>CM035425.1:53347882-53497882 GCA_020310875.1 Ceratopteris richardii
GCATCTGAGCCACACACACTCAACATTTATGGAAGTTGTGGAAGATGGTCTATAATCATCCTCACAACTAGAAGTGGCCACAATAGGCTACTTCTTGCTCAACCAAGATATGCATGAGCTACCAAGCATAAAGCAAAAAACCATTGGTAGACACGTGTGTCATAATAATCAATCCAATTTGAGTTAGAAAAGGCATGTAAATTTGCAGGTAATGATCCCTTCTTGAGATGAAAACAATCCAAGTAACTAGCTATCACTCAAGTAGTGAAAGATGCACTTAACCACTTGCCAATGCTTGACACTTGGGGCTATGCATAGGCCTACTCATATGAGAGAGAACAAATTGAATAACATGCCAAGATATGCTTAGGCAAATCAAGCTTCCAACAACTTATTGCTAAAGAACAACATCAAATGCATCTCTAACATCATGAAGACTCAACCATAGACCTGTCTCCATAGGAGTGATAATAGGTTTGTAATATTTAAGACTAAAACATTGCAATGATGTGTCAATGTATTTTTTTTTTCCGACTCAAAACGATTCCCCTATCGACTCGTATAAATTGATTACCCAGATAATGCCCCAAATCTCACATTTCAAAAGAGGCATGCAAATCGGCCTTAAATTTAGCAATATGCTTCTCCTTAGGGCTAGTGACTAGCATATTATCAACATATATAACAATGATCAGGATTCCATTCTCTGCTCGCTTTATATATAAGGTGCTCTTAATTAGGTTCTCAAATTGATGTGCTAGCAAGTAGGCATGTATCTTTTCATACCAAGCACGTGATGCTTGTCTCAACCTATACAATGCCTTTTTCACCTACACAATTTGTTTTCATGTACTTTCTCCACAAAACCATGGGGCAAAAATACATACAGTTCTTCATGTAAATCACCATTCATAGTATAATTCTAATGTCCAATTGATCTAAATTCCAACCGTGATGAGATGCAAATGCGCAAATGCTATGAACGTTGGTCATTCAACACGTGAGAGCAAATGCCTCATCAAAATCAATGCCCTTCTCTTGGGCATAACCTTGGCAACAAGTCGAGCCTTATACGTATGAATTGTTCCATTAGGCTTACGATTTAACTTTTATATTCATTTAGTGCCAATGAATTTTTTACTTAGAGGCAAATCACAAAAAGAACAACTACCATTCTTCATAATAACGTCATATTCTGAATGCATAACAACAATATAATTTTTGGAATTTTGTGCTTCATCAAAAGAAACAGGCTCATTCTCATCGCAAAGACCAAAATACATCCATTGCATAACAATTTGATGCAGAATAAGCCTTATGAGAGCTTGAACGAGTATGATATGATTCAGGTGCATCTAACTTGCTATCTTCCAAGGTCCGCACCAACCGTTTAGGCATAGTTTTTACCTGTTCTATGTCAGCCTTTTCATCAATAAGTGCATCATGTAAATCTGCATCATAAGTATAATGATCTACATTATCATTTGAAACCTTTAAAGGTTGAGAAATTACCTCACTAGAAAGCAACATTTGATTGTCTGCGTATAAAAAGAAGAAGCAAAGTGTCATACACATCCTATGAGTTGACTGATGTCTCCTTGGAACATGAAAGTAAAGGCTAAATTGCATTTTCCACAAGAACATCATGGCTAACCAAAATGTGTTTAGTATGTGGATGATATACAAGATAGCCTTTGCTTTTAGAACTATACCCAACAGAAATACATTTCACAACCTTATTATCTGATTTTCTATGTTTTTGTTCAGACATTAATGCATATGCTAGACAACCAAAAACACATAGATGAGCAACATATGGCTTGCGACCATGCCAAGCCTCATATGGAGTGATACACTACAATGCTTTGGTGGAACACTTGTTAACTAGATATGCTATACACATAACAACATCAAGTCATAAGCTATGTGGTAAAACATGACTTTTGACCATAAATCTAGCCGTTTCCATGAGAAACATGTTCTTCCTCTAAAAAACTCCATTATATTGAGGCGTATATGGCACTATACATTGATGTTTTATCCCACACTCAACCAGAAATGCTAACCAGAAATGCACTAAACTTAGAAGTCATATACTCACTCCCTCGATCAAAATCAAGGGTGCTCGTTTTATATGCTGACAAATTTTCAACCATATCCAAGAACTATCTAAATCACATCAACACCGAATTTTACATTCAATGGATGAACCCATGCATTCCTAGAGAATTAATCAATGAAATTCATAAAGTGTATGTAATTCCCGAATGAACGTGTTTACATAGGACCGAAAACATCACAATGAATAAGTTGCAATTTATGTGCAGCTGTAATTGAACCATCTTTAGGAAAGGAAGAATGCTTCAATTTACCCAAAATAAAGCCCTCAAAAAACATGCTTAAAAGTGTGTCAAGTTTGGGCAGAGAGGAACCATTTTAGATTTTTGCAAGGGAAACAAACTGGCAAAATGCACATGACCAAAGCATGCATGCCAAAGTTTTGCATCTGAAATAGCCCAAGAATCATGAACTTTGCATGCTAAAATTTTTCATAATCTATGATCTAATATAATCTATGAATTACAATGCCAATCACCATTATAACATCATCATTCGAGAGGTCATCAACTTACACTTGTCATTGTTGGAGTTCGAGGTCTGCGGAAGCATGCAAATAGCACAAGGAAGAAGAAAAAACTTGGAGCACAACACACAATACTGAATAAATTACCACTAGAATGAAAAACGATAAGTAGCCCATCAGGGTAATAGTCATATATACAAGCCGGGGAAAAAAAAACTCCTAAAGAGGGAAAAAAGTGCCTCAGTGGTCCTAGTGTGTTCACACACATCACTACCTAAATATATAAACAAATCCTCCCTAGGAGTGATGTAGTGAACAAGGAGCTGGCACTCATGTATAAGGAAGTTCCAAGCTATGTGGAATCAATCCACAAAAGGAAGTAAGCCCAAAGCTTTGTAGAAAGCTTCAAACTTCTCCCTAGGTAGATCCTTTGTGAAAAGGTCTACAATGTTCTCCTATGTGGGCACATATGCCAAACTAATCTCTCCAATAGAGAACCTCTCCCTGACATAATGATAATGCACCTCAATGTGTTTAGTGCGAGCATGGAACACAGGGTTTCTCCCAATTGCCAATGCACTCTGGCTATCAGTGAAGATAGTGGTGGCAAAAGACTAACCAACACCCAAATCAGCCATAAGGCATATGAGCCACACACACTCAATAGTCGCTATGAAAGCTAACCTATACTCAACCTCACTACTAGAAGTGGCGATAGTAGGCTGCTTCTTGCTCAACCAAGATATACATGAGCTACCAAGCATGAAGCAAAAGCCACTAGTGGACACATGAGTGTCATAGCAACCAACCCAGTCAGAGTGAGAAAAAGCATGTAAATTTGGTGGTAGTGATCCCCCCTTGGGATAAAACAATCCAAGTAGCTGGGTACCACTCAAGTAGCGAAAGATGCGCTTAACTTCCTGTCAATGCTTGACACCTGGGAAATGCATATACTTGCTAAGCTGTGAAAGAGCAAACTGAATATCTGGCCGGGTAATGCATAAGTAAATCAAGCACCCACGAGCCTATTGATAGAGAATAACATCAAATGCATCTCCAACACCATGAAGACTCAGCCCTAAACCTGTCCCCATAGGAGTGGCAATGGGTTTACAATCTTCAAGGCCAAAACACTGCAACAATGTGTCAATATATTTTGTTTGACACAAAGGTATTCCGCCATCAACTTGCATAAACTGAATGCCCAAATAATGATGCAAGTGCCCCAGATTTGACATCTCAAATGAGGCATGCAAATCAGCTTGAAAATCCAATATGATTCTCAATAAGGCTAGTGAGTAGCATGTCATCAACGTAGACAACAATGATCACAAGCACATCATTATCACACTTAACATATAAGGTGCTCTCTATTGGAATATTCTCAAAACCATGTGCAATTAGATAGGCATGTATTTTTTTCATGCAAGCACGTGGTGCTTGTTTCAAACCATATAATGCCTTTTCAACATGCACACTTGGTTTCCATGCCCTTTTTGCACAAAGACATGGGGCTTAAAAACATACACTTCTTCATGCAAGTCACCATTTAGAAATGCAGTTTTAATGACCAACTGATGTACATTCCAACCATGATGAGCTGCAAGTTCACAGATGCTATGAACCCTTTGCAACAAGCCTAGCCTTATACCATTCAACTGTTCCATCAGGCTTACACTTCATCTTGTATACCCACTTAATGCCAATGTCCTTCTATCCATGAGGCAAGTCACAGAAAGACTAGGTACCATTTTTCATGATAACATCATATTTTGATTGCATAACAGCCATCCAATTTTCAAAATTTTGTGCTTCATCAAATAATGCATATGCCAGACAACCAAAAACCCGTAGGTGAGCAACAAATGGCTTGCAACCATGGCAAGCCTCATATGGAGTGATAGACTGCAATGCTTTAGTGGGACATCTGTTAAGTACATATGCTGCACACATGACAACCTCAAGCCAAAAACTATGTGGTAAAGCCTGACTCTTGACCATACACCTCATCATCTCCATGAGTGACCTTTTTTTTGTTCAACAACTCCATTTTATTGAGGTGTATACAACACTGTACACTGATGTTTTATCCCATGTTCAGCCATAAATGCATTAACGTCAGAAGACGTATATTCCCCCCCTCCATCAAAACAAAGGGTGCCCATTTTACATGCTGATAGATTTTCAGCCCAAACCAAAAGCTTTTTGGAGAACATAAAAACTTCAGAATTTTCTTTCAATGGATATACCCATGCATGCCTCGAAAAAACATCAATAAAAGCCATGATGTAAATACAATTTCCAAAAGAGGGTGTCTGCATAGGACCACACACATCATTATGAACAAGATGCAATTTTTGAGTAGCTCAAACTGAACCATCTGTTGGCAATGAGGAATATTGCATTTTGCCCAAAATACAGCCTTCACAAACATGTTTACCAGGTGCCTCAAGTTTGGACAGAGAGCACACCATTTCAGATATCTACAAGTAAAATTCGAATGACCAAAGCGTGCATGCAAAAGTCTTGCATCTGACAAAGCTTGAGAATCATGTACTGCACATGCTGAATCATTCACAGTTTTTTCATAGTATATGAGCTTATACAACCCATGATATAAAATTCCAGAAGCATTAATGATGTCCCCATTTGACAGATCATGAACTATACATCTGTCATCAACAAATTTCACAACCAAGCCAATCTTGGCTAAAGCTAAAATTGATAACGTATTCTTCGTGATCCTTGGCACAAATAAAGCATTTGACAATGTAAAAGAACTACCATAAGTAGTAGTTAGAATGATCTTACCAACTCCCATAATAGGACAAGAGGAGTTGTTGGTGCATGTGATGGTATTCCTTGTAAGGGTAGGTTCAAGTGAAGTGAAGAAACTCCACTCCGAGGTAATATGTTTGGTTGCCCCACTTTCAAAGTACCAAACAAGAGTGTAATGTAGACATAGATTGCTCATGAGAAGATGGGTCAAAACTGCAAACAGTAGTAAATGACCATTCTTCATTCTGCACAAGATTTGCAGACTTTGTTTTCGGTGTAGAGGCCTGTGCAACAACCATTCCAGCCTCTTTCTTCCTTGCCTCTTTAGCAGCTCGTTTTGGATAGCTCTTTATGACATGATCATTTCCTTTATATTATTTTGCAAAACAATTTCTACTTTTCTGTTTGCTTCTCGTCTCTATCTTCCTTCTTTGACTGTATAGAATTAGTAGATTTTTGTTTACTAGTAGAAGAGAACCATTTACCTTTGCCTTTGTGACTAGCCCGAAAATCTTGATCTGTGACACACATAATGGATCTGCTCCCATGATCTTCCTGCAATAGAAAGAAACTAGCGCCTCAAATGTTAATGCAATTGGAATGGCTTTCATCATCAAATGAAGAGTTTCTTGCCTTGTATAGTGTTGTAAGAGTATCCCAAGACTCTTTTGCTATTTGAAAAGAGTGAATGTGAGGGATAATGGTATTTTTGAAAAATTAAGCTATTCATGCATATGCCTATGTATCTGTACCATCCCAACAAAGTTTCTCTATAATAGATGCAATAGGAACCGCAATAGGAAAAAGAAATTAAAGATCATAATATTCAATACCATCAGCATCACCTTCCATAATTGTATTTGTAGGTGTTGGAGGATGTTTTCCAACACCCTACATAATGTTTCACAAGCCATTTGTTACCAATACATGATGCATCATGTATGAACAAAATGGATAATTAGAACCATCCAACTTATCCTCAACAAACAACATGCAAAATACATCATTGCTTTCAACCATGGCCAGTGACTAAATACTATGATGTAGAAAATTTATTTTATCTCAAACAAGCATAGCATAGATACCCAAGAAAGCTCTACTGGACCCACAGGAGACTTCAAGGCACTGTATGAATGAACTGAAAACTATATATATATTTAGCACAAAAACATGAAATGACTGCACCATCATTGTGATAGTGTATTTGAAGGCTAAAGCAAGCTCAAATAAAAACTTTAATACCCCAACTATGCTTACAAAGATCCGAGCCAAGGATCTCTGAAGCCCAACAAATCATTACAAATGATATGGAGCATAGACATTAAAAAGATAACAAGATGGTAAAGGACAAGAAGAAGCTCATGTTTAATCAAGGAGCTGCACTTACTCAATTTTCTTTATTGAAGTCTTGGAAACACCACAATGTACCAATAAAAGTTTGAAGGATCTATCTTGTGAAGAACTCAAGCAATCGGATAACATCAAAGTCATGGAACCTACAATAAAGTGATAGGTAGGAGATGGTTGAGCCACATCCTTGAAAGATAGGAGATGGATGAACTACACTCTAAGAGGGAGGATTAGGAAGTAACCCTCGACCATGGCTTTTGGGGCAAGTGGTTAGCCCATCACATTCCTAACCAAGAGGTTGTGAGTTCAAATCTCCTATAGTTTGTTACATTGGTATCTGAACTTAGAAAGCAAGCTTGGGAAAGGTCAATTGAACCAATGGCCTCTAGAAAAGGCGCTTGTGCACTCTATCATGTGAAAGGGTAGGAACTGGGAAGGCGATACTTTGAGAACTCTATCCAAGAGAGATTGGGGTGTATCTCTCAATCCATAGGTCAGATTGAGGCATATAAGATGTTGTTGGAAAGCTCTTGAAATGAAATTTTCAAATATAATGAGCAAGATTGGAAGTATTGAGTCCTTGGGAAATCTTGGACGACATTTGATTGAGTGTTCAATATACCGAACATGGGTGAGAACAAGGTCCAAGATACTAAGGTTGAGAAGAAGGTTCACATGTGGATAAACGCCTATCAATCTAGGATCAAAATCAGAACAAGTGTGGAACAACATGAAGTGAGTTACCCTAGAGGGGATTTAAAAAGACAAAGGCTATCAATATGTAAGAAATTGATAGAATTAGCTCAAAACACCCTGGAAAAATCTATACAAGACCTTCCAGAAATGAGGATACCTAAGAGAGAATTTCAAGAAGGATTGAGAGCTCATGACTGTCCAGAAGGAAGAAGGACTGTAGAGAAAGTAGAAAACATAGCCACCTAAAATCCTCAAAGAATTCGATAATTCCCGAAGTAGAAGATAATTGGCTGGAGGATTTATGGGCTAAAGTCCAAGAAGAGAGATGGAGAAAAATCGAGGTCATTAACCCACCCTTCAAAGAGTTGGATGCAGATGAAAACCCAGGAATGATAAATCATGAAATGAATTACGAGGAAGGTGAGGAGGGAATGGAAAGCATGGACACACTACAGAACTATATGGGAGAACATGAATGGAATTCTGAACTTTATCATGCCCCAACAGTAAGAACGAAAGAGAAAGGATGTTCTAGCAAGACATTAGACATAGCACGGAAATTGAAGGAGACTAAGGTACAATGTTCAATAACCTTAGAGGAATTACTAAAAAGTAAACCACAAGTATGGGGCAACTTAGCTAAGCAATGCATGCAGAGAGAAGTAAAAGCAAGTAACAAGGACGCCAATGAAGATACGCATACACATCAAATTCCTATAGATAAAATGGGAGACTTCACTGAACGTGGTGAAGGTAATACATGTCTACCCATCACTTTTCAGGGTTACACCACAAAGGCAATTCTAGACACGGGAGCGGGAGTAGGAATAGCTACAAAAGAAATATGGGAGAAGTGGGGAAGACTAGCATTACGACCCACAAGAATGAAATTACAATTAGCCGATGGATACACTGAAAAACCCCTAGGATTGCTAGAGAATGTAGTGCTTACAAGATGCGGAGTAGACTTTCAACACACATTAGCCATCTGTCAATTTCAAAGAGCTAGTAATTATGAAATGATCTTGGGAAGAACCTTTATGCGAAACTAAGGGTAGTGCAAGACTGGGATAGAGATGCTATATATATGTAACATAGGGGCACAAGTACAAGAATAAACCTCCATACATATGCATATCAAGATGTCCCACATTTACACTAGAACTCGATACATAGAGAAGAGGATGACCTATCAGTCCATAGTGCGGGATCTGAAGACCAATCCTGGATCCATGAGGATACCCAACTATGGATGTGTAAGGTAGCTAAGAGGGAGGAAGAGAGAAGACTAACATGGAAACAAGGTTGTGGAGTCTCTAGGCTTGTAGAAGATCCAACGTATATGCCACAAGTATTCCTGCATGAAGAGTTTGAACCCCACGGATGGATGGAAATATTAGCCACGTTAGAGTGTGTGTCAATGAGGAAGTTCTGACACTAAATGAGTGCATAGATAAGGAGGGGTACGACATAAGTCTATACATGGTTGTGCTACAAGAGACAGAGGAAGGAGAGTGGATAGAAAAGGATTGGACAAAAGATTATGAAAGCATAGAAATGGAGACTTCAGTTAGGAAAAGAACACAAAGAAACAGAGGCGGGAAACAACTCTTTCCAAGAACAAAAAGAGAGTCTGGAAGATATCCATTTAGAAGGGATTAGCGAAGAGGAGAATATACTAGGGGAGCAATTTGAGATCCTTGAACATTTTAAAAAGTATGAGGTGGAGGAAATGAAGATTGCTATCCAAATGCCTAAACAACAAGCACAAGAAGGAATAGCATACGATAATAAAGAACTGACTAAAAAAATTACAGTGACCATAGAAGGAGAAGAGGAAAGATGTACTTACATAGGGAAAGATGTTTCTGAAAGCAAAGAACGAGAACTTATAGAGTTGATTCGAGTCTATAGGGACGTATTTGCTTGGACATACAAGGACTTAAAAGGAGTGGATCCCTCCATTTTTTCCCCTCGTATTCCCATGACTCCTGACGCCAAACCATCCAAACAATGACCCTACACATACAATGACGTGTACTCAACAAAAATCAAGGAAGAAATAGACAAATTATTGGCAGCATGATTCATTTACGAAATCAAACACATCGAATGGGTATCACCTTTGGTAGTAGTGCCAAAGAAAAATGGGAAGCTTGGTGTGTGCATCAACCGCAAAAAGGTTAATATAGCCACCATTTGAGACAGCTACCCCTTACTCATTAGAGATCACCTCTTGGAGAGGATGGCACGCAAGGAAGTTTATAGCTTCCTCGATGGATTTTTGGGCTATAATCAAGTTGCAATTGCCCCAGAGGATCAACACAAAACTACATTTGCCACAAAATGGGGAGTGTATGCTTTTAGGGTTATGTCGTTTGGATTAACCAATTTTCTGTTATCTTTCTTGTGGATGAGCTTGATTACAACTTTACTCAAATACTTTGGTAGCGCACCAAAGCTGATTGCATCAAGCTCAATTGGTGAACCATCAATCCCCATTATTTTATATTTAAGGAGAGACTCAATCCCTTCAAGAATATCTTGTCTAGAGATTAGAATTGAGAGAATGCACAACTTCTTGTGGAATTTTCCTAGAATTGGCCCTAGAGATGGTAGCCATTTGATCGTTCCTTTAATGGGATCGTGTGGTAGAAAGCCCAAAAAGATGGCTGAAGTCATTGGCAATGAGTTTGTATTTTTAAATGTCAGAAGTGCATTCCATACCATTGTTGTCAAACATTCAGGGGGAGATTCTTAACTTTGTCTTTTCTTTGCATTCTTCATAATTCATGGATACATTTGAAGATTATCAAGGTAAAAGTTCATCAAATCTAACATGCCTTTGAATTTTTTGCTTCTTTGTTGTGGGATTATAGCATCCATACCCCTTTTGTTCACTCAATTTTCCAGCCATTCGAGGCCACCAATCATGAAAGTACATCTGTATTTTCGTCCTCTTGATTTACCCTTTGTATCTAAGAATTCTTCTAATGTTAAGAAAGCCTTTTTGGAGGTGCGATTTACCTTTGTTAACTTTAGAATCTATCATATAGGGTCTTCTATAGAGATTCTTCCTTCTAACCTTCTAAGTATTTCAAATCTCCCTAATGCTCTCAACAAGATGAAATGTGTGTGATTGAAAAATCAAAGGAACCCCTTCAAGAGGAAGAGCATTCATGAAAGGCTTGTCTCTAGGCAAGAGAGATATCTTGATGATGTTTGGGTGTTACTGTTAACCATAGTATTACAGATATCCCAAATGATAAATTCGAGAACGGGGATTTACGAATACACAATAATCATAAACATGCGTTTCTGTTCCACACCACTTACACAAATGTTTGTTATAAACTTAAATCTCTAATAACACTCAGTATAGTCAGAGTCATAATATAGAGTCCTTCAAGTTATACAGACTTCACGAATCTCTGCATATCTGCGTTCTTCGTACTCGTCACTTCCAGAATATGCTTGTAAGATACAATACCATACTTCTTCGTAAGCACTACACCGTCCCGAACTTTCGGAATACAAAATTACCAAAATTAACAAATCCAAAAACTTTTACTATCTCTATAAATTCCATTCCCATTACATTGAAATAATATGGTGTTACAAAGATAGCGGTCATCCACACCGGCTGCTAACAATAGCACGGATGGTGGATCCGAATCCACTGATTACAAGGTGAAAACATTACAAATCATCATCCTGGTTTTGCATCTCTGGGAACATAATTCTCTCTATGTCATAACATAACTCATTAAACATTTCCTTAAGATTTTCCTCTACTAATTGTATCTCCTTAAGATCTAAAAGCTGCTGACTAGTACTTCTATAGCTAACTACAGAGGCTTCTAATTCAGGGATATGCTACTCAAATCCCTATAATAATTTGTCAAAAGCTACAGTAACATCCAGTAGTTGAGTTATATACTCTGCAGTTTTCTTCACCATTTCCTCTAACTTCATTTTACAAGTTAAATCCAAAACTATTGCATCCTTTCTAAGTTGCTCCACTTCCACTTCCTTGTCTTCCAAAACTGTATTTGCATATTCACAGTGTTGCTTTCATTGATTTGTTGGTGCAAGGCAATCAACAATTGAAGTTTTAATGAAGTTTTGAAGTCAAGGATTGAAGGAAAGATCAAGTCATGAAGCATGAAGAAAGTACATGTTCAGAGAATGAAGATGTGTATACATATGTACATTAATTAGAGTTAGTTTACTTATACTTTTGTATGGTGATGAACTTGTACATATTTGCCTATATATACAAGGAACAATGTTGGGGCAAATATGAGAGAGCATGTGAATAGAGAACTTAGGAGTTGTATGAGCCATTAGACACTTTAGAAGTGAGTAAGATCTCTCTCATCACTCAGATGTAAAGTTTTCCAGAAATGAAGAAATATTGCGCCTGATCTTTCTGAGTATTCTCCTTCTGTGCTTGATCATTTCAAGAATCCTTTTGTAGGTATCTAATTCCATAGTTAATGAGTCTACGTTTAAAGTTTTAGAGCCTAATTGTAAACAAGCTATGAGAATTATGAGTAGGAACATTCATATGTGAGAAAGTGTTGAGTGTTTTCTGAAACAGGCGCAATTTTGATGGTCAAAGAATTGATCATTTCTCAGTGCACAGTGTAAAGTTTTGCACAAATGAGGAGTCAAAATCTAAGTTGGAAGGTAAGACATCTATGGCTAAAAGCATTTGCATAAATGGCTTCTAGTTTGAGAGAAGCAAGTCTTAGAAGTTGTAGGTGTCAAAGTCGACTGTAAATAACTATAGTTTTAGACATAGGTGACTTGTTAAGATCATTTCTCAAGATCTACTGAGTCTTTTGGAATGATTTAACTTGGAAGAGGTGCGCAAACTATAGGCAACAACGTGTGCAAAGTTTTATATAAAACGTTACACATTTGATAAGTCAATGAGTGAGTTATGTGTAGCAGACTTTCTGTGTAGTCACCTTTTTCACAGTTTGTTCAAGTTTTTTGAAATTGAGTATTGATCCTCCAAATTGGTGAAGGTTTTAAGTTACTCTTGATATAGAGGTGCTCTAACTTTAAGAGTAGCTCGTTCTTTTGGAGATTAACACTCTCCATCACTGGTATCAGAGCAGGAAGCATCAAAATTGAAGAAAGGAGGACCCCGACTGCTACAGTTATAAAGAATTCAACATTTGAAGATACAAAAGGTGAAAGCTTGAAAGAAAAGCTTGAGAAGGAGGCCAGAAGATATCAAGGAAGACAAAAGGAACTTCATTCGAAGCAAAGGTAACCTTATTCCTCATAAAGCTTGAAGGATTTAATACACAGGTGAAGAAAGGATGGGAGATTCTCTTCAAATAGAGCAATTGGATAGAGAGAACTATCCAACATGGTCAATGAGGATAGAAGCTCATCTTATGAGCAAAGACTTGATAGGTTATATTCCAGGTGAAGAAGAAAAGCCTCAATTCAGAGATCCTAGTGTTCCAACTAGGTATGAATTGTCAGATTTGAAGACTTGGATGAAGAGAGATGCTCAAGTGTTGAAGCTGAAGGTCAAGGAAAAAGCACAGGAGCACATCAAAGAGGTGGACACACAAGTAGAAGGAGCAAGTAGGGAGCTCCAAGAAGTGTATGTCAAATTTTCAGAAGAATCCCCTACAACAATAGTGATTTTTATCACTAAAAATCATTGTAAATACCATTTTCTATTTTTCTAACTCCATTTTGTTCAAGCCAAGGCGTCCTTGAGCTTAAGGAGTATTAGAAGTATCATCCTACCAATTTTCATAATTTTTAGACTTCATTTGAGCCCTCAAATAAGCCCTGGAACCTAATTTTTAACTAGGCCGGACACTAGGTCTGGACAGGGCCAAAACTAGTCAAAAAACTATAAAAAGAGCTAGAGAGCTCATTTTTGAGGTTAGCTTGTTAGAGAATAGAGCTTTTGTAAGAGAAATCTTTTGCAATCGAAGCTTTCCAATGTTCCTCTCTTTGATCTTACCTTGTGCGCGTGTGCGTGTATGTGTGTGCATGTTTGTGTGCTTTCACTCACTCACTTGTGCCTTCATTTGCTCGTGGTCTTCATACCGGTCCTCATGTCTCCGTGGATAGACAAGTAAAGGAGGTGGTGCTTACGCTTGAGCTACACCAAATTTTGGTGCTGTTGCCGGGGAGAGAGCTTCAAGGGCGAGCGTTGTGATGGTAAGATCGTAGATTTGTGATGTTGGAAGGTAAAAAAACTATCATTTCTGTTATTTTTCTCATTTTTCTTCTCCATCTTCATCATCATCATCATCTCCATCTTCATCCATCTTCATCTTCATAGAAATTTCTTGTTTTTTAGTGCATTTTCACTATTTTCATACCATTTTTCATGCATTATTGTGTGGGAAGGAGTTAGGAGGTGAAAAGGAGAGCAAGCGCTGTGTTTTTTCATGATTTTCTGCACATACGGAGCTCGCCATTGCTCAACGCTCAAAAATTTGAATTTTTCGCCAAAAAACACGATTCTGTGAAAAGTTCAATTTTTTTTTGAAAAATCACGATTTTCTATTTCCCGCCTAAAAGTTTGTTGAAAGAAAGCATGATTCTATGGTTGTGCTCAAAATTGCGATTCTCTAAATTTTTGAAAACCACGATTCTCTGAGACAAAATCGCGATTTTCAAAAACACGATTCTCTATTGGCAATCGCGATTTTCAGAAACACAAATTTCATCCAAGGTACAAAATCGCGATTCTCAACAACACGATTCTCTGCTCAAAATCGCGATTCTCACAAATCACGATTTTCCGTAAAAATACGATTTTATGAAAACATGATTATGTGAAAACACGATTCTCTGTTCAAAATCGTGATTTTCAAAAACACGATCCTCTGCTCAAAATCGTGATTCTCAAAAACACGATTCTCTGCTCAAAATCGTGATTCTCACAAATCACCATTTTCAGCAAAAACACGATTTTGTGAAAACACGATTCTGTGAAAACATGATTCTCTGTTCAAAATCATGATTTTCAAAAAACACGATCCTCTGCTCAAAATCTCGATTCTCAGAAACACGATTCTCTGCTCAAAATCGCGATCCTCACAAATCACGATTTTCAGCCAAAAACACGATTTTGTGAAAACACAATTCTCAAGGTATAAAATCGTGATTCTTTGATTTCACACGTTTGAGAACAACACCAATACTGACCACTCCTGATTGGAATAAACCATTCCATGTCCATGTGGATGCATCCAATCATGCCATAGGATGCGTGCTAGCACAACCCACAGGAGAAGGAAACTTAGATTTGCCCATAGCATATGCTAGTAGACAGCTCACCGCAACTAAACAAAACTATACCACAACTGAGCGAGAGGGCTTAGGCATGGTATATGCTGTGAAGAAGTTTAGACACTATTTATTGGCCAACAAGTTCAAGTTTTTCACTGATCATCAAGCTTTGTTATATTTGGTCAATAAACCTTGCAATACTCGGCGCTTAGTAAGATGGTTCCTCTTACTAATGGAATATGACTTTGAAGTCGTTGTCAGGAAAGGTAGAACCCACCTTAGGGCAGATCACCTTTCTCGCATCACTTCAGGAGAGTCACCGCAAGGAGTGTCTGATGAATTACCCGATGCTTATCTGTTCAATTTAGAAGTTGTTCCTAAATGGGCAAATAAGTTGGTACCAGTCCTAACCTTCGGCCCTGCAAATAAGAATGTGAAAACATCGCAAGAAGAAATTGTAAAATCACAAAAATATCACATATTGGCAGGAAGCATGTACAAACAAGACACTGAGGGTGTATTAGCTTGTTGTGTTGAGGACGATGAACATAGTAGTTGGTTGCAACATGCTCATGAAGGATTGCTATGAAATCATTATTCTAAACAACGCACATTACAAAATCTGAAATGTTTAGGAGTGTATTGGCCTAGCATGGACAAAGAAATACATGAGTGGATTAAAAATTGTCCAATGTACAGGGAGAGACCCCCAGTGGAGTTTATGAGGTCGAGAAGATTACCCAAAGAGGCTAGTCTAGCAAGAAGACGAAGCAGGGAGCAAGAGGCTCAAGGCTATGCCTTAGTAGGAGACAACCTATACCGAAGAGGCAAAGATGGTTACTTAAGACTGTGCGTGCATGAATCAGACTATTTAAAGGTCTTAGAGACTGCACACAGTGGTGTTGTAGGTGGACACTTCGGTCCTGATCGAGTAATCAAGACCATTCTATTCTCAGGACTTTGGTGGCCCACTCTTCATATGGATGCACATACCTATGTGAAGAAATGTGACACATGCCAACGTGCACAATATCCAGTTAGAAAAGATGAGATGCCTTTGAGACCAATGATGGGAGGACGTGCATTTTCAAAGTGGGGTATAGACTTTGTAGGCCCTATTAACCCCCCAGCTAGAAACACCCATGCAGAGTACATTATTGTAGCCACATATTACCTTACAAAGTGGATAGAAGTCAAAGCCACCACAAAGAATGATGCTCAGACAATGGCTAAGTTCTTATTCGAGAATGTGTTCACTAGATATGGACTACCAATAGAGTTAGTAAGCGATAGAGGCACACACTTCTTAAATGAAGTCATTGAAAATCTTCTCCAAGAATTCTTGGTGATACATAAGAAGTCTGTCCCTTATCACCCACAAGCTAACGAACAAGCCGAGAGCACCAATAAGATCCTCTCTAGCGTAATGACAAAGCTGGTAAATAATAAACGCTTTGATTGGGACAAACAACTTCATCATGCTGTTTGGGCTTATCGAGTTGCCTACAAAACGGTACTCAACGCCACCCCATTTTAGATGGTCTTCGGATAGAATGCTGTTCTACCATTGGACTTCCTCATCCCAACATTAAAAAGTAGCACAAGAGCATGAGTGGAATGGACATGAGTTGTCCTCTAGGATCTTTGATCTAGAACGCTTAGGTGAGACGAGGCTACGAGCAGCAGCAGGCATCTATGCTGCAAAGAAAGGAAAAAGGCATACTTTGATGCACACATCAAAGATAAAGGATTGAAAGAGGGAGACCTAGTGCTGGTTTATACGCTAAAGCAACATGCCCATAAGTTGGAGAAAAAAGGATATGGACCCATGATCATTAATAGAATTTCCACTAGCGGTGCTGTTCAATTGGCTACTTTAGAAGGTGACATCTTGCCAAACTATATCAGTGGTTGTCGAGTCAAGTTATATCAAGAACCTCTTACAGAGGACATGCTAATGAGACTCGACACTGCTAAGAAACGAAAAGAAGAAGAGATGAGAGTCAGAGAAGAAGCACAAGCAGAGGCTAGAGAGCGCATAAGGCGAAATAAGTTAAGGCGACTAGGCCTAGATGTCAACTCAAACACCCCAAAATATCACATGGATATGTGCCAAAAATCAGGCACAACGACTTCTCCAGTTATTGAACGATGTCCCTTTGTGACCATAGAGATAGGACAAGGAAAGGGTGCAAGGACTGTGAAAGCATTGATTGACTCAGGTGCAGCAAGTAGTGCAGTTCGACTTTCCTACTGCCAAGACTTGCAGTTGAACATCAATCCCATAGAAGCTTATCTCATAGGATTAGGAGGTGTGGAAACCCCTTGTTTGGGCGAGGTGGAACTTCCCATCTACCTTCAAGATGTTCCAATGAAAGTCAAAGTGCTAGTGTGTCAGGATGAGAACCTTACAGAACCACTTGTCTTAGGACAAGATTGGATTTATGACAACGCAGTCAACCTAAACCTAAGAAGTCAAATTCTTCAAGTTTGGGTACATGAACAATGCATTCCATTAGAATTAGAGAACTGCATGCTCTCAGATCATGGCACCACACACTCTCTTCGTTCTTCTAAGACTAATCATATGGAAGAAGATGTTGTATGTGACAAAAGCTCTATGATGCAGAAGGAGTCAATCGTGGAAGAACAGGTTCGAAGACGGGTGTATCTTTCTTCTTCTCCAAAGAATCAAGTAGCCACAGTAGTGAGTCCACCACACAGGCAAACACAATTGTTCACGACAACTGCTACATCAAATAGAAACACACCATTCGACAAGAAAGCAGTTCCGAGCATGAAACAGAGATGGGTACGCAAAGGAGAGCAACCACCAGCCTTGCCCCCACAAATCCCATCCAGGCAAGCCAACCAGGCCAGAAGACGAAGGAAGCAGCTCGGACATGCTCAATCACAAGGTATCCAACAAGTTTGGGTGCCTAAGAAATTAGCTGCAGCTCAACAAGGGCGATTACAGATGTGGGTACCTAAGAAGCTCTTACATCCACAACAACCTATGTTCTCCCACATGCGAAAGGTCTCAACAAAGAAGCTAAAAAGAGAAAAGGGTAAGAACCACGTACAAAGACCGATAGAAGATCAAATCAGCTCTTCAACAATAGTAGGAAGACGTGCAAAAAGTATATGGGTTTGGAAGCCAAAAGTACAAGTAGCCTCCACCGAACCAAAGCGCCAACCACATTGGATACCACAGTTAAGAAAGCATCCAAAGAGGAAGACACCTGAAGTAATCTCTACAGTGCCAAATGCTATTCTAAAATGGATCCATATAAGGAGGAAGGATCAGTTGTCATCTCAAGATCCAATGGATACCTCCACGATAGATGGCATCAACATCCACAAATAACATCGAAAAGCCTCGACGAGCAAAAACCATGTGCTCCTTGCACAACCCAGTCTTTTGCACCATTCAGGTTATGCATTTCCAAAGTATGCATTAATATAGGGCCACATTACAGGGCCGTGCATAGACACATTGGAGAGTCCCATGCACAAGAGCACATTGACATATGTCAACTATTTTTTTTGATACTAACATCTGTCTTCTTGTTTGGTGACATTGTTCCTCAAAAAAAAAAAAAAAAAGGGAGAGGAAGCACTTGTTTCCAGGTTTGGCTCATGAAACATGAATGAGTCATGCTTGGTTAAAATTATTGGGCATTTATCAGTTTGGATAGAAGTGTGTCTTGGCTAGCAGATGATATAATTGCTGCCTTATCTCGTAGATGTCAAGAACTTGGCATGAACATGGCATCCACAACTATGGTTTCCTCGTACTATGGTAGGAGTGCAGAGCTTGAAGGTCCGCAACTTGAAGTGATGCTTAACTACTGCATGTAAGAGAGCATCGAATGAGATATCTGCAAGGGGTAGTTCTGGTAACCTGCAAATCTTTGTATGTATAGTGGATGAGAAGACTCCTGCTTATGGTGAACTAAAGAGAATATGTGAAACTAAGCTTGGTGTAGTTACCCAATGTCGTTTGTCAAGGAATATATAGAAATTCAATTCTCAGTACTTGGCAAATGTTGCTTGGACAAGAGGAGACAAGACGAGTCACTCAAAGAATTTCATCAGTGAACCATCCACATGGACACTCATCGACAATGAAAGACTAGCTGACGGTCCATCACAAATGCCATGAGTACAACATGAGGAGATAAACATCGATCGATCCTTCACCATGGTAAGTATCTTTACTCTGGAAACACCATGATAGATTAGGAAACCTCTTCATCGGCATACCCTTGAGCACTTAGCTCAAGACTCCCAATTTTTGCACCATACTTCTTCCAATGCATTTTCCAAGTAAGCATGCATAGGGCTACATTACAAGGCCATGCATAAGGCACATACTTTCCTCAACCCATGCACGAACTCACTTACCCATTAGTCATTATGGGTACTTGGCATGATTACTATGAACATCATCTTAACAAGATCTAGAGGCCATCAATGGCGACTCACAACGACACAATCATGCTGGACTCCAAGGAAGGAGCGCATACCAAGGGACAACAACTTCCAAAGGATTTTAATGACAAATGAAGAACATGACAACCAACCCTGCCACGTTTGGAAGGAAGACGGCTCTTGTTCCTACAGAACAGACACTACCTCTCAAAGCACTACATGGAACAACCATTACAACAAGGGTCTGTCAGGGACGATAGACTCGAGAGGGGGGGGAGTGTTGAAGCTGAAGGTCAAGGACAAAGCATAGGAGCACATCAAAGAGGTGGACACACAAGTAGAAGGAGCAAGTAGGGAGCTCCAAGAAGTGTATGTCAAATTTTCAGAAGAATCCCCTACAACAATAGTGATTTTCATCACTAAAAGCCATTGTAAATACCATTTTCTATTTTTGTAACTCCATTTTGTTCAAGCCAAGGATTCCTTGAGCTTGAGGAGTATTAGAAGTATCATCCTACCAATTTTCATAATTTTTAGACTTCGTTTGAGCCCTCAAATAAGCCTTGGAACCTAATTTTTAACTAGACCGGATACTATGTCTGGATAGGGCCAAAACTAGTCAAAAAACTATAAAAAGAGCTAGAGAGATCATTTTTGAGGTTAGCTTGTTAGAGAATAGAGCTTTTGTAAGAGAACTCTTTTGCAATCGAAGCTTTCCATTGTTCCTCTCTTTGATCTTACCTTGTGCGCGTGTGTGTGTATGTGTGTGCATGTTTGTGTGCTTTCACTCACTCACTTGTGCCTTCACTTGCTCGTGGTCTTCATACCGGTCCTCACGTCTCCGCGGATTGACAAGTAAAGGAGGTGGTGCTTACGCTTGAGCTACATCAAGCCAGGAGCATTATCTACATGGAAGTTGATGACTACTTGCTACCTCATATTAGAGGTCTTGAAAGTGCAAGTGATATATGGAATGTTTTGGAGGAGCATTTCCAAAACACCACAAAGTCAAGGAAGGCATCCTTGTGGGTAGAGTTTACCACATTCAAGAAGAAGGCCTCTCAATCCATCTCAGATTATGTAACAAGGATGAAGGACATTGCAGATGCATTAGGAGCAGTTGATGAAGATATTGAGGAGGATAAATTGGTAAGGCAAATCCTCACAGGTTTGAGAGGTGATGACAAATGGAAGCCATTCATTTTGTCTACTGAATTATCACTAGATCATTTTACTCCTGATTTAAATGAGTTTCTAGGACACATGCTAACCTTTGAGCAGGATGTCAAAGGTGAAAGTGATAAAAGTGCATGTCAAGCAATGTATTCAAAGGATAAGAATCTGATAAGTGTAGGACAAATTGTTGAAAAAGTTATGAAGTTAGGTTCACTAATGAAGGATTTTTTGTGGAAGACCCTAGCAATGGGTATAAACAAATTGTTTCAGGGAAGAAAGAAGGAAGATTGCTCACATTGAAGGTTCAAGGTAACATTGGTCATGCCTTGTTCACCTATGGAGGACATACGATCTCTAAGTTAGATCTTTGGCACAAAAGGCTTGGACATTTCAATGAAAGAGGTATCAAAGATATGGTTATCAATGGTTCAGTGCTTGGATTGCCTAATGTTGCAGGTCAACATATGACATACAGATGTGAGGCATGTCAATTAGGTAAGGCTCATAAGCAATCTTATTCCAAGCATGGTTTTATGTATCCAGAGAAGCTTGAATTGGTACACACAGATGTGTGGGGACCATCAAAGGATTTCAATATCAATGGTTCAAGGTATTATGTGATTTATGTTGATGATGCTACCAGATGGATCACTATCTATGTGATCAAAGATAAGTCAGAGGTATTCAATACATTCAAACATTATCATGTGTATGTAGAGAAAATTGCAGGTCAAAAATTAAAGAGACTAAGGTCAGATGGAGGGGGAGAGTATTTCTCTAATGAGTTCAGTGATTAGTTGTGGAATGCAGGTATAAAAAGGGAAATAACTTGCTGGTAATCTCCTCAACAAAATGGTGTAGCAGAAAGGAGGAATAGAACTCTTGTTGAGTTTGCAAGATCCACGATGAAGGAGAAAAATTGTCCAAACTATTTGTGGGCTGAGGCTGTAAATACAGCCACATATTTGCTCAATAGACTACCATGTAAAGCTTTGCAGGGTATGAAACCATATGAGGCATGGTGGGGCAAGAGACCTACTCTAGATCATTGCAAAGTATTTGGATGTTTGGCATATGCATATGTGCCATCTCAATTAAGGCACAAATTGGAACCTAAAGCTGAAAAGTATGTGTTCATTGGATATGATGATAAGCATATGGTATATAGGTTGTGGAGTCCATCCACAAAACAATTCCTTGTATCAAAGGATGTTACATTTGATGAGCAAGGTACTTGGTATGCAGGTACAACCAATATTTATACAGGTGATGAAGAAGTTGTGAATCAAAAGAAAGGTAAATCAAAGGTTCAGATATTTGATGAAGGAGGAGAACAATGAAGTACAGGTTGAAGTTGAAGAAGTGCCAAGGTTTGATCCAGAGTGTGATGAGCCAGAAACTTCAAGGAGTGGAGAACTCAGAAGGTCATCAAGACACAAATGGCAACCTATAAGGTATAGTTATGACACTTCTTTTTTAGTTACCAAAGATTATGCTTATATGATAAAGGCAGATGAAGACCCTTCTACATATGAAGAGGCAAAAGATAAGGAAAATTCGGAGAAAGCTATGCAGGAAGAGTATGATGCATTGATTGAAAATGAAACATGGGATTTGGTTCCTAAGCCAAATAGTCAGAAGATCATTGGATGCAAATGGGTCTACAAGACAAAGAGATTTGCAGATGGAAGTGTGTCTAGGTATAAAGCTAGACTTGTTGTGAAAGGGTTTTCTCAGACATATGGTATAGATTATGATGAGACTTATAGTCTTGTGGCAAAGATGACAACCATCAAGACACTCATAGCCATTGCTGCATGTAAAGGTTGGAAATTATGTCAATTAGATGTGAAGAATGCTTTTTCAAATGGTTACACTTCAGATGATGTTTACATGGAGCAACCACAAGGTTTCAGAAATGTAAGGTATCCAGATCATGTATGTAAGCTCAAGAGAGCTTTGTATGGTTTGAAGCAAGCCCCAAGGGCATGGAATTATAGACTTGTGAAGTTCTTGAAAGAACTTGGTTTCCAAGTATCTAAAGCAGATAGTAGCTTGCTTGTCAAAGCAAGTGATGATGGGTTCATTTACATGTGCATATATGTTGATGATATAATTCTTACAGGTACAGATGAGAAAGGCATTTAAAGCCTAAAGAAGCAAATGGAGAAAGAGTTCAAGATTAGTGACTTGGGAGACTTGTCATATTTCTTGGGCATGGAGATCTCATACACTCAACATGGAGTGTATGTAACTCAAGAAAGGTATTTGAAAAACTTGTTGATCAAGTTTAAAATGGATGATTGCAGGGTAGTACCTACTCCAATGGAGGGGAATCACAAATTGAGCAGATATGGAGGAGAAGAGTTCAAGGACATGAAGCTACATCAAAGTTTGGTTGGTAGTCTGATCTATGCTACATTAACTAGGCCTGACTTGTCATATGCAGTTGGAGTATTATCTCAATTCATGCATTGTCTTAGGAAAGAACATTAATTTGCAGGGCAAAGAGTGTTGAGGTACATTAAGGGTACACTCAAAGAAGGTTTGTATTATGGTTTTACATCAGATACAAACATCAAGATTTATAGTGATACAGATTGGGCAGGTAATCCTGATGATAGGAGATCAACTTATGGATACTTGTGTTATGTGGGAGATAAGTTAATTTCATGGTGTTCAAAGAAGCAACATACAATTGCTTTATCATCCACAGAGGTTGAGTACAAAGGTATGGTGGAAGCTGCAAAGGAAGTGATATGGCTTAAGACTCTTATGAAGAGTTTTGTTATCATTCAGAGTACACCCACTATTCATGGAGATAACATGAGTTCATTGTATTTAGCTCCTAATCCTGTTTTTCATGCCAGGACTAAACACATTGAGATTCAGTATCATTTTCTAAGAGAGAAGGTGATGGATAAAGAGATTGAAGTTATACATACTTCAACAAAAGATCAGATAGCTGATATGCTAACTAAAAGCTTGGATGGACCAAAGGTACAGAGATTCAAAGACATGGCAGGCATAAAGAAGATAGAGAAAACCTCAATTGATGATTGAGGGGGAGCTGTTGGTGCAAGGCAATCAACAATTGAAGTTTTAATGAAGTTTTGAAGTCAAGGATTGAAGAAAAGATCAAGTCATGAAGCATGAACAAAGTACATGTTCAGAGAATGAAGATGTGTATACATATGTACATTAACTAGAGTTAGTTTACTTATACTTTTGTATGGTGATGAACTTGTACATATTTGCCTATATATACAAGGAAAAATGTCAGGGAAAATATGAGAGAGCATGTGAATAGAGAAGTTAGAAGTTGTATGAGCCATTAGACACTTTAGAAGTGAGTAAGATCTCTCTCATCACTCAGATGTAAAGTTTTCCAGAAATGAAGAAATATTGCACCCGATCTTTCTGAGTACTCTCCTTCTGTGCTTGATCATTTAAAGAATCATTTTGTAGGTATCTAATTCCATAATTAATGAGTCTATGGTTAAAGTTTGAGAGCCTAATTGTAAACAGGCTGTGAGAATTACGAGTAGGAACATTCATATGTGAGAAAGTGTTGAGTGTTTTCTAAAACACACGTAATCTCGATGGTCAAAGAATTGATCATTTCTCAGTGCACAGTGTAGAGTTTTGCACAAATGAGGTATCAAAATCTAAGTTGGAAGATAAGCCATCTATGACTAAAAGAATTTGCATAAATGAGTTCTAGTTTGAGAGAACCAAGCCTTAGAAGTTGCAGGTGTCAAAGTCGACTGTAAATAACTATAATTTTAGACATACGTGACTTATTAAGATTGTTTCTCAAGATCTACTCAGTCTTTTGGAATGATTTAACTTGGAGGAGGTGTGCAAACTACAGATGACACCATCTGCAAAGTTTTATAAAATACGTTACACATTTGATAAGTCAATGAGTGAGTTATGTGCAACAGACTTTCTGTGTAGTCGCCTTCTTCACAGTTTGTTCAAGTTTTTTGAAATTGAGTATTGATCCTCCAAATTGGTGAAGGTTTTAAGTTACTCCTGATATAGAGGTGCTCTAACTTTAAGAGTAGCTTGTTCTTTTGGAGATTAACACTCTCCATCATGATTGACTTGCTTTTCTAGCTCTAGGATTCCTGCAACCTATGTCGTCACCGTATCCAAACTTTCCTGCATAATCTGGAGCTTTTCTTCTAAGGCCGTAAACTCTGAGTTCTGGACTGCTAGTCTCTCTTGCACTTCTGCAATTGATATACTTTGTCGCTTCATTTCATCACTCTGCTCTTTAACTTTCTCCTTCAACTTTTGTACTTCTTGCTCCGCCTTTTGTAACTTAGCAGCCAACTCTTTATTAGTTTTCTTCAGTTTATGTTGGGACTTCTATGTTTGTCCAACTTCTACTTGTAATTTGGCTATGATTTTTTATTTTTCTTCAATTTTTACCCTCAAAGTGTTATTCTCCTTGATAGCTTCATTGAGATAATCCATGATTTCTTCATGAACTACACTTTCTCTAGCAACACTCTCTGTTCTGGCAGCTTCTATCTCAGTCTGGAGTCAGTTAGTTTCTTCCATCATCTGATCTCTTTTCGTAAACCATTTGTCCTTCTCCAAAATCATTGAATTATACTTATTCTGAAATTCTTCAAGCTTCACTGCACTCCACGACAATCCTCTGGCTAAGTCACCAAGTAACTATGGTCTGATTGTTTCATTATTGTACATCCAAGGATAAATGATATCACTACACTAGAGTGGGGGCAACTTTACTTTTCTTGCATCCGTCTTCCACTTATCTGTAAGTCCGCATGAAGTAACAATGTGTGTAGTACTGGAATTTTGTGAGATGAGCCTCCCAAACAATCTCCTTGATCCTATTGTTGCTTTCAACATCTTTCTTCCTCAACAAACCTATTTTCCCTTTCTTCCCCTTCTCTTCTCCGGGCTTCTTCTTCCTCATGTTGATGTTGCCTTTCTTCTTCTTCGTGTTTTTGTGCTACCTCTTCCTCTCTTGCTTTTCTCTCTGCTTCTTCCTTTGCTTTTCTCTCTGCCTCTCTCCATTGATTCTTCTCCACCTATTGTCTCCTAGACTCCTCCTCTTCATCTCTCTCTGTTTCCGTTTGGTCATGAGAAGTTTTACCCACTGGCCTTCGCTCTACCTCTCTATTCTTAAGGATGTGCAGAAAGACTTTTACTGAGTATACTATGTATTCTCGAGGTAAGTATGCTGGAGATGTAAATAGCAAGGTCGTTGTAGATTCCTTCACCAACGCATAGAGCTATGGGATATCCCATAATGTTTTGCTTGTAGGTTGACGCCTATCGTCATCAATAGTAAGCCTAACTTCAAAGGGTTGTTATCAGAGATCTGCACAAATTGAAGTCCATCTGATATTTGCCCCCCTAAAACTACAAGTCGTCCCGATGGCCCAACTTGTAGATTATTGAAAGCAGTATCAAATTATTTTGAAAAAACTATTTCTGAATGTTTCCAAATGGTATATCAAATATGCTTTTACATAAAAATATAAATTTTGACCATAAAGAAAATTTAAAATTACTCAGAGCTTGAATTAAAACTTTTTCGTTCAATGTATGAAATTAAAAACAACTGTTAGAAAATCCTATAGATATCATTTAGATAGTCATGGTACTCCCCCTTCTCTTGACTCTATTCATAGGTAATGTTTATCTTATATAAGTGTTTTATCACTTAGTTTCTTAGCCACTTGCCATAAGATGCCACTAACTAATTCCTCTACAATATCTGCCTCGTATAGCCCACTTAGCATATCTCATAAGTGGTTTCAAGAGCATATCTGAGTCATGATAAATTTTTTTAATCTTTTATTTTATTTTTCTTTTTCTCTTTTTCACTTTGTAGCAACCATTAATGTACTGCTTCTTTTATTTATCTTTTTTCTTTGCAACTTTTTTGTTAAAGGAGAAAGGCCTAATATCTAATTAGATCAGAGGATCTAGAGGCATGCGGCAACTAGAATCAGGATCTCAATAGCTAAGTGGTTTAAGAGACTAAGGTAGTTTACCTATATAAAATAAGTTTTACCTCTAATATGAGTCACAAGTCAAGATTTTCCTATTACATCCTTACAAGAGCCATAGGATCTCTAGTTCCTATCTCCAATTCATACTCATCTCACTTAAGTTTCTAATTCATCTTTTCATAATTTTAAACACTTACTTTACATGTCAGAATAATGTAATCGTTTATTCATGAAATGAATGGAAAAAAACTTTACAAAAGCATATGTATTTGTATCGAAAAAAAAAGTAACATAAGGTCTAAACCATCTTTTAGTTAATTTATGCCATGCATCATATTGAGTATCGACGCTACTATCATAAACAAGTACCCAATCCCCTAACTCTATCAATCATTGCCTAAGTTGATATCTCTTATCAAAATAGATCTTATTTTTTAAATGTGACTCTCTTGCTTTCTTAATAGCTTCTTTCGTATTTTCTTTCCCTTGTTCAAGTTGTTTAATTCTCAAATGTAACAACTCTTTGTGTGAAAAATTATCTTCGAAGTTGATATCTCTTATAAAAATAGATCTTTTTTTTTAAATGTGACTCTGTTGCTTTCTTAATAGCTTCTTTCGTATTTTCTTTCCCTTGTTCAAGTAGTTTAATTCTCAAACCTAACAACTCTTTGTGTGAAGAATTATCGTCCCAGTCTTAACTTATCCAATTTATCAATTGAGTATGTATCGAAAAAATAGGCTCAGCTGACAATACATGAGTTGAGATGGCATAAATCTAGTTGATCTCATATATGTCATTTTATCTTCCCATAAAGCAAACGATAGATATCTTTGCTATCACTTGATATCTCCATCACATGCCTTCGAGACGGCCTTAACTATAGAAGGATGAACTCTCTCAATCATCCCTTTTGCTTATGGGTTATAGGATGTTCTAAGAGATAAGAGAATTCCATGATGATCAAAGAATTCTCTCGCCTCTCTATCATCTAACTCTCCTCAATCTGCAATTGCTTTTTCTACATATCCAAATATAGATATAACTTCTTCTAAAAGAAATAAACATACATTATAAGTAGTATTAGATCAAAGTGCACGACCTTCCACATGATTTGTGAAATCTTCCCATGCAAGTATAATATATTGCATACCCTCAATACTTTTAATTATAGTCACAAGATCAACTACCCATTTCTAATGAATACAAGGTGGGTAAGTTGTGTATAAGGGATCTCTATGTTTGATTGAGGAATAAATCTAACATGCAGCACATGTGCTCACAAAGTCCTAAACATTTACATACATCCTTGGCCACCAATAACTTTTTGGAATTTTTCCATATGTCGGAACAAAGCCCTTATGAACTACCTTGCATGGCTCTCATGACTTGCACCTAAACATTTCTCAATCCTAAAACTCTTTGTGGATTTTTCACCTTTCTTCTAGCATGCTGCCAAAAAAATGCATCTTTCAGAAAGAAGTTGAAAGACTTCTTTCTGATGTTTCGGAATCAATTTTTTGACTCGCTTGAGGAAGGTTGTAAAGTACTAAGATAATATCCAATGTCTCTCCATTCTCCTTCATAATCCTCTTTTCTGAATTGGTCAAAGTAAACATACATGGATCATAATATATCAAGCTTATCCCTCTATCTATTGCTTTATCAGAATCATCATCCTCAAACCTTTCTCGTGAGAGCATATTGACAATTTATTGTGCTTTCTAGTAATATGAATAAAAGCTAGAATAATAAACTTGATATATGCAATCCATCTCAACCTTGTAATATCAGGAGATGAGCAATTTGGAATCATACCAATTAAAGAAATACAATCAGTCTCCATGATTACATTTTCTTCGATAAAATAATCTTTATCTATTTTTAAAGTAGTGAATAATGCCCATGAATCTCCTTTGATCTGAGGATAGTTCCTTTGAGTATCATGTTGAATTTTTGCACCAAAGCAAACTCCATATCTCTGTCTCTCATTATTATCCTGATCAATGACCTAGCCTATACCAATAGGACTAGTATCAATAGTTAGGATTATAGGTTTATTCCCCAAATAATCAATATGTTTTAAAATCGGAGTATTAATAAACAATTGCTTTAGTTTTCTCATTGTTCTATCTAGTTCTTTGTCCAAAAAAATTTCTTTTTCTTCCCTAATAAATCATTTAATGGATTCGTAACATGAGAAAAGTGAGGGATCTAGATTACATAGAAGACACATGCTCCTAAGAATCTTCTCACTTCACTCACATTGCAACACACCTCTAAAATCCTACTAATGACATCACATTTTTTGTGGATATGGCCTATGACCATAATGTCCATACAAATGTCCAATGATCAAAACTTCGGTGATAATAAAAATGGATTTTTCTAAAGAGAAAGTCAGTCCAACCTCTTTGAATCTTTTAAAGATTCTTTCCCATCAAAAATATGCTCAAAGACAAACTTCCTACAACCAAATGAATAAATAGCTACATCTTTCTCCTTCTCCACACAACCTTTTATCAAAACATCATCAATAAAAGGCATAATCACTAGATCAACTACCCACTTATAATGAATACAAGGTGAGTAAGTTGGGTGTAAGGGATCTCTATGTTTGATTGAGGAATGAATCTGACATGTGAAACATGTGCTCACAAATTCCTTAACATTTATGTATAACCTTGGCCACCAATAGCTTTCTCAAATTTTTTTCATATGTCGCAACAAAGCCCTTATGGCCTACCCATAAGCTTTCATGCATGACTCTCATGACTTGCACCTGAAGAATTCTCAATCCTAAAAATCTCTATGGATTTTTCACCTTTCCTATAGCATGCCACCAAAGAAATCCATCTTTCAAAAAGAAGTTGAAATACTTCTTTCTTATGTACCGGGAAAATATCCAATTTCTCTCCATTCTCCTTCATAATCCTCTAAAATCACTCAATTTGGGCACCTACACTAAGAGAACCACTCTTTTTATTAAGAAGTTGTCAACAGGAGTGCCTTGCTTCTCTAAAAATAGACACTCTCACTTCTTTCCTACTTTTATCTACTTCTCTTTTGAATTTTAAATATGTGAGTACCTTCACATGTTATTTTCTGTAACTAACAAGATCCAGAAGCTTCCACATGCTGTTTTTAGTAATTAATAAGATCCAGAAGCCTAAAGAAAACTTTAGAGCTTGTTTTTATATATCATTGCCCCCTCAAACTCTAAATCCAAAGCTTTGACTTTTGATATATTTAGGTTGTGATGTATGTGAACACACTAGGATCGTTGGGGCACTTTTTCCCTCTTGAGGAGGTTTCTTTCCCCGGCTTGTGTATTTGCTTCTACTGTTTGATTGATGATGAAAGGCAATCCAAACGACTTAACATTTGAGACGTTAGTCTATATTCTGTTGCAGGAAGATCATTCTAGGTAGAAGAGGCCCATTATGTGTGTTGCAGATCAAGCTTTCCTGGCTAGTCAAAAGGGCAAAGGTAAATGGAGCTCTTCTATTAGTAAATAGAAATCTGCTAATTCTGCACAATCAAAGAAGGATGATAGAGATGAGAAGAATGCAAAAAACCAAAAATTGTTTTGCAAATGTTGTAAAGGAAATGATCATGTCATAAAGATTTGTCTAGAAGTGGTTGCAAAAGAGGCAAAGAAGAAAAAGGCTAGAATGGTTGTTGCAGAGGCCTCTATGCCCAAAACAGAGTCTACTAATCTTGTGCAAAATAAAGAATGGGCAATTACTATTGTTTGTAGTTATGACCCATCTTCACATGAACAGTGTATGTCTGTAGTAGAATAAGATGTTTGGTACTTTGATAGTGGGGCAACCAAACACATTACCTTGCAACGTAGTTTCTTCACTTCACTTAAGCTTGCCCTTATAGTGAATACTGTTACATGCACCAAAAACTCCTCTTATTCGATCATGGGAGTTGGTAAGATCATTATGACTACCATTGATGGTAGTTCTTTTACATTATCGAATGCATTATTTGTGCCAAGGATCAAGAAAAATTTGTTATCAGTTTTAGCATTAGCCAAGATTGTCTTGGTTATGAAATTTGTTGATGACAGATGTATAGTCCACGATCTATCAAATGGTGATGTTATTATTGCTTGTGGAATTTTATATTGTGGGCTATATAAGCTCATAGACTATGAAACATCTATGAATGATTCAGCATGTGCAATACATGTATCTCAAGCTATGTCAAATGCATAGCTTTGGCATGTACACTTTGGTCATTTGAATTTTGCCGATTTGCTACGCCTACAAAAATATAAAATGGTGTCCTCCCTACCCAAATTTGAGGCACTTGGAAAACATGTTTGTGAAGGCTGTATTTTGGGGAAAATGCAGCATTCCTTATTCCCAAAAGATGGTTCAATTCGAGCTACTCAGAAATTGCAGCTTGTTTACAATGATGTTTGTGGTCCTATGCAGACGCCTTTTGGGAGCTATCTTTACTTTGTGATTTTGATTTTCCCAGCATGCATGGGTATACTACTATTGAAAGCAAAGTCCAAAGCGTTTATGTGCTTCAAGTAGTTTTTGGTTTTGGCTGAAAATCTGTCAGCATGTAAAATGGGCACCCTCCATTCTGATCAAGGGGGGGAATATATTTCTTCTAATTTTAATGCATTTTTGGTTGAATGTGGGATAAAACATTAGTGTACAATGTCATATACAGCTCAACAAAATGGAGTTGCTGAAAGGAAGAAAAGGTCACTCATGGAGATAGTAAGGTGTATGGTCAAGATTCAGGCTTTACCAAATAGTTTTCAGCTTGAGGCTATTATGTGTGTAGCATATGTACTTAACAAGTGTCCCACTAAAGCATTGTAGTATCACTCCATATGAGGCTTGGCATGGTCGCAAGCCATCTATTGCTCACCTATGTCTTTGGTTGTTTGGCATATGAATTGGTGCCTCAACAAGAACACAGGAAATTGGATGATAAAGCACTGAAATGTATTTTTGTTGGGTACAATTTTGAAAGAAAAGGTGACCGACTGTATCATGCATAGACTAGATGCATTTTGGTTAGCTATGAACGGTTTTTTTGTTGAAGATGTTATTCAACCATTACTTTAATGTACTAAGGAGACATCAGTTAGCTCCAAAGATATATATGACACTTTACTACCTCTTTTTACAAGTGGATAGTCTAGCACTAGTCCTAATGAGGCAACTTCTTAGCCTTTATAGGTTTCATGTGATGATGAAGATCATTCTACTTTTGATGCACATTTACATGATGCACTTGTTGATGAGAGGGTTGATATTGAGGAGGCAAAGAACTATGCCAAAACGGATGGTGTAGACTTTGTGGGATGGAAAATTAGATGCATCTCAGTAATATTGTAGTCGTTCAAGCTCTCGTAGTGCTTTTTTTGCATTTGATTTCTATCCTATGGATGTCTCTAATTTTTGTGATGAGAATGAGCCTTTTTCATTTGATGAAGCACAAAATTGAGAAAATTGCATGGCTACTATGCAATTAGAATATGATGTTATCATGAAAAATGCTACCTGGTCTTTACATGACTCTCCTCCTAGCAAGAAGGCCATTGACACTAAGTGGGTATACACACTGAAGTGTAAGCATGATGGAATAGTTGATAGGTATAAGGCAAGGCTTGTTGCAAAGGGTTATGCTCACGAAAGAGGCATCGATTTTGATGACACCTTTGCTCCTACATGCCGAACGACTACTATGTTGGGAGTGATGGTTGGATGCACTCAAGAAATGAGTTGATGCTGCAAAACCTGCTTCACACCTGCCCTCCTTTGGTTCCAGATATGCTTAATACCTTGCTTAGCTTCCAAATGACACAAAGAAACCATATATGTACTTTGCAAATGATTTGTGTAATGACCAAATCAAAACAGACAACTTTGCACTTCACAAATTCTAGAAAACTTGCTATTTCTGTAATGACACCTGCTCAGTGTTATGCTCAGTGTGACCAGCACACTTGAAATTGAAACAATTCCTTTTGGGAGTATTAAAGTACCTTAACAAGCTACCAATCACAAGTGGAATCACTCAAATTGATAAACCATACACTGAGAGATAAGTTTAGCAAAATTATGATTACCCCCGACTTTTTAGGAACTCTGCAGACACAGACCAGTGTGCACTTCGAAGCGGATTTCTCACAAATGGCTGAATGAAATCTTCTAGAATTTTGTATGCTTGTAGAAGACCTTAAGATGGTTCCAATGAGCTATTAAACTCTTGATTTGGTTCAGTGAGCACTGAGAAATGCTCCTTGGAAGTTGACAGACTTGGAGTAGGAGACTCAGACAAAACAGAGATGATGAATGTAAGTATATGTATTATATCATATGAATGTACATTCCCATTGGCTTGATAAACATTGCACAATGGTACTCAGAGGTGTAGGCTATGGAGTAGACCTTACACACTCACTAGATAGTACAGATAGCCTCGGGATTGATGATGGACAACCCGCGACTTTTCAATGTAGCTTTTATAGAAGTTTGATGGTGATTTGAATTTAAAATTCAAACTAAGGCTCCCTAGAATCTCTCCTCTAAAAGTAGGGAGATATTCTCTCCATTAACTCAACTAAGAATCCACGACTAATCAAGTTGGTATGATTAAATGAGATGCCAAGTCATTCTAGACTTTTACAAAGGGTAAAGAGGTAAGAAGTTATAAGCATATGTTCATATGAACCTTGCTTCAAGTGAAGCCTTGATAAACTTTGTCCAATGCTAATCTTCCAAGATTCCAAGCCAATGTGTGAAGGCTTGATATGCACCAACAGCTCCCCCTCAAGCCAAACACTTTGGCTTAAGTCTTCTTCTTCATTCTTCAATCACTTCTTGCAATCCAATCATAGATTTGAATTTGCATAACCTGTTTCTATCCAATGCCTTTGTAAGTAAATCTGCACATTGCATATTAGTAGACACATATGTCAATTGAATCTCTTTGCTAAGTAGCTTCTCTCTCACATTGTGGTAATGAACCTCTATGTGTTTGGTTCTGGCATGATAAATTGGATTAGCTGCAAGGTGAAGAGAACTAGTGTTATCTCCAAGGATAATTGGTGGCCTTGTATATAGGCCTAACTCTGTATATAGAAGCTTCAACCAGATAGCTTCTTGAGTGGCATTGGCAAGCCCTCTATACTCTGCTTCAGTGGATGACAATGCCACTATAGGTTGCTTCTTGGCTGACCAAGAAATAGGCTTATCTCCTGCAAAACAAATGTATCCTGAGGTGCTTCTCCTATCATCCTTGCATCCTGCCCAATCTGCATCTGAGTAAACTTTAATGTCAATATCTGATGTATATGGAAAGTACAAACCATGACTTTGAGTTCCCTTTAGATACTTCAAGATCTTCTTTGCTGCCTCTAGATGAGGTACCCTTGGTTTGTGCATGAATTGACTAAGCACACTAACTCCATATGCTATGTCAATTCTTGTCAAGGTAGCATAGTTCAAACTACCTACCATACTTTGGTATCGTGTGATGTCTTTAACTTCTTCTCCTTCATGAGCACTTAGCTTTAGGTTGACCTCCATTGGAGTAGTAGATACTTTAGCATCCTGCAAACCAAACTTCTTGACCATATCCTGTACATACTTCTTTTGAGTGATGTAGATACCTGAATTGGTGTAGACTAACTCAAGACCTAAGAAGTACTTCAATAATCCAAGATCACTAATCTTGAATTCTTTCATCATCTGTCCTTTGATGTGTCTAATCCCATTGACATCATTGCCTTTCATGATGATGTCATCAACATAAACACATAAGTAGATTACCTCTGTACTACTTCTCTTTATGAATAGAGAAGTGTCTGCTTTACTCATCACAAATCCTTGGTCTTGGAGGTAGGTTGTCAACCTGTAATTCCATGCTCTAGGTGCCTACTTTAAACCATACAGAGCCTTCTTCAATTTACAAACATAATGTACCTTTTTTGGATCTTCATAGCCAGGTGGTTGTGACATGTAGACTTCTTCAGATATCCATCCATTCAAGAAAGCATTCTTGACATCTAATTGGTACATATTCCAATTCTTGGATGCAGCTACACTCACCAATATTCTGATGGTTGGCATCTTAGCCACATGAGAAAATGTCTCCTCATAATCAATGCCTTGGGTTTGTGCAAAACCCTTGGCTACCAACCTAGCTTTGTACCTGTTTATTGTTCCATCTGAATTCTTCTTTAGTTTGTAGATCCATCTGGATCCTATTACCTTCATAGATTCTTTCTTGGGTACCAAGTCCCATGTATCACTCTCCTTGAGAGCTTCCATCTCTTCATCCATGGCTTCTCTCCATTCTGGTTTGGTAATTGCTTCTTCATAGGTACCTGGTTCTTCATTCAACAAGTCCTTTGCAAGATATACAAAATGTTTAGTTACAAGTGATGTGTCATACCCAAATCTGATAGGCTTCTTCTTTTCTCTTTGAGATCTCCTCATTGCTTGAGTTGAGGATTCTGGTTTATCTTCAAGTTGCTTTATCTTCATCTTCCCTTTGGACTTCCAAGCCTTGAACTCTTCAAGGTTTATTGTATCATCATCATCTGAGCTTGAATCTTCTTGCTGAATTGGTTCCTCCTTGGTGAGCTTTGGAAAATCTTCTTCCATGTCATAGGGTAGACTCACTTTCCTGCATTCATTCTCATACCATGAGTCATTCTCATCAAAGATGACATCTCTGCTTACCTTGAAACCTTTGTTTGTTGGGTTGTAGAATCTGTATCCCTTTTGGTTCAAATCATAACCAATGAAGATACACTTTTCAGCCTTGGGGTCTAGCTTTCCCCTTACCTGTGAGGGAATATGCACATATGCTACACAACCAAAAATTTTGCAATGATCCAGAGAGGGTCTCTTACCATGCCAAGCTTCATATGGTGTCATGCCATCAAGTGATTTGGATGGCAACCTGTTTATGAGATAGGTGGCAGTGGATGCACTCTCTGCCCAAAGATAATTTGGTAACTTTTTCTCATTAAGCATAGACCTAGCTGTTTCTACTATGAGTCTATTCCTTTTTTCTGCTACCCCATTTTGTTCAGGTGAGTACCTTGTAGTAATCTCCCTTTTGATGCCTCTTTCCTGCAAGAAATCTTCAAACTCATTGGAGAAGTACTCTCCTCCACCATCTGACCTTAGCCTCTTCAAGCTTCTTCCTGTTTGATTTTCAACAAGTGCAAGATACCTCTTGAAACAATTAAACACTTCATCTTTATGCTTCATAAAGTATAAAATGGTCCATCTGCTATAGTCATCAATGAAGGACACATAATACCTTGAACCTGAAATGGAAGGGTCCTTGCTAGGTCCCCAAACATCTGTGTGTACCAAGTCTAGGTAGTCTTCATGCATGAAACCTTTCCTTGAATAGGTTAACCTGTGAGACTTACCAAATTGACATGATCCACACTTGTATATCATGTGTTGCTTGGACACATTAGGTATCCCAAGCACACATTGATCTCTGCACATTTGCTTTAGGGTTCTTTCTCCTATGTGCCCTAATCTCTTGTGCCATATTTCTAACTCTGAAAGTGTCTGATCCTTATAATTATACAAAGCAATGTTCTTGGTGTCTTCTAGCTCAAATGTAAATAATCTACCTGATTTCTCCCCTTTGGCTATCCTTCTGAAACCATGTCTTGGGTCCTCCACATATGCTCCATGTTGTGTGAATCTGACCTGCAAACCTTTCTCCACAATCTGACCAACACTCATTAGATTCTTGGTGATGGTTGGTACATAGAGTACCCTGCTCAAAAGGTTCTGGTTACCATCACATGTCTTCACATTTCCAATCTTAACAACAGAATGTTTAGTGTCATCACCTGTTTGTACCTGATGTTTGCCCTTGGGCTCTTCCAAATCAGAAAGTAGTGCCACATTGCCAGCTACATGGTTAGAACATCCTGAGTCAATATAAAATAAATGATCATCATTTGTACCTGCCTTGGAGGTCATATTCATGATCAATAGGGAGTCATCTTGCTCCTCTGTGTAGTTGTTGTAGTCTCTTCTATTTCTGAATCCACCTTGGTAATTACCATTGTGGTTGTTGTTGTAATTGTTGTTGTATTGGTTGTTGTATCCATTGTAGCCTTGGTGTTGATTGAATCTGCCTCTCCCTTGAGAGTATCCACCTCTTGAGTAGCCTCTTCCTCTCTGATTTTTGTAGTTCTTGTAGCATTCATCTGTGGTATGATTGGACAATCCACAAATGTTGCATGGTGATGAGTTGTAGGGTCTCCCCCTACCTGACTTACCTCCTCTGCCTCTTCCTCTAGATGACCTACCTCTCCCTGCATAATTAGCTTGAGAGGTAGAGCCTTCTTCATCTTGTTTCTTCCCTTTGCCTTTATCTTTAACTTTCTTATCAGTATAGAGAGCAGAGGGGTTGTTACCTTTTGATTGATCTCCAGCCTTTGTAAACTTTGCTTCATGTGTAAATAGTTGGCCCATGAGTGTTGTGAGATCAGGGGCTATGCATGTCCATATAGAGGTCCATTGCAGTGGTGAAGCTTTCCCACTTATCATCTGCCTTGAGTCCATTTGTTACTTGCCTGACTATTTGCTCCTCTTCAATCTCCTCTCCAATGCTTGCTAATTGGTCTGCCACATCTTTGATCTTTGTCACATACTCTGAGACTGATTGCTTGGGCTGCTTCCTAAGGGTTGTGAACTCAATCCACAATTGATTCTTCCTAGCCCTTGTGTTGGAAGAAAAGTAGTTTGACAAGGTTTCCCAAGTCTCTTGGGAAGTCTTACAATTCCTTACATGAGGTAAAAGAAAGTCAGATATAGAGTTTAAGAGATAAGACCTTGCCAAAGCATCCTTTGCACACCATTGGTTGAGTCTTTCATGTTCATCCTTTGTGGGTAGTCCTCTGGTCTTGAATGAGGGCAATTCCTCATCTCCTGATATGTATCCAAATAAGCTTCTCCCTTGTAGATAGGTCTTCATTCTCAATGACCAAGCCTGATAATTGTTTCTGTCCAATTTGTCAATGAATGAAGGGAAACCATCACCCATGTTTACCTTCTTTGCTCTGATACCACTGTTGGGAGTGATGGTTGGATGCACTCAAGAAATGAGTTGATGCTGCAAAACCTGCTTCACACCTGCCCTCCTTTGGTTCCAGATATGCTTAATACCTTGCTTAGCTTCCAAATGACACAAAGAAACCATATATGTACTTTGCAAATGATTTGTGTAATGACCAAATCAAAACAGACAACTTTGCACTTCACAAATTCTAGAAAACTTGCTATTTCTGTAATGACACCTGCTCAGTGTTATGCTCAGTGTGACCAGCACACTTGAAATTGAAACAATTCCTTTTGGGAGTATTAAAGTACCTTAACAAGCTACCAATCACAAGTGGAATCACTCAAATTGATAAACCATACACTGAGAGATAAGTTTAGCAAAATTCTGATTACCCCCAACTTTTTAGGAACTCTGCAGACACAGACCAGTGTGCACTTCGAAGCGGATTTCTCAAAAATGGCTGAATGAAATCTTCTAGAATTTTGTATGCTTGTAGATGACCTTAAGCTGGTTCCAATGAGCTATTAAACTCTTGATTTGGTTCAGTGAGCACTGAGAAATGCTCCTTGGAAGTTGACAGACTTGGAGTAGGAGACTCAGACAAAACAGAGATGATGAATGTAAGTATATGTATTATATCATATGAATGTACATTCCCATTGGCTTGATAAACATAGCACAATGGTAATCAGAGGTGTAGGCTATGGAGTAGACCTTACACACTCACTAGATAGTACAGATAGCCTCGGGATTGATGATGGACAACCCGCGACTTTTCAATGTAGCTTTTATAGAAGTTTGATGGTGATTTGAATTTAAAATTCAAACTAAGGCTCCCTAGAATCTCTCCTCTAAAAGTAGGGAGATATTCTCTCCATTAACTCAACTAAGAATCCACGACTAATCAAGTTGGTATGATTAAATGAGATGCCAAGTCATTCTAGACTTTTACAAAGGGTAAAGAGGTAAGAACTTATAAGCATATGTTCATATGAACCTTGCTTCAAGTGAAGCCTTGATAAACTTTGTCCAATGCTAATCTTCCAAGATTCCAAGCCAATGTGTGAAGGCTTGATATGCACCAACATATTATTCGTAGCATTTGTGCACTTACAACTCATCATGGTTGGAACATACATCATTTGGATATTAAAATGACATTTCTGAATGGTGACTTGCATGAAGAAGTGTATGTTTTTTAGCCTGGTGGTTTTGTGCAGAAAGGGCATGAAAACTAAGTGTGCAGGTTGGAAAAGGCATTATATGGTTTGAATCAAGCACCACCTCCTTCGTGTGAAAAAGTACATGCCTAACTGATTGCACATGGTTTTGAGAATAGTCCAAATGAGAGCACATTATATATTGAGCATGCAAATGATGTGCTTCCAATTATTGTTGTCTATCTGGGTGTTGTAGGATTGATTCTGTCCCCAACTCCCTCCACCTCTACCATAGCCTCCTCTTTGAATTTGTCTACCTCTTTGAAAATTACTTTGTTATCTTCCACCTCTGCCTCTGCTATTGTTATTCTGATTTTGATTTGATCCTTGTTGATTGTGCCAACAGTCATGAGCCAAATGATTACTCAATCCACAGATCCAGCAAGCCTTCTTGTTGTTATTTTGATTACCTCTTCCTCTTCCAAAACCTCTTGGTCTTCCTCTACCAGTGCCTTTACCTCTTGCATAATAAACTTGAGAGCTCGACTCTTCTTCATCCTTTGCTTTACCTTTATCTCCTCTCTTCTTGTTCTTCATGTACATTGCATAACTTTGTCCTTTATCTCCATCTCCCTTCAAGTCTTGCTCAAATGTGAGCATCAAACCAAGCAACTGGTTCAAATCTGGAACATAATGATTTAATGAAAGTTCTGTTGATAAGACAAAAGGTTTCCACCTTTCATCTCCTCTCAAACCTGCAAGTAGTTGAGCAATCAATCTGTGATCCTCAATATCTTCATCTATGGATCCAAGACTATCTGCTAGATCCTTCATCTTAGTGACATAATCACTAATATTTTGACTTGGCTTCTTCTTGAATGTTGTAAACTCTGACCATAGACTTGCTTTCCGTGCTTTAGTAGTGCTTTGTAAATGATACTCCAATGCATTCCAAATATCTTCAGATGATTCCAATCCTCTGATGTGTGGTAGCAAATGATCTGAGATTGCATTGTAGATGTAAGCTTTAGCACTGGCATCCCTCATTTGCCAATGCTTTAAAGCATCAAGTTCCTCTTTCTTTGGTCAGCTTTCATCTTCAAATATTGGCTTCTCTTCTTCACCTGTTACATATATCATGAGATCCTTATTCATAAGTAAGGCTTCCATTCTCATTACCCATGCGGGGTAATTATCTTTGTCGAGTTTGTCAATGGAGATATGATCTGCCATACTCCTTTCCTTCTGGTGCAACCTGTGAGCTTAAAGGATAAAGGATAATACCTTTTGGAGTTCTTTGTGTATAAAGATACTTTTGAAGTAACCTTTTGATGCCTTGTGTCTTCAAATGCTTCACCTTTCAACCTTTAATGAAAAACTTTTCAAAACTTCTCGTACCTTTGCCGCCTTCTGCTCTTTAGGACCTTTCTGCTCTGATACCACTTGTTGATGTGTGAAACATCACAAGAAATGAATTAATGTGACACTAGAACACCTCTATGGTCACCATTAACTCATTGCCACTCCAAATGTTGAGAAATGATAGTCTAAACGGAGAACTTTGCTACTATAGAAATTCCTAGTCACTAAAATGACATACCTTCAATTTTTTCTAATTTCTCTTTGCAAAAATATTATTTCTCCAACACCTTTTGGTGAATGAAAGTAGAAGAGAAGAGCTTTCCAACAAGCTATTATTTGCAAGAAACGGATCTCTAGAACTCAAGTTATGGCCCTTCCCAAGATGACCATGTATGACTTTCCAAAACTGAAAATTTTGCCTCTTTTAGTAATTTTGAGTGTCTAAAAATGAAAATTTGATGCCTAGCATCGACTTGCAACCAAAGATGCCAGGCATCGACTTTGAGCTTTTTTAGCCACTTTTTCAGTGCCAGAATTACCCTATGAACACAAGACATGAGCAATATGTAGGAAGTCGATGCCAGACATCGACTTTATGTTGAAACTCGATGCCAGGCATCGAGTTTCTCCACCTTCCATTGACTTGCTTGGAAAACTTCAAGTTTTGAAATCATTTTACACATGACAAACTCTGGAGATGGAAGAAGAAGACTTATACACAGAAGTTAAAAAAACTCTTTCCATAACTATGAAATCTCAGAAATGCACAAGTGCTTTCTCACACAGAGAAGCCCGACTATTCTCAGTCATACAAAATGAGTTATAACTCACTCTCTCATTGTCTTCCTCTTCGCGTCAGTTGATACAAAACTAACTTATATAGATTTTCTTATTCTCGTGATTTAAAAAAAAACATCTAGAACTAAAGTGAACTAACTTTACAAATATAATACACTTGTGAATTTGTCCCTTCACATAGGTATGTGGTTTTATTATGAAGCTTTGACCTTCAAATATATGTCCAATTAGTGATTGTTTCTCCAACATCCCTCATTGTTGGAACATCAAGCTTTCATTATGCATGAAATGGACATGATCTTTATTAAACTCATCATTGGAATGATGCCACATATACTCCTTGTAGAGTTTCATTTACATTCATTTGTCGTATTGAGAGTTTGATCATAGGATCACTCTCTTATGTAATTCACAAAGTATTTATCTTTGTAAAAAGAGAAGAGTAAAAGGCATAGAAGCCATGAGTTAGAAGTGGTTGGGATTGGTACTCAATCAATCAATCAAAAGGTAGATGTGATTTCAAATTTCCCTTTTCCTAGATTGTAGGAAATGAGTCCAATCTATCTAAACTTAGAAATCTACCTAATTTCGAATTCAAATCCTTGAAGAAAAGGTGTGGCCATGTACTCAAGAGTCTATATTAAGACTCCACAACATTGTGACACTAAGTGGCATGATGATTTGAATCAATGCATATACTTCTTGTTCATTTCTTGGTGCCACATCAATTTATTGCTCCTTCTTCCTCAGACTCCATCAACTTGTAGAGTGTGCCGCTCTCTTTACAGAGCTTGAAATCTAGTGTTTAGGGTCTCATTCAAAATTTATTACTATCCATTTTATGATTACAAATTTGTAGCTCATTTAGTTCATTACATTCAGAGATATTGAAGATTTTCGATCTCGGGGTCATTCTCTACAACTCCTTGAAATTTTGGGATGACACCAGTTCAGTGCTAAGGTGATTGCTCCTTCTATAATTAATATAAATTAGGGATTTTATGAATTATAGCAAGACAAATCTATGTATGACACTCCCTTAAGAGGAAGTTTTCCAATTGTTACCCTACTGGGTGCTCTCAGTGTTTGAAGTCACAACTTTTATCCATATTTAGAAGGTTTTTGTGAGCTAGTCATGGTGCAAATGATCTATTTTGCATCATCTTGTTCTTGTTGATGTTCCAAAGTACCTATTGAGTTTTATTGTACTAAGCAAAATCTTTTAGGATCTACTTTACATATCTAAAGAGCTAGAGCTGGTCCTATGCTGGTTTCCTAGACCAATTTCACCACTTGACAACTCATCTTTCTAAGCCTCTCCAAGCTTCTACAACTTCTTTCAATGGTATCAAAGCAACTTCAAGATGGGGGGTGGCTTTCCAGCAATGATTGAGAAGCTTGATAGGCACAATTATGCTACTTGGAAAATCAGAATGGAGGCTTATTTGCAAGGAAGAAAAATATATGGGATCGTATTAGGTGATGAAGCAATGCCTAATCCAAGATCCAAGGGAGAACTTACTTAAGAGGAAACAGATAGGCTCACACTTTGGTGTGCAAGGGATGCTCAAGCAAGGTCATACATACTCAACTCTATCTCTGATTTTCTATTACCACATATTAGATGATGCGTGACATCTCAAGAGACTTGGGCCACCCTAGAGACTTTCTTTTCTACTAGTACAAAGGAAAGGAAGAACCATCTTTGGAATGAGTTCAACCAAATGAAGAAGAGTCCAAAACAAACCATCACCGAGTTTTTTACAAAGGTCAAGGACGTTGTTGATCGATTGGCATCCATTGGAGAGTTGATTGAAGAAGAAGCCATCATGAGGAAAACTCTCAATGGGATTAGAGGTGACAAGCAATGACAATCTTTCACCACAGCCTATGATCTCATAATGGATGTGAAAACTCTAGACTTTGACATCTTTCTTGGACATCTTCAATAAAGAGGCCAACAATAGCATAAAGGAAGATAGCTCCTATCATGGTAATTCAACTAGTGCTCTATATGAAGATAAGAAGGACAAGAAGCTGAAAGGCAAGAAGAAGGAAGAAGATGAAGAGGAGACTTCCCAAACCAACTTTGCAAGCAAAAGCAAGTGGAAAGGGAAGAAGGGACCAAAGCATGACAAAGCCAAAGGTCAGAATGTTCAACCTTGTGCCATCTGTGATCAGACCAACCACACGACTCAAAATTGTTGGTTCAATGGGAAGACCCAGAAAGGCAGTGGAAGAGGTGGATATGGCAGCAATAGAGGTAGAGGTGGACACAAATTCAACAATAACAATAGGGGCCATAATAGAAGGGACTTCAACAATTATTTAGAAGATCAAGAACATGAAGACTCATTGCTTCTTATGAATCTAAGCCGAAAAAAGGTAAAGAAGATGACCATTTGTTCTACATAGACTCAAGATGTTCAAATCATGTTGCAGGCAACATTGCTCTTCTATCTGATGTGGAAAGTCCAAATCATAGACATGAAGGTCAAACAGGGGATGACACAAAGCACAATGTGGAGAAGATTGGTAATGTCAAAGATTTCAATGGCAAGACAAACATCCTGAGTAAGGTTCTCTATGTTCCCACTATCACTAGAAACCTAATAAGTGTAGGCCAAATAGTTGCAATAGGCTTGCAAGTTAGGTTCACCCAACATGGAGCCTTTGTGGAAGATCCGTGTCAAGGCTTTAAGAAGATAGCCTGATGTGAGAAGCATAGTAGGCTCTTTACTTTTGGAGTAGGAGAAACCAAAAACATAGATATATTCAATTTTGTGTCTCAAACCCTAAGTGAGCTTGAAGTATGGCATAAGAGGCTAGCTCATGTGAATGAAAGAACCTTGAAAGATATATGCAAGGATCAAAGTGTTCTAGGACTACCAAACATATCAAAGCAACACATGATCAACACATGTGATGCATGTTAGATTGGGAAGGCACAAAGGCAACCATTCAACCACAAAGGCTACATTCACAACAACTTATTGGACTTAGTACATATAGATGCATGGGGACCAAGTTAAGAACCTTCATTGGTAGGATCAAGGTATCATGTCTCATTTATTGATGACCATAGTAGATGGAATATTTTATACTTTATTAAGAATGAAGTGTTTGATTTCTTCAAAAAGTACCTAGCACATGTGGAGAATCATATAGGTAGATCACTCAGAAGCTCAGATCTTATGGAGGGGTAGAATACTTCTCCAAAGAGTTTGATGAGTTCTTGGAGGATAAACATATCAAAAGGGAGGTGACTAGTAGGTACTCTCCTCAACTAAATGGAATTATATAGAGGAGAAACAAGACATTGGCCGGATCAACCAAAACAATGCTTGAAGAGAAGAGGTTGCCACATTATCTATGGGCAGAGGTTATTTCAATTGTTGTGTACCTTGTCAATAGACTACCATCCAAATCACTTCAAGGTATAAATCCTAATGAAGCATGTTATCGAAGAAAATGTAGTCTTGGACATTGCAAGGTGTTTGATTGTTTACCTTATGTTCATGTACCATCACAAATAAGAGGTAAGCTAGATGAAAGGGAAACAAAGGCAATTTTTATTGGGTATGACTCAAATCAAATGAGTTAGGTTCTATAATCCTTCAACCAAGCAATTCACTACAAGGAGGGATGTTGTGTTTAAAGAACACAGGTCTTGGTATGATGAAGACAAACAAAAGGTAACTCTACCATATGATCTTGATTCTGATTCTCATCATATAGGAAGCAAGCATGATACATAGGTCCAGGATCCAAGAAGTGATACAAATGATGAACAAGGTGAAAGGGCAAAGGATTACAAACTATGGAAGTGAAGAGGCATAGTAAAGATGCAGGAGCGTGGAGGATGCTCCAAGCAAGCACCTAGAAGATCAACAAGAGAGAAGAAACAACCTGAAAGGTATGGATATGATTCCATATTCATTGACACCTCTCTGGTCACTAAGCCAGAGAGGTGTCAAATCAATCTATATTGCTCAGGATATACTCAAAAAAGCCATCAACCTTTGAAGAAGCTAAGAAGAAATCAGAATGGATAGAAGCAATGGAACAAGAGATAGAAGCCCTTCAAGAAAATCAGACATGGGACTTGGTTTCCAAGAAGCCATCCATGAAGATCATTGGATCTAGGTGGATCTATAAGGTAAAAGAGAATGCAGATGGTTCAATTAAGATGTATAAAGCATGGCTTGTGGAAAAAGGGTTTACTCAAATGTAAGGGATAGACTATGAGGAGACTTTCTCACATGTAGCAAAGATGCCTATAATCAAAGTACTAATCAGTATAGCTGCCTCAAGGAATCAGTGGACCATCTATCAGATGGATGTCAAAAATGCATTCTTGAATGGTTGGATTCCAAAGGAAGTGTACATGGCACAACCTCTTGGATTTGTAGATGAGTCACACCCTGAGTATGTGAGTAAACTCAAGAGAGCTCAATATGGACTGAAACAAGCTCCAAGAGCTTGGAACCATAGATTATTGACATTCTTGCAGGACAAAGGATTTCAATTGAGCAAGGTTGATTCATCGCTTTTCATTAAGAAAAGTAAATCTGAAGTAATATACTTGTGTATGTAGATGATATCATTCTTACAGGTAATGATGCTGATGGAATCGGAAAGATCAAAGCCCAAATGAAGGAAGAATTCAAGATAAGTGATCTTGGATTACTCACTTACTTCCTTGGCTTGTAAGTAGTTGTAGCTCAAGCGTAAGCACCACCTCCTTTACTTGTCAATCCGAGGAGACGTGAGGACCGGTATGAAGACCACGAGCAAGTGAAGGCACAAGTGTGTGAGTGAAAGCACACAAGCATGCACACACATACACAAACACGCACACAAGGCAAGATCAAGGAGAGGAACAATGGAAAAGCTTCGATTGCAAAAGAGTTCTCTTACAAAAGCTCTATTCTCTAACAAGCTAACCCAACTCTCTAGCTCTTTTTATAGTTTTTTGACTGGTTTTGGCCCTGTCCAGACCTAGTGTCCGGCCTAGTTAAAAATTAGTTTCCAGGGCTTATTTGAGGGCTCAAACGGAGTCTAAAAACTATGAAAATTGGTGCGATGATACTTCTAATACTCCTCAAGATTGAGGACTCCTCAGCTTGAACAAAATGGAGTTAGAAAAATAGAAAATGGTATTTACAATGGTTTTTAGTGATAAAAATCACTATTTTTATAGGGATTTCTTCTGAAAATTTGACATACACTTCTTGGAGCTCCCTACTTGCTCCTTCTTCTTGTGTGTGTCCACCTTTCTGATGTGCTTCCATGATTGTGCTTGACTTTGAGTTCCAACAGTAGTCTACACAGATCAAGGAAAGTTCCTTACACAAAGGAAATATATTAAAGATATGCTTGCAAAGTTCAATGTGCAAGACACTAAGGTTGCAAGTACTCCCATAGAGTTCAACCTCAAGTTAAGTGCTCATGAAGGAGAACTTATTGAAGACATCACAAGCTACCAAAGTCTAGTTGGAAGCTTGAACTATGCTACCCTAACTAGGGTGGATATTTACTATGGAGTAAGTGTGCTTAGCCAATTGATGCACACTCATAGGAAACCTCAAATGGATGCAGCCAAGAGGATATTGAAATACTTGAAAGGAACAATTAATGAAGGTCTATACTACCCCTACACATCTGATTTGAATGTAAAGCTATTCACTGATGTAGATTAGGCATGCTCAAAAGATGATAGAAGAAGCACATCAGTATACTTATCCTTTCTAAGTACAAAGCTCATATCTTGGTCTTCAAAGAACAAACCTACAATGGCTCTTTCCTCAATTGAAGATGAATACAGAGGGTTAGCAAATGCAATAGAAGAAGTTATGTGGATCAAGACCCTTTACAAAGATCTAGGGTTGGATTTTGGCACTCCATTTGATAACATAAGCTCACTTCAAAAAGCTGCTAATCCTATCTTTCATGCCAAGAAAAAGCATATAGAAGTACATTATCATTTTGTTAGGGAAAAGATTGTGAGTAAGGACATACAACTCTCCTATGTATCCACTCATATGAACTCTGCAGATATGATGACCAAATGATTGGATGGAAGCAAGCTAAACACATCCATGATTGGATTGAAGGAGGTACCAATGGATTGAACAATAAATCATCTTAGGCTTGAAGGGATCTGTTGGTACATTAGGCAAGCCTTGATGCTTAACCTAATAACAAGGACTTCTCACATATCTACTCTTTATCATTTATGAAGTGCACATGAACACCCCTTGTAAAAGATTTGATCCTTAACTCTTGACATAAATGTAAAAGGAAAAGGATTGAGGGAATCTCGTGACGTTACAATCCATGAACCGCAACTACTTAGTGGTTGGAATCAAATCAATCACCGCCAAAGAGTAGGAACACTTTTAGGTGGAAGAATTTCAAAATTCAAATTCATTTATGAGCATAAGTAGGAGTGATTCTTAGTCATGGGGCAAGACAAAGAAGGATGAACCATTGAGCCTCATGGTTGAGCTTACACTAAGCTCACATATGCATGAGTGAGTCCACTTCATCTCCCTTGTATCATACATTCATAATCATATATATTTTGAGTCATTAGTACAAGTTGATCTCTATCTACTATTGTCTGTTATTATCTCATCATTTCAATGAATTTGATGAATTGAATTCTTTGTGTGTACTCAATAGTTTGACTTGGTTTAACTTGGAATAGGTAGCATGATTAGTCTAGTTTCTAGGTATCAATCTTCATTTCATTTGGATCCTTAGATCTTGAGATATGTCCTCTACAAGAAACCTATGTCTGCACACTATTAGCTTCCTAAAGAGTTGAGATATCACCCCTAACTTCTTAATATCATTTCTCATCATATAATCACTATAACTTATTGAAATAACTTTGGAATGTTTAGCTAAGTCTTCAATTAGATATGTCTAAAACCTTTCAGTTCTATTGCTATCACTGCGTGAGAAGTGAGCAATTTTGTGAGAGGTTCCAATCCCAAAATAACAAGTTTTTTAGAGCTCTTCAATTGTGAAAGTTATCTGTATTGGCACAACTATTTGGCATTGATGCTCCAAGGTACATAGTGGTTCCAAATGCGTATTTGGGAAGCTAAAGGTGTCTAATAAGGTACTCTAAAGTCACATTGGGAAGTGTAGAGAAAGATTATTGCAACACCACCTCATCTTTGGAGTGTATCCAACCATCTCCTCACATGAAGCACTCAAAAGTACTTTGACATAGGCTTTTGACATTCATGTTCCAAGGTACCATAGTCGTATTATTGCATATATTGAAATTGTAGAGATTCTACTAAGTATTCATGTGTTATCTAGGCTAGTCTAGAGCAGGTTTTTGCTAGGACTATCTCATCTCTTCATAGTCACCATCACTCCTCAAAGGTTACATGGTCCATTTTGAAGAATCATTTGGCTTCATTATTGTAAAAGAGCTCCATACCCCCATATACATGGGTGGGGGATAATCTTGAAGGTTACAATGTTGATGGTAAACACACTCAAGGTCAACACCCACATTTTGGATCTCCTCAGAGTAAGACAATCAATGAGGTGGAAAAGAGTCCCACATAACAACATGAATTTCTGATCTAAAGGGTGTGACTCAAGGCCCACATCATAGTATGATAGCCAAGAGGACCACATAATAGGATCATCCCAAGGACCACATGAAAGCATGATGATTCAGGGGGGGAAACGCACCTCAAGGACCACATAATAGGATCATCCCAAGGAGCACATGAAAGGGGGAAACACACCTCAAGGCCCTCGTGCATATCCAAAAACAACCATGTGAGATCGAGATGGGAAAACTTGATAGATGTTGCTTGCTTCTTTGTCACCTTTGTCATTCCATTGAATCATCAAAGAATCATCCATGATGGTGATACCTTGTTTTTGTTGTGTCTTGGACTTGTGTATGACTCCACAAGTTAGCGTGACAACTGATGGGCTAAGAATTCACACATCATTAAGAAACAAAAATGAGCCTTGCATGGGCCTTATAAGGATTCCTAATTTTTGGGGATTAAAAAGCTTAATCTAAGAGATCTAGAGGAAATGGAAAATCAATAGTGGTATTTTGAAGGAAAATAAATTTTGTAATTGATTTATAAATGGGAATTTTAAGAGCCTTTGGATGCTTAAATCAATTGGTAAGATTAAGGAGGATGTGACATTAGAGAGATGTTGGCTGACAAGTCATGGGAAGTTGCAGGTCCTTACGAATTTTTGGCACACTTTTGAATAAAATTGGACCATTAGACTAACCTTAATCCCATGATAACCCACATTTGGGGCTGATCTCTAGTTGGGAGAATCTCCATACATATTTTGGGACACCCTTTGCACATTTTTGGACCATTAGATTAGCTCCAGTCCAAGCATAGAGTGTATTTTAGGCTCATCTTAATAGATATTCACTATCAGCCATCAAATCTTATCTCCATCAAATGGAAGAGTACAAAAGGCTCCCTCTACTTTTGGGCATTCAATCTGCACCCTTCGATGTTTGCTAGATCTGATGGCTAATATCTTGAGCACCCTTCTTCTCCCAAGTTCAAGTTCCACCATCCGATTTCATGGCCAATCGAATGGACTTTGTGCAAAGACACCTTTCTGAGGATCTATCATCTCTTATCTATTGGATATCTTCCTAATCCAAGGGACCAAATGAAAGGATGCCTTGACTTTTGCATTTCCCCCAAAACCATTGCAATTTGTTAAACCACTATTTCTAGCTAGTTTTCTTCTTTTTGACCACACAAAGGAAGTGAAGCCTATGTCTAACCTATGTGATTAAAGGACTAGAATGTGTCTACCACCCTCTTTGCATTGGTCCATCTCTAACCACTACTCAATCCAAAAGGCTCATGCATGGTTTGTTTTTTCCCTAATGTTGGAAAGTGCATCGATATTTTTGTCGAAGCACATACTGAAAAATACCAAATGAGGATGAAGATAAATTAGATATGAGGAGAGTTTTTAGCAAGGCTAAGGTGGCTAGACAAAGCTAAATGTGTGGAGTGTATGCTCGTGAATGCAGTTCACTTCAATATATTCCCTTGATCATGTAGAAACATGTCAAAGATACCCCATTAGGTACATTTTGCAAACTACTAGAAAATTTTAGATTTTGCATAGGGACTGGAAATTCCAGCTTTGATGCCCTTTGTATGTGCCATGGCTTCCAATCTAGGTTGCCAATGGGCTAAGAGTTATTTCACTTTGGAGGGACCTTTGTAAGGGAAGTGTTTCCATGGACTCACACCTTTGAAACGAGCAAAAATGGAAGCCGTTTAACTGGTAGGAAAATGATGAGAGATGAATTGTTATACACCATCTAATAAGACTATTCTGAACGTAAATATAAATGGATATTTTGCGAGTATTGCCCTCAAACCAAAATCTTTCCTGAGAGGTCGAACGTACTTTCCATGAGGAGGAGGAGTTGGTTGAAGCATGAAAGTCTTCTTTCTTTCAGAAACTTGAGTCATGAAGGAGGTGGTCAAAGCAAAATCCGGGGAAGGGGCATGAGTCGGTCAAAGTGCAAACTCAGGTAGGGTTGAAGTTGGCCTTGCCTATGGAGTAGGGATAGCCAAAGCACAAGGTATAGCCCACGTAGATGAAGTGATGTTGAAGGAGCATGGACTGATTGAAGCACGAAGTCTATACCATGTGACGTTACCTTGTTGTTGATGGACATGGACTAGCCAAAGTGTGACTCAAGCCCACATGTTACTTCAAACATAGAAGATGGGGTGAGCACCAACCGAAGTGTAGACTCTACCTACACTGCATTTCCATGAGCCGATACACATGAGGTGTGGGTGCGGCCGAAGCACGCACCTACCTTGTGTAGTTTGCCTTCAAAAATGAGGGATCCATCCAAAGAGTGCAAAAGATGAAGTGTGACCTAGGGAGTTCCACAACATTCCCATTCACCATGAGAATGATGAGGCAAAGGACCTACCACATCTCACAAGTAGACATCACCAAGACAAATTTGAAGAGATAGGCCAAAGCCATTTGTATCCTCCAAGCAAGGGTTGCTCACATACCCATCCCATACTTACCAAACCCATGCTCACCATTTTTCCAAGCTTCATGCATTGTCGATATGTTACACGTTCCATCACATCATCATAGATACCCTCAAGCAGAAGGCTCTAATACCAAGTGCTATGAAGTGACTTAGAGGTTTTCAAAGCTGGTCTCATGGGAAGTTAAACAAAAGAATTATAGATGAGATAAGGCGTTTTGAGATATGCAAAGTGTCAAAAGGTATCTAGGACCGATCCACAACCCATCTTGAGAAGTGTCTAAGGTGCCAACCGAAAAGCCATCCAAGATGTAGCCCTCATATTGAGAACATAGATTCATTGTTTTCCACCATTTTGGGCCATAGGCCCATCCTCATGGAAAATAGGAAATATCACATACCCAAGCACTCATAGAGAGATTGGGGAAGCATTCTCATTATCAAGCTTCTACTTGACTCGAGGAGCCAATGTCCAATTCAAGGAAAGAAGCCTCAACACATATGCTTTGTAATGTGTTGTCCTTCTGGGTCATGAGGACTCACCCACACACTCCGGACATGGGGAAGGCTCAAGATCCGACTATGGAAGATATCTCTCTATTTTGGCCATCACCAGAAGCACAACAATTGCTTCACTAGAGATTCTTCTAGTGTTACTTATGAAGAGTTGAGCTTGATCCGATAACTCCCTTTGCCTCCAATGCCCTCACTAACTTTTTGTGATCTCCTTTTGATATACATATGTGTTGAATTTCTCTAATACCCCTAATAGGAGAATGCACAACTTCCTTAACATCCTTATGGGATGAATGGCCTCACATATACTCTACTATACTTGTACACTCAAACATCTATTTCTCAGATTTCCTGATGAATAACTTGAGAGCTTTTGCACAATGAGACATAACCCAAAGGCCTTCGCAGTGCAAATCACATCACTCAAAAATAGTCTCACATGCTTAGAGAAACAATAACCCTAAGAAACACTATTAATTACCTTCAGAGGGTGCATACATAATACCCACTAACTCCAATCAACGTTTCTCTTTGAATACGGAAATTTAAGATCAATCCTTAGGGGGAAATTTGCAAAACTATAGTATCTTTCCAAAAAGTTGAGGATTTAAGAAATGCATAACATATCAAGAGGAAACCTTGCTCTCAATCGAGGGCTAAGCTACTATTTGAGCTAAATTACTAGCTGGCTATCAAGACATAGAAGGAGTTATGGCCACCTAAATATCAAAGGAACCACCCAAACAAGCAAGGGGCTAGCTTAGCAAGGGGCTAGCTTAGCAAGGGGGCTACTAGCTTATTCAAATTTCTTAATGACTCACACATGCATGATCACACGAATTTGAGATTATTGGATTTTATAAGTAGTTTTGATGAGATAATTGACAAGGATTCAAATTCAAATTGAGGGTCCAAAATCTTGTGCACTTCTCTTTGCTTTATGAGGCTCCAATTCGACACATATCCTTGGTCCATAAGCTTTTAAGCTTGGATTTTGATTTTTAGCACTATACACACACACACACATATATATATATATATATATATATATACACACTCACATAACAAACAAGAATGATGTCATGTTCTCCTTTGTTTCTATGCAAAATAAGCATAGAATCAACAAAAGCATCCACATTTTGAGCACTTTCTAGTTTCCTAATGCAGAAGCAAATGTGTTCCTCCATTTGAGCATGAAAATGTGTGTGTTTGGTTTTTGAAGTACTTCATTCAATCCCTCTAATATAAAACAAAGGCCAAATTGGCACACTTTCTAAAATATTCTATGAGGGCTATTCTTTACACAAAAGAAGTCCTTATATTGAGAGCTGAAGTGGGCATGTTAATCACATAATACTTAGCGTTTACTTTGATGTAGAAAAATAGATGTTATCAAAACCCGTATTAAGCATATAAAGATTAAAGAAGAAAATTGTATACACATTTCAATACATAATTGTATTATAAAGACAATTTGCAAGAGATTAGCATACAAATAACATCATATTTTTAGTCCCTTTGCATAAAGCAAACACATACATCAACCTAGAGGAAAAGACAAAGTATAAAATCAACTTCTCATTAGGTCTGAGAATTAATCACATAAATTGTCTACAAGAAGCCAATGGTTCAATTTACAATAGAAGCTAATCATACTCCTGCTCATCTAGATGCATGGCATCATCATCTTGGGTTTGTACATCTTGAATTATGTTTATGTTAATACTTGGATCCTCTAGCTCAGCCATGTCTCCACTCTCATCTTCTAAAGGTGTCACTTGCTCCCTTGATGCAGGTAGGGATCTCTTCATGTTGCCAATGTGCTTTCTACCCACTTCTTGTTCTTCATGTGAACACTCATTCAGCCCATCTATATGCATCTAAATCAAACTTACTTGAGCTTCATTCTTCTCCACTATTGTGCAGTGCCCAAACATCTTCAATGAGCATGCGAATGGAGTACCTGTAATGAATGTTCGCATTAGGATTGCTTCCATCACTCTAATAGAAATATCCACATAAAATTTTGATTATAGGTTCAAAATAACAAATCTAATATCCAATCATCATCATTTCTAAAGAGCTCCATGCGCTGCATGATTAATTTATGTGGCTTTTGATAGGGATTCATAATGTGTCATATTGACAGCCACATGTCATAGCTTCTTGGTCAGAGTAGGGAACATGAGAACTGTTGCAAGCCCATTCTTATTACAATGCTCCCTTACATGCTTTTTACTACCCTCATCATAATAACCAATAGTGAAGCACTGAGTTGCACTTGCAAAGCAGTGGCCATGCATCTTATTAACATTTTTCTTGATGCTACATGTTCAATGCTCAAAGCTTAGAACCATTCTATTAAGAGAGAATAAACAATGCAAAGAGATACATACCAAGTTAGAAACGCAATAGCATGCTGACACCTAGAGTAAAGAGATATTGAAACAGAGAAACATAGATCTCTACTGTGGAAGATAGAAATCCTCTATAATGAGGAGAGTGTAAGCTTTTCAAAATCCATTACCATCTTTAGGATTTATGGATGATTAAAAGGCTCAACATCATTAATAGAGCCACTCATTCCAAAGCCATAGGGAATATCTACTATTAAAAGAGCGTAATGTTTTCTTTGTAATATGCTACAAATGTTATTTACATCCTCACAAAAAATACTATACTACAAAGTATGGAGGGGATCAATAAAACTTGAGAATGTTTTGAGTCCTGAAGCCTCCTCAAAAATAGTTTTCTTTGCTTTAATACTTGACTTCTCATGCCCTTCCCTCTGTATGTCAGCAAGAAACACAACAAGGCAATCCCCCATGGCCTCATCAAACTATATATTCCTTGGAGGCTTCTGCAAATGAAATCCCAATCTCAATTTAATGGTGTTGAACAAAAGATCCATCAAGCACTCATCATATTGTATCATTGGCATCAATATCCAACACAATGTCCATGCCTGGCATTGACTTCCGATTCCTAGTCAATGTTTGATAGTCGTGTTTCACTAGGAACTCAATGTCGGGCATCAAATTTATCGCTTAATAATGATGTCAACTAAGTGTCAAAAGAAAACATACAGTATGAAGATTATGGTATCTACTTATCAGAACAAAAGGTCCTACCCAATCTATGAATAGAATGAAACATTTAGATAGTGCCTTGAAAGATGAGGTTGTTGGATACTTTGCCTAGACCTCCTCCCATGAGAAGCACCCAAGACTCCTCGTCATGACGCCTAAATCTTCATACACACTTTATGCATGGAATAAAGGCAAATGTTAGCTAAAGGCAACTCCCAATATATTGCATAAGTATGAGAGTGAGAATAGCTACTTTTTTAGTTCAAAGACCACTTCATCGAGGCTTAGTTCCTTTGAAACAACCCTTGAGAGGGTCGACACAATCAGAATCTCATCTTTTATACCCTATCGGGCTGTCAAGGGTTTCAGTTTCATATCCTCTACACCCTCGTCAATGGATAAGTCACCCTCATTGTACTTGTTCTTCACATCCACCTAGGGGTCAATTTTTGCATTTCTTTGTTTCTTTCCCTTTGGCTCTTTGTTCTCCCACATAGTAAAGAGTTTTTCTTGAAGCTCCTAGAGTTCTCATGTCCTAAATGCCAGTTGGAACCATGGATCAAACATTTTGAGCACATCAAATTTAGACTTTGATCGAATCCTATTCTGACCTCCTTTCGGCATTGCCTTCTAAGCTTTGGATGTAGCCTCCCTCCATGCTCACTAAGAGCATTAACATACTCATGGTGGAAAAATTATATTCTCTCAAAAGAGGACATCTTCTACCTACAATCATTGTCGTTATTATGATCCCAAGTGAGAATCTTCGCTTCCTTTGTTGTCAAACCAACATATATCTTACACTCTGCATACCTAAACAAGTATGTTGTTGGATGCTCCTTGAAGAGATCTCATTGGGCTTTTGCAGAGTGTGATCATCCTATGACATAATACAAATAATCTTTGAAATTGGCCTCATTAAAGTCTTTTGATCTTTTAGACTCCTATGAGTCAAGCATGAATAGAAAGGGAACCATAGTTGCATGAGTATTTATCTTCATTTTCTTCTTAAGATTTTGAACATGAAGGTTGTTTGGCTCTCTTATCTCAAGAGGTCACCCTGCCTATTGATGGGTCAATAGGTGGCTTATGAATTATATTGATTCGCATATGGAAAAGTTGTCCTTGCCTGACAAGGTTATTTCTTGTTATCTCCTGCTTCATCTTGCTTTGCTCTATCACCAATATCCCAGATGCAAGCTCTCCCCTAGGTACAATGATTTCATCATCCGAATCAGAGCTTTGTGTTGAATCATCTATATCTATGTGTTTAGCTCATTTCATCTAAGTATTCTTTTGTATAGACTACTTCCCTTTTGATTTTATGGTGCTAGTTTTAACTTCTATTGTGGAAAATTGTTTCCCATAATTTAGGGCATAAGATCCACGATTCGATTCTTTGATTCCTTGCAAATCCCAACAAGCTGCATCAAAGCACAATCTTGAAAAAGCATATCCATACTATAGATGGCACTTCTCAAACCTTTTGTCTCTACAAGAACAAGTAGACTATTGGAGTCCTCATCTTTGTAATCCAATCTATAGACAATCCTGTAGTGGAACTCATATACTAAGGATACCACCCGAGCTCCCTCAGATCTCCGAGGGGAGTGTCCTTTCTCAAGACAAGCTTTCTTGGATTCACATACTATGGCCAACAAATCATGGGCCACCTAGATCGCTCACTTTTTCAAATGAGTCCATGCTTGTAGTCCTCTTTGGGCACTCTCCCCATGCAGCAATGGACTCTTTTGAACCCTCCCATGCTGTCAATTTAACTTGGAACTTTCTGAAAATTTTCTCGTCCATCTTTGTAGATTCCCTACACCAACAAGGATTTTAAGGATCAAGTTAGAAGCCTCACACTCTGAGGTTGATGCATGACATCGATTTCACCCATGTGGTTATCATCTACATTCGATTCCCTTTAACTAGATGTCAGTATAGAAGTTGATATCGGGCATCAACTTTATGCTACAAGTCAATGTGAGGCATCATTTTATGCATAGCTTAAATCTTATGCAAAGGTGAATGCTTAGCATCCACTTCTAGCATAAAGTCAATTTCTAGAATCGACCTTATGGAAAATGATTAGCATAGATTTTAGTGCCAAGTAGATGTCGAGCATCCACTATAGCAGAAGGTTGATGTCGAGCATCCACTTGTAGCATAAAGTCGATGCCCAGCATCAAGATTATGCCATAAGTCAATGCTAGTCATCAACTTGAGCCTAAAATCTTATCCAAGCATCACTTCATACCTCCTTACCATAGGTTTTGTTATGCCTTTTGAAAAGTCAGAAAGAACCCAAAAGTGGATGTATGGCATAGATGTTCAAGTCAAGTTGATGCCCGACATCAACTTCTAAGTACAGGTCGATGCTCAGCATCAAATTTATGCTATAATTCAATGCTCGACATGATGCCCAACATCAACTTGACCCTAAAATCTATGCTTGGCAATAACTTTTGCATTTGTTGTGACTTTTCAGAAGGCACATGAAACTATGGTAAGGAGATATGAAGTTAAAAAATAAATGCAAATATCCTCAATTCAAAATGGGATTTTTTTTTACGCAAAAAGTATTACCTATTTTTTTTCCTACTTTCTATTTTTTGCTCCATTGCTTGGGATCCCCAACTTTCAAGCTAGTTTCATGTTCTTGCTCTCTATGCTCTTTATGCGCTCTCCTTATTCTCTACTCAATGTAAAATGAGACTGAACCACCTCTATTTATAGAAATTTTGCTTTCCTTAACTAGATGTAGCTGGATGGAACTAGGTACGACCAAATTGAATTGAGGTACAATATTGCCCAACCAAATGTAACTAAATACCCATTTTCAAGTAACCATACTAGATTCAACTTGACCAATGCCATCTTTGTAACCATCCTATAAATATAATATTTTTTCTCTTACCAAAGTGAATGTAAAGTCTAATAAGGTGTCAATATTCGTGCTTTTTGAGGCTATACACAAGATAATGTTGAGCTTATATTGCATGTATTCTACATAGTTTGCTTGTGTATAGTTTACTTCTGCTTAAGCTTCTATCAACTTCTATGGAATTGAGTAGATGTAGTGCCACAAAGAGAGACATCACATCAACTACACACTTTGATTCAAGTAGATGTTTTTCAGACTTTGATTTAAGTTGATGTTGTAGACAATGCAATCCAATTAGAGTTCACTACACTTCCCTCCAAAAATATGCATCCATAGTATGCATAGGACACTCTTACTTCTTCTTTTTTGCATGTCCCTTCCTTTCCAACAGAAGATGATACAAAGAAGGAATTCTTATTTCCAAGGGAAATTATAAGTAAGCACATTATAAAGTATATGTCTAATAATAAGTATTACTAGATATAGTTAGCTATTATGGAAATCTAGTTCAAATATGCAAAGCATTTCATTAGATATGCAAAGAAATAGAATGCAACATAGATATTATTATGATATACTATGTAATTAGTTCTTGTTAAGAAATTTGATTTGTGGATAGATGGAAGTGAGGATCATATAAGGATAGGTAGATAAATAGATCATGCATGATAAATCTATCATAATCATATGCATAGTGAAACATCATATAAGGTCACAGATCATATTAAGAATCATTATATAGTGTAGTCAAAGGTAAAATCACTAGTTAAATCAAACCTCTTTATTTTCATAATCCACTTTCATTATCCATTGGTCATATTTATTCAAACATCAGTTTCATTGTTATGTAGCACAACTCATTCCTTTCTTGAATCCTAATTACGTAGATTTGTCAGATCATTTAATCCATTCCATTCTTGAATCTTATAAGGAAGTGGGTCACAATTTCTCTTTCTCAACCAAGATGAGCTCTCTCTTCTATCTTGGTGCATGAGACTCCAAGTCATTGTTTTCTATTGATCCTTTCTTAGCAGCAAGCAAACATCTTGGAAAGATGTCCATAGCATAGAGGGTGTGAATGATTTTGCATTTTCCATTGAATACTTTAAAATGTCTTAATGCAACAATGTTTATAATCCAATGAATGCTTATCATATACCAGTTGAATCTTGTCTCTCTAGGGATTTAAGTCCATGTAAAAAAAAATGATGGCAATGAGCAAGATGTTGGGCCCATCAAATTTGAAAAAAGAAAGCCTCATGATTTCAATCCTTGACTTCAGATAGAGAGGTTGCTTTAAATATTGTGAAGTGTTTTTGTGGGTTAAAATGTTTTGTACAATCGATTAGGAATGAAAAAACTAAAAAAGGCTAAGAGAGAAATTATTCAATTTAGATAATGGGAGACATGATATATTTCTCGGTTATCACATGCAAATGATTTAGGATATTACATCAATATCATGTGTTTCGTTTGAATATTACTTTAGTCAAGGGATCCAATGTTGTAGGGTGTTAGAATCAAGAACTTAGAAGCAAAAGATGGTTGAACCACAACCTAAGAGGGAGGATTAGGAAGTAATCCTCAACCATGGCTTTTGGGGCAAGTGGTTAGCCCATCATACTCGTAGCAAGTAGTTCATGAGTTTAGTTCCCACAATTGGTATCATATTCTAGGAAATAGGGTTGGCCAAGGTGGATGGAAGGTACACACAACCCTCTCAAAAATTGGCTCAGTGTGTCTCCCAAACTGTAGGTCATATTTAAATGTATAAGGTAGCATTGGAAAGCTCTCCAAAGGATATTTCCAATGAAGGCATTACAATGAGGATTCAAGATACTTAGAATGGGTGAAAACTAGGTTCAAGATATTGAGGTTGAGAACAAGGGCTTAAGACACCAAGGTTGCGAACAAGGAAAGTTCATAGGCAAGAGATCACGAAGCAGAAAGGCAATGTTCAAGACACCAAGGTTGAAATCAAGGTTTCAAGACACCAATGTTGAGAACAAAAAGCTTCAAGACACTTTGAAAGGGTGAGTACATCAATTCAATGGGAGATCGAGGATTGATCATTGAGGACAATGATGTCTAAAAGGGGAAGAGAGTGTTAGACTCAAAAACTGACAAGCAAGAGAAGGTTGAGCCACACTATAAGAGGGGGGATTATGAAGTAATCCCCAACCATGGCTTTTGGGGCAAGTGGTTAGCCCATCATACTCCTAGTTGTTAGGTCATGCATTCGATTTCCACATAGGGATGCATTTAAAACTGAAATAATCTTAGGGAATTTGAGAATCCATAAGGTTTAGTAAAAACTTATCAATGGAGATCTCATCTTTGAAACTTTTTATAGAATTGCAAACAAAGGATCTATTGGTCATCATTGAATGAGCTAGATGATGAACTATTTTAATTTTCATTATGAAGTTATGCCTACTACTAGAAGGTTACACTTGTCAAATAACTTTACATGTAAAGATGTATTTCAAGTCTATAGATAAGAGATTGTTATTCCCTCAGTGCACGCACACACAGAGGCAGAAAGAAGACAAAACAAGAATCAAAAACAGAGAAACAATTGACGCGATATTGGGTGCAATCTCCCCCCGTGTACTCTGATGGACGAGTCTCTCAGAGTACACCTATTTATAGGTTTATTTCTATTACCTCCTGAAAATAGAAGTTACATGAGGGCCATCACTTTTAGAAGCATCTTTCAGGAAAAACTACTTTATTTACAAAAGGTGTTGTTTTCTAAAGTGAACCACTACTTTTACAACAAGATAAACCTAAATTTAACTATTCTAGAAGTCTTCAATTTAGTCTTCGAATTTATTTATTTTATGCACATTCACTTGTATCCACGCCCTCATGCTTCTTCACCTCCTAGATCAAACACAACCACATTAAAACATTCTCGACATTTAAAACATTAAAAATCCATTTAACCTTTTCATGATTCCATAATATACAACATGCCTCCCAATTGAAAAGCAACTAACCTCAGTTGATAAATATAAAAATAGACATGGATGATCAGTCGCATGTCCCATCACTGAACAATATTGAGCATGAACCATGCAAAACACATGCATGGAATCAGAAACCTGAAAGTTTAATGTAATTGGGAATGATATGCAGAAATTAAATGATCATAGTGAGGTGATAAGGAGGTCTTATGTATCCATTGTGATTCTTCAAGTGAGTGATTTGTATATTGGACTAAATACCTATGATATTGTTTACCAACTCGTGTAGTGGTAACATCATAATCTATTATTTTCTCGGGAATCAATATTTCTGCATCCTCTTCAAGTAAAGGAGGGCATGTTGTATATTATGGAATCATGGAAGGTTAAATGGATTTTTAATGTTTTAAATGTCCAGAAGGTTTTAATGTGGTTGTGTTTGATCTAGCAGGTGAAGAAGCATGAGGGCGTGGATACATTATCTCCTTCTCTCCATCCAAAAGTTGTCCATGCATGATGTGCATGTAGATGGAACTGGGAAGGAAGGAAAGACTCCTTAATTTTTGCCTGAAATGCGTCCCATGTGGTTTTTCGTAAAACATTCCACCATAGGAGAATTATATAGCTAAAATTCGAGTTATATATTGTAAATTATGCCCTATTCTTTGATGCACTCCTCTAGAAAATCGATGGGCGCTTCCACATGTGTGAGATCATCTTGGAAATTGTAAAACGAAGAGGGAGGTGAAAGTTGATGTAAATATGACAAAATGGAGATAGAGTGATAACTCAAAGAGATGGAGTAGTGGTTAAAGTACTTCCCTTGTAAGTAGGAGGTTGTTGGTTCAAATCCTCCTACCTTAGGGAATCTTAAACTCTCTATTGCCACTCAAAATTAAAATTGCCTCACGCGTAGCCAATGGCTACCAATGTTCTCCAAGGGAGCCTTGGGTGCCAATGTTGCCAATGTATTGCCTAAGTTCTTTGCCTTAGTCAACGCATTAAGAAAACACATGTTCTTACTTCATTTTTAAAAACTATGTATACTAGTATAAAGGGTTTTCAAACATAAGATGCAATTCGCTTGATTAATGACAAGGGCTTTCTCTTTTGTTGACATAGTTTCTTGTTTGTTCTAATTCGCCTTATATGGCCTGCTTGTCAATGGCTAGCTATGGCTGAAGGGTATCCGATATTTGGATAAGATAATGACCAATAGTGGCCAACTTCTGAACAGAGGGTGGAAGGGAAATAGATAATTCATCATTTTGGGGCGGCACTACAGAAGAGGCATGAGCAAGGGCAACATCCTGAGAATGGGGTGGGTAATAATTAGGGGAAGTTGGAGGTGTGTCAATAGAAGAGTTAGTGGAAGAGGAATCTGCTAGTGGGGACAGAATGGATACAAAAGGTACTGTGGGAGGAATGGCTTTACGTTGGGCCAACGGAGAGGGGGGAGCATCAGAGACTATGATTGCTATTGTTTCCTGAGTAATCTTTGGTGTGGAAATGAACCGATTTAGGAGGTCATCAATTAGGGTGTACAAAATGTTCATGGATCGAAGAAGGATTCAATGGTGGGGAAGGAGTAGTGAGAACTTTGATCGGTGAACTGGGGGTGTCGAAAAGAATTTGGTCACGTCCTTTTGTTTATCTAGTGAACACAAGGCATTAAGATGTGCTAATAAAGAAAGAGCTGGCAATAACTTCTTGTCAACAGTCACTCACAAACTAGGTACGACTACTTCCATGGGAGCAATAGCTTCCAGACCATAAGCTAATTCGAATGGTGTGCATCCAATAGATACTTTACATGTAATTTGGTAAGCCCAAAGAACAGAAGGAAGAAGTTGATCCCAACGCTCTGTGCATTCCATTATCATTTTCTTGAGCATGGTAAGTAATGTCTTATTAGTACTTTCAGCCAAACCATTGGCACACAGCTAATAAGGCGTGCTAAATTTATGGATAATATTAAAAGTTTGAGTTAAGGCCTGTATAAGAGTGTTCAAAAAATGTGTGCCTTGATCCGAAACAATTTCTAGAGGCAACCCAAACCAAGGAAAAACATCGTGAGTTAGACATTTAGCGACAACTTGAGCTATTATAGAGCGGACTACCCATGCCTTAGCCTAGTGTGCAGCATAATCAATACATGTGAGGATATATCTATTATTAGTGGAATTAGTTGGTGGGGTGAGGGTCCAATAAAATCTGGCCCCCCAATTTTGGAAGGGTTCCAAACGCAGAACTAGTTGGAGAGGAAAATGGTGACAATGCAAGGGCTACTTAGTACGTAGACTAGCATCACATTGCTTGACATAAGCATAAACATCGTGTTGCATGGTAGGCCACCACAAACCAATTTGCACGATTTTCTAGTAGGTCAAGTCTATAGAAAAATGTCCATAAGACAGGAGAGAATGAGCCATAACAACCACCAAACGAACTTCATGGGTGGCGATACATCGGAGTAAGACCCCAAAACGATCTGCATAATGTAGTTGGCTGACAATTATACAAAAATGACAACTATAGATGGATAGTTTATGGTGATCCGTATTAGACACCAAACCCGATGGTCACCTAGTAGTGAGAAAAATCATTAAAGTATCATAATAAGAGTCGAAAATTGGTAAAGCAACTACTGGTGCACTCGGTGTTGTAGCTGAGTAGATCGTTGGGGAAGAGTCATCCACCCCACTTGGAGATTCAATGGAATCAAGTCTGGATAAAAAGCCTGCAATGGCACGTGCCGAACCTGGTTAGTGTACCACATCATAGTCAAATTCCTACAGCAAGAGTACCCAGTGAGCAAGTTGTCCACCTAGATGATGCTGCCGTACTAGGTAGACTAGAGGAGCATGATCAGATATTGAAAGTAAAACTTACGGCCAAGTAGATAGTGTTGAAACTTTTTAATGGAGTATATTAAGCCCAAGCATTCCCCCCAGTTACATAGTAGTTGTGTTCTGCTGAAACAAGACGATGGCTAACATAATAAATAGGTCTCTACCATTTTTCCTGACATTGCATTAATACACTTCCAATGGCAATGTCAGATGTATCAACAAAAACATGGAATGATAATTACCAGTTTAGGGCCTGCAGGATCGGAGCCTGCATAAGGAGAGTTTTCAGGCATTCAAAGCTCAGCTGGCACTTGTCGGTCCAGTGAAATAGGTGAGGGGACATAGTGGTCAGCCAGGTGAGTGGAATAGTTAAATGAGCCAGCCACCATAGATGGCGACCATGCCAGTGAATCTGGCCTAGGAAGCACGACTTCCTTAGGTGTTTTTGGTGGAGGTGCATCTAAGATCACATGGACTTTATCAAGGTCCACCAGAATACCTTGCATAGATATAGTATGGCTCAGATGTTTTCCATAGGAAACCAAAAAAATAGACTTGTTAGGGTTCAAACAAAGACAATATTATTTGCACTTTACGAAGCAGCACAAAAGATGTTGTAAATGTGCAAGTGTCGTCAGACAAAGAGAAGTCATCCGGGTACACTCTCAAAAAACTCATTAGGTAAGGTGAGAATATCTCTTGCATGGAGCACTGAAAAGTGTTGGGTGCATTGTGCAAGCCGAACCACATGACAATATAGGCATGCACTCCCCAATTAGTAATAAAAGCAGTCTTAGGAATATCTGATTCGGCCATTCTAACCTGATTGTACCCACTGAACCCATTTAAAAATGAGTACATCCCTCGTCTAGCTACATTGTCCAACATGCTATCCAAGAAGGGCAACGAAAAGGGGTCATGCACCATAGCAGCATTCAATTTTCTATAGTCAACACAGATATGTAACTGCTTGTTCTTTTTAGGTACTACCACGATTGGCGAAATCCATTCAGCATGCTCCACAGGAAAAATAAACCTAACTTTTAGTAGTCTATCTAATTCCTCCTTGACTTGTTGAGCAAAGTTAGGATTCATGTGGTAACGTTGTTGTTTAACTAGTCAGACATCTGTTTTTAAAACAACACGGTGCTCGTAGATGCAAGGATCTAGAAAATTCATGTCCCTATAATCCCAAGAAAAGAAATCTATAAATTCTTTTAGTGGATTGAGCAAATCTTCTTGAAAAGCAAGAGCCGGGCCAGCTTTGATTTTAACTAGACGTGGATAAGCATCGTCACCTAGGTCACAAGTTATGAGCTAGTCTTTAGACACATAAAATTGATGTGATGAAGAAGGATCATCCACAGATTGAAATCAATGTTTAATATCCATAGATTCTCTAAGTTCCTCAGTCTCACTAATAGCCACATCCACAAGTGGTTGTATTGTACAGGTCATCGAAGACCATTGGACTAGCATGTGTCGAAGATCTACCATTCCCAAGAAAAGCAAATCCTAGTTAGCAGTCAAAAAGACTTCGTCCTCATCGTCAGAGAAGCAGTTCGGCATATGCACAGGCTCCACTACAAATGGCTATGCATGAATCTTACAGGGTTTCATGTCATCTAAAGGAACCACATATTTACGGTGGTTGCACTTAAAGATAAGTTCGTGTGAATATCAGTCTTGCAAAACGTTGGCTTGATTAAGCCATGGTCGACCAAATAGTAAATTATAATCCAAGCTAGACTCAGGTAAGTCCATAACAACGAAAGTCATTTTGAATACACCACCCTGTAATGTGATAGGGATATTATGTACTATTCCTACCAAATGGACTCTCAATCGATCAGCCATGCGGGCAAAAAGGTTAACTGGTTCGATGTGATTCCAACCTAGCCTTTTGCAAATTGTTGCAATAGCAATATTAACTCTTCATCCATCGTCAATGAGAACCTGCAAAATTTTATGATTCTTATACCAAAACCTAATAAGGGGAACTATGTGTGGTATATCGTAGAGTCAGTCTCTAGATTAATGGTAGCCATAGCTGGTGCCCATGTTGAACTTGGGTCAATCTACTGTCGGAACTGTTGTCTCATGCTAGGAACTAGGGTGAGTAGCTATCCTAGTGGAATGGTAATCGGTGCTTTAGCTAGAATATCCCATGCTACACTTGGGTTGGGCAATTTCGATGAGGCTTCTAGTGAGGTTACTGGGAGTACTGGTACTAAGTATGGTGCATATTCTACTAATTGATCAACTTTTTATCGAGTTATGGGTATGGGGTTGGGGAAAATTGGTCATTCCTTTGTAGCCCACTTGGATGCTTTTTCAAATGTGTGTTGTTGTTCATTTAACCCTCACTCAAACACTATGACAGCTGGATGGAGGGTTTTATCAGATCGAGTCTACACTACTACGGTTTCCATATCTACTACTGTTATGTAGACCATATTTGCCATTGCGATTTATCGGTCTTTTTTTCGTTTGTCGTATTCATAGACTTCTTTAGAATGATGATGTATGTCCTAGTTAGTATCTTCACTAAATTGTTTGGTCGATTCTGCTAGTATTAGAGCACCATTGAATTCGGCACTTCCATCAGACGCCGAACCGCTATCGAAAGGCACTAGATTGTCATCGAGTTTGGTACCAATACCTTGTGGTCATGGGTTCAAGCCCCATGGCCAGTGCCAGTGTTAAATCTCTATCCTAACTGATTGTATCTGGTAAGGATAACAGCGATAGGATAACCTAAAGGGTTCTTGGGATGGAAAGTGGTTTGTAACCGGAGGCTCTATGATATTTTCCCACACACATAAGTTAATCAATCACTTTTGCAACTTATTATAATAAAAGGCCAATTCAGGAATTTTGGGAATTATTCAGGTCCCATTAATCATACTTACTATGATAACATCTTAGTTTTGGGCCTAGCCTTGATACTCCACTTATAATATAATTAGGTGTAATGTTAGAATCTCAATTAGATAATCCAATCAAAAGGTGATAACATGTTGTAGTGCATGAAATGACGCAAAAAGAAGAAAATTTCGAAATAAAGAATCGTCTCAAAATCATGAAAAATTCCCACTTTTCCTAAATAGGCCTTATAATGTCTTATCGTTCACATCTTAGTGCCTCAAACTTCCATTAATTATATTCACCACTTTAATCATTGATCAATACACCACTCTGAGCATTACTTTAGTGAGAAATATCTAACCCATAGTTACTGGTTGTGCAAATAATGTATTATCGGACTCACTTATTCTGAACTTTATATAACCATCACCGAATACTTGATTATCAACCAAATTACATGCTTTATCACATTAACTTTCAATCAGAACTTCTTTAATGCTTAATCACCACAGACAAAGATGAACCACTTATCTGACACTTAATGACATCGTATTGAACTTTACGGAACCATAGAATTGATGAATGAAGTTTGCACATGGTCGCTCCACCACACTCAATCCGATGTGGACTCGTCAAGAGATGGTTGGGCATTGAGCCCCTCTTGTACTTAAAATGAAGTTTGAGTGATGAGAAGTTGTATCTTCTACGTGATCAATCCCTCCTTTTGTGTGTTCAATGGATTCGACCATGACTCATTCCTTCCCCTTATTTTTGTAGTGTGGAGCTCCTGATTCTTTTTTTCTTGGGTTCAGGATTGGAAAAAAAACATTCAAGAACCATCACTTCAATCTCCATCATTGAGATGAAATATTCCCTCTTTTCTTTTCTCAGAAACAATTTAGAAATATATAAGAATATGAAAGAAAAATATATCATCCATCTCCACTCTTTGTTGATTCTAAAAGTGGGCTCCATCGTATTCCCAAATTCACAAAGGGATATCACCACCTAAAAGCCTTTGTGGATCCCTTTTGCTTTTTTTTTTTTTGGGGGGGGGAAGGGGGGGTTGTTTGGGGGAAGAACATTCTGATGGGAAATCCTTGTGTGCTCCTTTGTCAATCACATCCACATCCCGCCTGATGAATCCTGGATTGTTACCTCATTCTCGATTTTGAACTTTCTCGTTTCAAGTCCGAGTTGACGTGAATGCTGTGAGAAAAAGTTATGATAAACTCCCTCTTCCACATACTTAGTTTCGTGTTCAAACAAAAAAATAATCAGAAAAGGTTTACGTGAATGCGGAGGTCGAGGATTTGAGGGGAATAGCGTATGAGGCGGGCATTTGAGCTGGCAACAAAGTGGTCATCGACTGGTTGGACTTTGAGCTGGAGTCAGCTTTTTTTTTTTTTAAATGGAGGTTCAGCCGAAGCCTACTCCCCCGGACTTTAACTTTGAAATTGCAACTGTACAAGTAAGCTATTGACTTTGAGCTGGAGTCAGCTATTAACTTTGGTAAGAAAAAAGGAGATCTCCGGGCTGAGTACCAGCTGTCGCTATGGGCGCAAATGACTTGTCCATGGATCCATCTCTAGTTCAGGCTTTTGGTGGAGCCCCGTGAAAAAAGAAAGGGGGGGGGGGAAGACAAATCCTTATGCCATTGTGTTGAGTTCGAAGATCCTCCCATAAAGAGAACAATATGCACTTTGACCTTTGGTCCATCATGAAGGAAGTTGGTTATGTTATAAGATATTTGAGGGGGGAATACATTATGCTACGCACTTAAAATTGATTTTTACTTGGAGGCTTGAATCTAAACAAGCTCTTTACTTTTGAAGTTTAACTTTGGTAAATTCCCCAAAATTATGTACCCTCTTACTTATCCTAATTTATTGTACCATATAAAATTGGCTATGCATTCTATTAAGAGGAATGCATCTGCTTAAGAGGATAAAGGATAGTCTTTTCTAGGGTAAATGTCATGTTTATTCTATTAATCCTTTTGTAAATAACACCAAGTGTATTTATATGGTTCAAATAGGTAAATATCTTTACCTCTTTATGAACCTAAGACCTTATTCTAAATGGTCGTATTGTTAAGGCTTATCCTAATGTTTACTATCGAATCTTGAATCTATTTTCTCTTTGACCATTAGAGAAAATCCCTCAACGGAAGTTAGTTCCCATTGTTCCATACTAGTGAGTTCTTTCTCCAATCCATACAATAACATCCTTAATGTTTCCACATTTTTTGTCCTTTTCATGCTCTCTGATTATTTGCTATGATCATGAATTCCATCTGGGAATTCGTTGGAATTATATTCACAAGAGCAAAGACTAAGGTTTCTAAATTTCATGCCAATTAATTCAAAGATCTCTTTTGCTCAACCTTTAAAATTTCCTTGGTATGATTTATCAAATTATTTAAGGGTTTGATCTCTTTGGCCAAATGTAGGCCACTTGGCTTATCAAACCATAAAGGGTTTGATATATTTGACCAATTGGTCAAGGTGTTTGACTAGAAATCAAATAGGCTTGATATATTTGACCAAGTTAGGTCACTTGGATTTCTAAAAATTTCTTCTAGCTAATTTAACATGAGATAAGATCAAGTCTTTTCTCCTTTAGATCCCTTTGTTTTAATGATATTTACCCATGTGATTTACTTGGGATCTTTAATTCATACTTTCATGAGATTATATCCTTGTTTAAGTCTTCAACATCCTGTTGATGTTCTAGAAACCCCATTATTGTTCTTCTTTTAGGGATCAACAATTATATGTTGTCCCTTTGACTTAAGCAAGTTATCATGCTTACTAATCCAAACTTTGGATCCATCTTTATCCATTCTCAATTACCCTACCCTGGATATGCTTCAAGTCTTTGGCTAGCTTACCTTAGTTTTCTTCCCAAAAATTGGAATTCTTCAATGAATTCCCTTCTTTCATATCTGTTTCTTACTTTGGTTGAGTTTTTACTCGAACACACTTAGGTACTTGTTAACAAATGTACTCCTTTACTTTTGCATGAAAGAGATAATGAATGCATCTTTTTCTTAGAAGTATCATATTATTGATACCTTTCTTCCTCCCTTTAAAGAGATTTTGTCCTCAAAAATTGTAGGAAATTGATGCTCATTTTATTTCATATCCTAATTGGAGGTTCATTTATGCTCAATCCTTGATTGAACAAGCCATCAAATATCCTTGAGCTTAAGCTTCTATTATCCTTAAGTTCCATGTCCCATACCACTGAACCAACATAAGTGATGTTGTAAACCTAGACTTCCCATATCTTCCAGTTTACAATCTCATCTTAGTGCAAAAAACTTTAGCTCTTATTCAGCCATTACTTACTAAGAAGGCTTTGTCCATCTTAGTCTTATCATGGAAACTTTGTTTTTTAAAGTATCATCGATGAAGTTCTATGCTTTCTCAGTCTTGATTCATTCTTGAGAAGACTAATGCAACTCTTTTAAATTTCCAAGTGGATCATATCTATTGTCAATAAAGGAAAAAGCTTGTTGGGGAAGAAGTGAACACTTTGAGGGTTAAAATGGCTCTCACATTTTTCCTTAACATATCATTTTAAGAAATTCTCTTCCTCCTTTTAGTGGGATCATTGTTCTGATTGATGAGATGTTGAAGTTCTTAAGGTCTATGAGCTTCTTAACATCTTTCATGATTATGAAGGTTAACCCGTATATCTAGTTTCTTTTTTTTTGGATATCTTTCAATCCAAATTCTTATTATTACCATTTGTAGTTTAATAAGAAAAGAAGCTTATTTGACTTAAAGTTTAAGTCATTGGCTTTGCTGATCAAGCATGCCATGGGTTTTATGGAACTTCAAGATCCATAAAGAGGACTATTTAGCTTAAGATTTGGTATTTGTATTAAAATTTGTTAGATCTTGGATTAAGCCAACATATAAAAAGCATTAAAAGTTAATGGGTATTGTGTCTCATAATCTCGACACACCATTAAACTTTTATGCTTTTGACTTCATATGAAGAAGTCATTTTTCTATCTTAAACCTTAAACTTACAAAACTTGATTTCTCTTTCATGTCCCATCAACCCATGTATATGTGATTTAGTTCATAGATACAAAGTGTATGTCTAGAAGAGATACATCTTTACTTGAAGATGCTCAAGATGCATACGGTTCAAAAATTGAACCTCTCTTTAAATCATGCATGGAATTCTAATATTTTCCATTCTACTCAATAACATGCTCTTACTTTGCATTCATGTTCATGACATGCTATGATGAACCTGTTATGCTTTCACTCTTATTTATCCTCTATATTTAGAGAAGAAGATGATACTAAAAATGCCTATAACTATGATAAGATATAGAGGATAATGAATGCAAAGAAAGAGCATGCTTTCACTCAATAATAAAAATATAGAGGATAATGGATGCTTTCACTCTCCATTATCCTCTATATTTAGAGAAGAAGATCATACTAAAAATGCATATAACTATGATCAGATATGTCTCTCCAATCACCAGAGGAAGAGCTTTTTCATAAGCTCTTCCTTTAGCTCCTCCATGAGCACGCATAGCTATCCTCTTTTCATAGTAACTGAAACTTATCCTATATTCCATATATGAAAAATTTCTCCTCTAGCTCCTCCATGAGTGCACGTAGCCATCCTTATCTTATGGTAGCTAGAACTTATCCCATATAGGGGTGTTTCTGAATGCAGACGATGGATATATACAAGGCATCACAACAACATTTTTCATTTGTTGAGAAAGGAATGAAACACTAGTCTGCATGTTCATTCACTTATGACCACCACTATGTGTGCGTGTGGGAATGGGCATTCATCTCTTGGCAAATGTCCGTGTAGGGGTGTGTTGGATACCTTCTCATTGGGACCAGGGGGTTCACACAGCCCGATTTTTGCACACATAAAAGGAACTCACACTTGTAGAAAGCTCCAAACATACTCTTAGAGAGAGAATTCTTGCAAGCATGAGGATAAGTAACTCTTTGACTCTACAAGGAATGATATCCTAGTAAGACTATCTATCTTGGCTCAAATTGGCTCAAACCTGGCTCTTGATACCAATGTTGTGAAACTCCCCTATCAAGCAATCTAACAAGTACATATCCACCCCTCCAACTCCACCCATATATATACCTCTAGGCCAAGGGGGTGCATGTCCTTGGGTTTGTCCAAGTGACTAGCCAAATGGCCCTCATGTGGACACTTTCCCAAGGGTCATCACATGGCTTCTGATTTCCCAAGGTCTATCACATGCCTTCTAAATCAAATGAGGATTCTTCTCTCACGTACACACAAGGTATCTTCTAGAGAAGCTTCTCCCAAGACTAATGTTCCCTCACCTTAGGATAAATCAAGCCTAAGGTTCCAACCATTCAATTAGGAGCTCATTTAATAAATACCCGAAGGGTTAGAAGCAAGGGTTTCACCCAAAGGAACAAGGCATGTTCCAAGGGTAATTCAAGGGCTAGACCAAGCCAAACATACATCAGATTCTAACAATATATTTAACCTTCTGAAGCCATGAATTATACAACATGCACCAAGCTTCCTCTTCTTCCTTGTGTTTTTCATGTATTTTTAAATGCCTCAAACTCTAACAATTGGTATCAAAGCAAATCATTGCTTCATCTAGGGAATCATTGACATCTCTTCATTCACAATCTCAAAATCACATAAAAGTTGGTGAGCATACTCAAGGTAATTAGCGGTTTCAAATGGCTTCACTTTATGGCATCAGAATTTTGATTTGAGCTTGTTTTGACCTACAAACACACTATTACAATGAATGTGTAGGGAATTTCATCCTTTTGTGTCAAACATACATACGAGTTTTAGTTTGCCAATACAAGTGTCAAAAAGTTTGCTACAAGTTTAGTGAAGATCGATAGGGTGTTTCTATTCAACTTTTTGAATTAGAGTCAAGTTTTTGCATCACGGTATTTATTCATTGGTCAGTTGTGGTCCCTATTACATCTACTATAAGCACTTTGTTGGGATTGTGGAGATGCTTAGGCACATGTATTCATAGATTTGTTTGTCAAACGTGCCATTATCCCTCACATTTGCTCCTCCAAGGAAACAAAGGATGGTTTAGATACACTTACACCATTTTACTAGGCAAGAGATCGGGCTCCTATTGCTTACTTGAGAACACAATTGGAGAGTGAGCATATGAATGAAGGAGATTATATGGAAAGTTTTCTTACAAAGATCAAATATTTGAAGGAGCATTTGATTTTCTCTAATGAAATCTTGTGAGGTAGTTCACTTTTGTATACATTATTCCTAACAATCTTCTACATTCACATTTGAGTTTTGCTTCTGCTCCCGATGATGAAAGGCGATTCAAATGCCTAACACTAAAAAAGTTAGTCTCTTTATGTTGCAAGAAGACTAGTCTTGGTAGAATAAGTCAATTATGCATGTTGTAGATCAAGATTTCTTAGTTAATCAAAAGCGAAAAGATAAATGGATATCATCTACTAGTAAGCAAAAATCTGCTAATGTTGCACAATCAAAGAAGGAAGACAAAGATTAGAAGAAAAGCAAAAAGCAAAAATAGTTTTGCAAGTATTGTAAGGGAAATGATAATCTCAAAAAGAGTTGTCCAAAACTGGCTAAAAATGAGGCAAAAAAGAAGGAGCCCACAATGGTTCTTGCATAAGCCTCTACAGCTAAAACAGAGCCTGTTAATGTTGTTTGGAATGAAGAATGGGCATTTGCTAATTTTTTTTGCTATGACCCATGTTCCCATGAGCAATGTATGTCTATAATAGGCACAAATATTGGGTACTTTGGTAGTGGGCCAACCAAACATATTACCTCGTAGCATAGTTTCTTTAGTTCACTTGAGCTTGCCCCTACAAGGAATACTATCACATGTGATAAAAGGTGGTAACATCATTTTGGCTACTATTGACGACATTTCTTCCAAATTGTCAAATGCTTTATATGTGCCAAGGATCAAGAAGAATATATTGTCGATTTCAACATTAGCCAAGATTGTCTTGGTTGTCAGATTTGTTGATGAAAGATATACTGTTCATGATCTCTCCAATGGTGATTTTATTATTTTGTCTAAAATTTCATGTCATGGTCTATATAAGCTCATAGAAATTGTAAAATCTATGAATAACAGAGCATGTGCAATTCAAGATTCTCAAGCTCTCTCATATGAAACGCTTTGGCATGCACACTTTGTTCATCTAAATTTTTCTTGTTTTCTTCACTTGCAAAAATATGAAATTGCATTCTCTCTATCTAGACTTGAGGCACCTTGTAAACATGTAGCTTAAAAAAAAAAGCAATATTTCTCATTTCCAAAAGATGATTTACTTTCAACTTCTCATAAATTGCAACTTGTTCATAGTGATGTCTGTGGTCCTATGCAAACACCTTCGTCTTGGAGCTACCAATACTTTGTGAATTTTGTTGATGCCTTCTCTAGGAATGCATGGGTGTATTCATTGAAAGCAAAGTGAGAGGTGTTTATATGCGTTAAATGTTGGAGTTAGACGTCTATGAAAGCAAGCGAAAAAGACAAGGAAGAAGAAGAAGCTTGGAGCACAACACAATATTGAATGTATTACTACTAGAATGTACAAAGATAAGAAGCCCGTTAGCACAATAGGTGTATATACAAGCTGGGGGGGAAAAAACCTCCTAAAGAGGGAAAAAAATGCCCCGGCGTCCTAGTGTGTTCACACACATCAGTACATAAATATATCAACAAATCCCCCCTAGGAGTGATGCGATGAACAAGGAGCTGGCACTTATGTATAAGGAAGTGCCAAGCTATGTGGAAATCACTCCACAAAAGGAAGTAAGCCAAAAGCTTTGCGAAAAGCTTCTAACTTCACCCTAGGTAGAGCTTTTGTGAAAAGGTCAGCAATGTTCTCCTGTGTGGGCACATATGCCAAGCTGATCTCCCCAGTAGAGAACCTCTCCCTGACATAATGATAATGCACCTCAATGTGCTTAGTGTGAACATGGAACACAGGGTTCCTCGCAACTGCCAATGCACTCTGACTGTAAGTGAAGATGGTGGTGGCAGAAGACTGACCAACACCCAAATCAACCATAAGGCGTCTACGCCACACACCCTCAACAGTCGCTATGAAAGCTGCCCTATACTCAGCCTCACAACTGGAAGGGCCACACTAGGCTTCTTCTTGCTCAACCAAAATATACATGAGCTACCAAGTATGAAGTAAAAGCCACTAGTGGACACACGAGTGTCATAGCAACCAGCCCAATCAGAGTCAAAAAAAGCATGCAAATCTAGCATCCTTTGCAACAAGCCTAGCCTTATACTTGTCAATGGTTCCATCAGTTTTACGCTTTAGCTTGTATACACACTTAGTGCCAATGGCCTTTTTTCCAGGAGGCAAGTCACATAAAGACCAGATACCATTTTTCATGATAGCACCATATTCAGATTGCATTGCAGCCATCCAATGTTCAGAATTTTGTGCTTCATCAAACGAAATAGGTTCAATCTCATAATAGAGACTAGAGGCAGCCATAGCATAGCAATTTGATGATAAGGAGGCACTTTGAGAGCCTGATCGAGTACAATATGACAGAGGTGCATCCAATTTGCTATCGCACAAGGTTTGCACCAGCCATTTTGGCATAGTTTTTGCCTACTCAATATCCATTTTGGCATAGTTTTTGCCTCAATAAGTGCACCATGTAAATCTACATAAAAAATGGAATGATATGCATCATCATATGAAACCTATAAAGGCTAAGAAGTAGCCTCATTAGGACTATCACAAGACTGTCCACCTGTAAAAAGAGGCAGCAAAATATTATACATGTTTTTGGAGCTAATAGATGTCTCCTTAGTACATGAAAGCAATGGTTGAATAGCATCTTCCACAAAAACATCACCGCTAACCAAAATGCGTTTAGTCTATGGATGATACAGACAATATCCTTTACTTTCAGAGTTGTACCCAACAAAAAATACATTTTACTACTTTATCATCCAATTTTCTACAATGTTGTTCAGACACTAATGCATATGCCAGACAACCAAAAACACGCAGATGAGCATCAGCTTCAGTACCTGCAGTTGTAATAGTTACAGGTGTGATAGGACGTTTTTCAACACCCTGCACAATGTTCCACAATGCTTTTGCAGCCAATACATGTCGCATCATATAAGCCCATAACAGGTAGTTGGTACCATCCAACTTATCCTCAACAACCAACATACGGAATACATCACTGCTTTCAGCCATGGCCAGTGACTAAAATACCTTGATGCAGAATAATAGCCTGCACAAGCGCTGTGATAGTGCATTCGGAGGCCAAAACGAGCTCAGATCGCAATTTCGGCACGACAAAGCGAAGCACTTTTGATCTCGAAAACACTTTGAGTATGCTCACCAAAATTCATGTGATTCTGAGACTACAATCGGAGAGGTGTAGACAACACCCTAGATGAAGCAGCGACCTACTTTGATACCGATTGTTGGAGTCAGACGTCTATGGAAGCACGTGAACAGCACAAGGAAGAAGAAGAAGCTTGGAGCACAACACAATATTGAATGTATTACCACTAGAAAGTACAAGGATAAGTAGCCTGTTAGGGCAATAGGCATATATACAAGCCGAGGGAAAAAAACCTCCTAACAAGGGAAAAAAGTGCCCCGGTGGTGCTAGTGTGTTCACACACATCACTATCTAAATATATCAACATTAAACAGTTCCTAGTTATGGTTGAAAAATGGTCAGCATGTAAATTGGGCATCCTCTTTGTGATCAAGGTGGAATACATGTTTTTTGCCATATACATCTGGAAAAAAATGGATTTATTAAAGAAAGAAAAATTCTTCCATGAAAGTGGTGAGGTAAACAATCAAAATTTTGGCTTTACCACATAGATTTTGATTGAAGATGTTATGTGTGAAACATATAAACTTAGCACGTGTTCCACCAAAGCACTGCAATGGATCACTACATATGAGGCTTGGCCTGGTTGTAGACCATTTGTTGCTCATCTACGTATCTTTGGTTGTTTGACATATGCATTAGTACTTGAACAACAATGGAAAAAATTGGATGATAAACAATGAAATGCTTTTGTTTGGTATTATAATTCCAAAAGCAAAGGATATCTTCCATATGAACCAAAGAGTAAATGTATTCTAGTTAGTCATGATGTTATTTTTGTGGAAAATGCAATTTCGCCATTATTTTTATGTACCAGGAGACATCAATTAGCTCGAAGTATATGTATGAAACTTTGTTGCCTCTTTTTATGTGGAAATATGTTGGTGTAAATGAGTCCAAGCCTAGTTACTTGGACAAATAGCATTCACTTCATAAAGTCACATATGACTATTCTCTTGTAAAAAGCATTGACTTTTATCCTTGTAAAAGTGCATATGTTATAGCACTTACTCTCACGTGGAATTAGGAGGAATGAAATCACAAATTATTTGGTGGGTGATTGATGGGAAAGAAAGTCCTAAAGTTTAGGATTCACTTTATGGTAAGAGTTGGAATATGAATTCAAAAAGGTGGCTCCAACTCTAGCTATAAAAGATGGATTAAAATCTCATGTCATATGAGCCCGATTTGAAGAGCATTTGAGAGGGGTTTTTAATGATTAACGAGCTCATTCTATAGCTCCTTCACCACCCTCACATTGTGCAATTGTACATTGCCAATGTCATTGTACTTCTATGTGATTTAATACATATACATTGATCACATCTCTATTTCACTTCTCTGTCATGGTCAACTCAGAATAGTGAATTTCTCAGACTTGGTTGTGAGTGCATACTTGACCATTTGATGTGATTTAAGTTGGTATAGATTCAGCATAATGTCTAGGTTCTTGCTATAAAGTTTCATTTCATTGCTTTAGTCAATCTCGAGATATCTTCAAAACTATGCTCACTCGTCTGCATACTGTTGAAGCTCGAAATTATGGGGATATACCTCTAACTTGTTAAGCATAAATCGTTGAGTACACAATCATTTCAACTGAAATAACTTGTGATTGGTATCTACCTAAGTTATGTAGATACTCCCAAAAGGAATTTGATCAATTGCTAGCACATAAAGATTATTGTTCAATTTACTCAGCAGGTGCAGTGACCAAAATAATAAGTTTTGACTATGAATATTCCAAGTCATCTGTTTTGATCCATTGATTAGAGGATCATATGCCAAAGCACTTGGGTAATTATTTGAAGTTCTTGGGAAGCTCAAGAGGTCTACTTTACACTCCTCAACTTTTTCTTGGATGATGTAAAATAGGGATTTGCAGCACCACTTCATCTCTAGAATCTATCCACCATCTCCGGAGTCGAACAATGGTATCAAAGCAACATCAAAGAAAAATGGGAGATGTATTTCCATCATTCATTGAAAAATTAGACAGGGGAAATTATCTAGCATGGTCCCTAAGGAGGAAGGGTTACCTCTAAGGAAGAAGCTTGTATGGATACATCTCTAGAGATTATGAAATGCCAAAATTCAGAAGCAAACATCAACCTACAAGAGAGGAACAAGAGAGACTGGCTGCATGGTGTGCAAAGGATGCTCTAGCTAGGTCTTATATACTTAACGTAATATCTAATTTCTTATTACCTCATACTAGGAATTGCAAGACCTCCCGAGAGACTTGGGAAGTACTCTCTGCATACTTCTCATCAAATACAAGGGCTAGGAAGAACGAGCTTTGGATGGAGTTCACAACCTTGAAGAAGCAACCAAAGCAAAGTGTAGTTGACTATGTAATCAAGATGAAAGATGTAGCTGATCAACTTGGGAATATAAGAGAAGAAATAGAAGAGGAGCAGATACTAAGGTAGATCATAAATGGCATTAACGCTGATGATAAATGGGAGTCTTTTACCATAGCAATGGACCTATATATGAACATGCACATACCTGACCTCAACACATTGATGGGGCAACTCTTCACACATGAGACAAAGCTCAACACGAATGGAGATACCTCTAGAGGTAATCAATCTTCTACCTTTTACATAGATAAAAATAAGAGTAAAGATAAAGGCAAAAGTAAAATGAATGAAGAAGAGGCAAGTACCTCTCAAGTGAATTTCACAGGTAGAGGAAGAGGTACTAAAGGAAGCAGCATAGGAGGAAAGCAAGGCAAGGGGAGACCATACAACTCTTCACCTTACAACATTCTTTTTGTGTCTTGACCAATCATACTACAAATGAGTGCTTCAAGATCACAAAGAATCAGAGAGGAAGAAGCTTCCATAGAGGAGGCTACGGACAATCCAGAGGCAGGTTCAATAATGGAGGAAGCAACTACCATCACAATTACAACCAAGGCTACAACAAAAACTATCAAGGAGACTTCATAGGTAGAAGAGGTTGTGACAACTATACAAATGATCAAGAAGATTCCTTAATACTCATGAATCTGGCAGCCAAACAAGGTAAAGATGATGAGTACCTATTCTATATTGATTCTAGTTGTTCCAATCATGTGGTTGGAAATGTAGCATTGTTATCTAATCTTGAAGAACCGGAAGGGAAGCATGAAGTACAGACAGGTGATGACACTAGGAACTCTGTTAAGAAGATTAGAAATGTTAAGGCATCTGATGGTAACATGAACCTCTTAAGTAAAGTATTATTTGTGCTAACAATAACAAAAAACCTAATCAATGTTGGGTAGATTATTGAGAAGGGCCTACAGGTTATATTCACAAGACATGGAGCATATTTGGAGGACCCTCAACAAGGCTTCAAAAGGATTTCAAAAGGTGAGAAATCAGGTAGACTTTTTTACATTTGAAGTTGAAGATACAAGCAACATTGTTCTCTTCAATTACAAAGGTCAAACCCTATTTGAATTGGAGATATGGCACAAGAGACTAGCTCATATAGGTGAAAGGACACTAAAGGGGATTAGAGTGTGCTTGGCATTCCAAATGTGTCCAAGGAACACATGATTTACAAATATGGAGCATGCCAATTTGGAAAATCAGAGAGACAACCATTCAACAAAAGAGGATACATGTATGAAGACTACTTGGAGCTTGTACACACAAATGTGCCAGGGGTCCTATCAGAGAGCCATCAATCTGAGGGTCAAAGTATAATATTTCATTCATAGATAACTATAGTAGGTGGACAATACTTTACTTTATGAAGCATAAAGATGAAGTCTTCACTTATTTCAAGAAGTATTTGGCATTGGTTGAGAATCAAACAGGTAGAAGCTTGAAGAGGCTCAGACCTGATGGAGGTGGTGAGTATTTCTCACATGAATTTGACTCATTCTTACAGGACAGAGGCATAAAGAGAGAGAGAGATTACAACAAGGTACACTCGTGAATAGAATGGGGTGGCAAATGTTGGTGCATTTTACCCAAGCCTACATGCTTGATATATTTGATATCATCCTCATTTGTAAGTCACATGAGTAGTCATGTGAACACCTCTTGTAAAAGAGTTCATTTTTATCTCTTGTAATTGAAAAAAGAAAAAGGAAAAGGATGGCTTACCTCATGCATGATGTAAAAGAAATTTCGTGGCTCTAACTACCAAGACCCATGACTTTTTGAGCTGAGGGAATATCTCCTAACTTTGGGGATCACTTTTAGGTGGAGCCATTCGAATTCGAATTCAAAACTCCCTCCAAGAATAGCTATAAAAGGAGCAAGAAGGAAGAGGCGATTAGCAAGCCTTGTACGTGACCACTTCATGTCATTTTGTAGAGATTGAAGAGCTTACTCCATAGCTCTATCATTCTACTCCCATTGTGCAAAGATTCATTGCCAATGTGGTTGTAATCATATATGAATTTATACATTTATCATCATTCACTTCTCTGTTTTGTTCTCTGCTATACTCACTCAGAGAAGTACCTTCAGAAGGTCATATCTCGAGTTATACTGATCCTTTTTCAGTGATTTAATGTGTGTTGGATAGCTCTTACTGTCTAGTTTCTGCATATCAATTTTGCAAGGTCATTGGATTTATAGTTTTGGAGATATCTGCATTTTACTGCTCACTGGTCTATCTCTACAGAGCCCCGAGAATGGTGGGCATGTTCTAGAAATTGATGAAACTTGTTCTCAGTGCTCAGTCCATCATTTGAAGTGTTTTAACTTGGATTGGGAAGCTTGCTAAGTCTATTTGCTATGACCAAAAGGAATTTTTCTAATTCCTACCAGGTTGAGAGCACTGTTCATTTTTTCTAGCAGGTGTATGTCCAAAAATAGCAAGTTTTGGGAGCTAGTCATTTCGCAACTAGTCTGTCTTGACTTAAACTTTTGGGATACATGTTCCAAAGTACTTGGCTGATATTTTGGTGGATTTAGGAAGCTTAAAGGGTCTACTAATCAAATCTGAAGTCTCAGTTGGCTGGTGTGAAGCTGGTTGTAGCAGCACCTACTCATCTTTGGATTGCATCCACCATCTCTCTTCACAGTGGTATCAGAGCATAGTCAAGCAACATGGGAGATGGATTTCCATCAACAATTGACAAATTGGATCGAAACAACTACCCGGCATGGTCTCTAAGGATGGAGGCTTACCTTCAAGAGAGGAATCTATATGGATTCATATCCGGAGTTGAAGCAATGCCAACCATGAGGAACAAAGGGCAACCATCACATGAAGAAGTGGAAGGACTTTCGAATTGGTGTTCGAAGGATGCACTCGCAAGGTCCTATATTCTAAACTCAATCTCTGATTTTCTTTTACCTCATGTCAAGGGATGCAAGACATCAAGAGAGACCTGGAATGCACTTGCTTCTTTCTTCTCTTCGAACACTCGAGCAAGGAAGAACCAATTGTGGATGGAGTTCACAACAATGAAGAAAAGCCCGAAGCAAAATGTGACTGATTATGTCACAAAGATGAAGGAGATTTCCGACCAACTTGGAAGTATTGGAGAGGTAATTGAAGAGGAGCAAATCATAAGACAAATCATGAATGGAATCAAAGCAGACGACAAGTGGGAGTCATTCACAACAACCATGGATTTATACATGGATATGCATGTACCCGACCTCAACACACTCATGGGCCAACTCTTCACTCATGAAGCAAAGATTAGCAAAGGTGGTGAGTCCTCAAGAGGTAATCAAACTTCTGCCTTATATTCTAATAAAGCTAAGGTCAAGGACAAGTCAAAGAATAGGAAGAATGAAGATGAAGGAAGCTCTTTCCAAGCAAACTTTGCAGGTAGAAGAAGAGCTAGAGGAAGAGGCAGAGGTGGAAAGCAAGGCAGGGGGAGATTCCAATCATCTCAACCTTGCAACATATGTGGCTTATCTAACCATACTACTGAAGAATGTTTCAGGAACCCGAGGAACTCAAGAGGAAGAGGATTCAATAGAGGTGGCTATGGATCAAATAGAGGTAGATACAATGGAGGCTACAACAACAACAACTACTACAACAACAATTACAACAACAACAAAAACTATCAAAGTGGCCATAGAGGAAGAAGAGATTACAATAACTATGCAGAGGACCAAAGTCAAGAAGATTCATTATTGATTATGAATCTATCAGCGAAGAAGGGTAAGGATGATGATCACATATTTTACATTGATTCGGGATGCTCGAACCATGTAGCAGGAAATGTGGCTTTACTTTCTGATTTGGAAGATCCTCATAACAAGCATGAAGTGCAGACAGGAGATGACACAAAGCACTCAGTGGAGAAGATAGGTATGTGAAGACATCAGATGGGAATATGAACCTCTTAAGCAAAGTCTTGTATGTCCCTACAATTACCAAAAATTTAATAAGTGTTGGATAGATTGTTGAAAAAGGATTGCAGGTTAGATTCAATCGATTTGGAGCATATGTTGAAGACCCAAGGCAAGGCTTTCGAAGGATTGCCAAAGGAGAAAAGGCAGGAAGGATTTTCACTTTTGAATGGATCTCAAACTCTAACAGATTCATCACTTCAACCAAAGGAGCCAAAGCAGATTGAAGAAAGTCATTCGGAGATTGACCTAGAAGACTTGGAAAGACTAAAGCTATGGAAGAACAAAGGTAAAGCAAAGATGCAGGATGCTACATATGGACCTGAGGGCTCACATCAACCACTTAGAAGGTCTTCAAGGGAGAAGAAGAAACCAGAGAGGTTTGGTTATGATACTTCTTTCACAAAGCACTCAATCTACATTGCAAAGGATTCAACAGAGAATGACACTTGGGAGCTTGTACCTAACAAGCCATCTATGAAGATAATCGGATCTCGATGGATATACAAAATCAAGAGGAATCTAGATGGAAGTATAAATAGACACAAAGCAAGGTTAGTTGCTAAAGGGTTTGCTCAAACCCATGGTATTGATTATGAGGAGACTTTCTCTCCTGTTGCAAAAATGCTTACAATTAGGGTTCTCATTAGTCATTGCTGCATCTAGAAATTGGAATCTTTATCAACTTGATGTAACGAATGCTTTCTTGAATGGATGGATTTCTGAGGAAGTGTATATGGCACAACCTCCTGGATATGAGGATGCACATCATCCTAACTATGTATGCAAACTAAAGAAAGATTTGTATGGATTGAAGCAAGCTCCAAGAGCTTGGAATTTCAGATTGGTGACTTATTTGCAGGACCAAGGATTCAAAGCTAGCAAGGCGGATACCTCTTTGTTCATAAAGAGGAATGGATCTGAAGTGATCTATTTATGTGTGTATGTTGATGATATTATTATCACAGGAAATGATCTTGAAGGAATCAAACAAGTAAAGGCTCAAATGAAGGAGGAGTTCAAAATAAGTGACCTCGGACCACTCACTTATTTTCTTGGATTGGAGTTGATCTACACAGATTCAGGTATATACATCACACAAAGGAAGTATGTCCATGACATGCTCGTCAAGTTCAAGATGGAAAATACCAAGTGTGCAGGTACACCTATGGAGCAAAATCATAAGCTTAGTGCTTATGAAGGAGAGCCAATTGAAGACATCACAAGCTATCAAAGCTTGGTTGGAAGTTTGAACTATGCAACACTCACAAGGGTGGATATATGCTATAGTGTTAGCATATTGAGTCAGTTTATGCATAAGCCGAGAAGACCACATATGGAAGCAGCCAAGAGAGTTCTCAAGTACCTAAGGGGACCATGAATGAAGGTTTGTTCTATTCATATACTTCAGATATTGAGCTAAAGGTCTACTCAGATGCAGATTGGGCCGGATCTAGAGATGATAGAAGAAGCACATCCGGGTATATATCATTTGCAGGTTCAAAAATCATTTCTTGGTCATCGAAGAAGCAACCAACCGTGGCATTATCTAAGAAGAAGGAGCATGTAGGGAGCTCCAAGAAGCACATGTCAAATTTTCAGAAGAAATCCCTATAAAAATAGAGATTTTTATCACTAAAAAACCATTGTAAATACCATTTTCCATTTTTGTAACTCCATTTTGTTCAAGCCAAGGAGTACTTGAGCTTGAGGAGTATTAGAAGTATCATCCTACCAATTTTCATAATTTTTAGATTCCGTTTGAGTCCCCAAATAAGCCTTGGAACCTAATTTTTAACTAGGCCAGACACTAGGTCTAGACAGGGCCAAAACCACTCAAAAAACTATAAAAAGGGCTGGAAAGCTCATTTGAGGGGTTAGCTTGTTGTAGATTTCAGCTTTGTAAGAGAGTTCTTTTGTAATTGAAGTCCTTCCATTGTTCCACTCTTTGTTCTTACCTTGTGCACGTGTGCGTGTATGTGTGTGCATGTTTGTGTGCTTTCACTCACGCACTTGTGCACTTCACTTGCTCTTGGTCTTCATACTAGTCCTCACGTCTCCATGGATTGACATTTACGAGGTGAAGCTCCTCACATTGGTACTTGCCATTGTGCTAGAGTGACACCAAATTTGGCGCTGTTGCCGGGGAGAGAGTTTGGAGGACGAGCGTGTGATGGTAAGACGTAGAGTAGCGACATTGGAAGGTAAAAAAATCACCATTTCCAGTTCATTTTTTGAGTTTTCCTTCTTCTTCATCTTCATGATCATCTCCATCTTCTCCCATCTTCATCTTCTCTGATTTTTCTCATTTTTGAGTGCACATTCACCTCTTTTTTCACTTGTGGCTGCGAGCAAGAAGCGCAGACTCTCATCCACGATGCTTACGTTCCACATGCGTGAGCATTTGCTTTCTCTTCCGAGGCATGGGCGTATGATGTGCAATACAAGTCACCATATCGAGGGCAAGGCACCTAGCGTGCAGACATCACTCGCCGAACAAGGAGAACGACCCACGTCGGGGCCTGATCCAACCCTGCGCCGCTCTCTCCTCCTTGCCTCCTTCCCGACAATGTTATTTGATGTTTCATTTATTTATGTATAACTCAAGCTGATATTCACTTTTTGTCTCTTAGATAAGCAAGTTTATACATTTCCCAATTGTCAAGCATTGGTGGACTATTAAGTGCATCTTTCACTATTTATTTACTATCTAATCTACTCATATGTTTTCATTACTGCCATCATTTTGGTAAGACATCAATATAGTCTCATCTTCAGTATCTTTATTGATTTCATTTATTTCTTCTATTGTTAAATCTATGTTTTCATGAATGACATCATCTATTGATGGATTAATATCGATTTTTGGTAATTCCTCTTCATCATCAGTAGAATCAGCATGTAAAGTATTTTCCTCTTCATCAAAAAGATGAGTATCATTATCATGTATAATGATTCTAATTTCTCTTTCAGATGTTGATGTATCAATATCTGATGGTGAATCATCAAGAGGACTTTCTTTGATCTCTCTAACAATAAATTGTTCAAACAATGATCTACCTCTAGGTTGAACCTGAATGACTTGCCACCAAGGATGAGCATCAGGGTTTTTATAAAAAATGCTTGTTCAATATGCCTAGGAAGAATATATGGTTCTCTAGTAGATTGCATTACCTTGGAAGAATCAATTGCCCAAAACCCAGATAATTCCTTTCTCAATGTAAAATTACTACCTTTATACTTGGCTCAAAACCAGTCAATTGACAACATGTGCAATCTCTGTTTCATCTACAAGATGGACTAATAAATGAACCTGAATATCAAAAAATGAAGTAGAAAGCTATCAAACATAGTAGGCTTTGCATTAATGTTTCTTTTGTGGGATCAAGTTTTTGTCAATCTCTTTTGATGTAATCCACCTATACATATCATAAAAATTTGAAAAGAAGTTAATTCAAAAATAAAAGATATCAAATATTCATATATATTAAATATAAAAGTATCATAATTACCTTATAAATGACCCAAGACGATAGATCACATCTCGTACTCCTTTTGTTGTACATCCATCAATAATCAAAGGTAAAATATGTTTCAAAAACTTATGCCAATCATGGGGCTTTAACCTAGATAAGCTCTTATCATCCATAGTAAACATGTTCTGGAAAGATGTTCCATATCTTGTAGGAGTCCGAATCAATCGAATCCTATTGTTGATAGTCTGTATCTCTTTTGTTCTAAGTACCCAAGGATCAGGTGCATAATTCATTTCCTGTCGATGTATATCAAAAACTGGCCATAACTTTGGTTTTGACTTTTGTTCCTTCAAATCATTCCTTGATGCTATGGTATCTTTTAATCCAAGAAGATGTTGCCATAATGAATAACCAATATTCTTGAATATATGCATAGGATCAAGAAGATGACATAATTTTAACTCTTTCCAATACTCCAAAGAATACCATATTGATATATTCTTTGTGATTGCCAATGTTTGTTTACCTTTCTTCACATTCTCATTATCTTCATCATCACTGAAGATTTTTTATTCTGGATCTATAAGAGATCCATCTATTCATTTTTGGACACTGACCTATTTCAAGCTTTCCATGTATCGCTTCTCTTTTAGATCTTAATGGATGATCATCACGCAAGAATCATCGATGTCAAAGATAAATATTTTTGTTGAGATTCTTACTATAGATTGATCTCAACCAATAACCACAATACGGACAAGCTTTCTAAACCTTAGTAGATATTCTTGCATCATGAAAACAATAAAAGTATAATTAGATTAACTCACATTTATTTGTATGCATATTGAATAAAAAAATTACATCAATACATGAACAAACACCATATCCTGGAAAATTGTGAATAGTCCAAGCCACAACACCACGAACCGTAATATATCTTTCATTGATGCTTTTCGATACATCAATGACATTAATACCTCTCCATAACTCTTGGAGATCATCAATGAGAGGAGCAAGATATATATTCATATCTTTAACTTGTCTTTTTCCTGGGATAAAAAGTGAAAGCATTAAATGTTCATTTTTAATGCTAAGATATGGTGGAAGATTGTAACCCATCTAATGCAATTCCTAACTTTAGATTCTATGGATTTTGTGCAAAATCAGACCATGTAGAATCAATATGCTAAAAAACAACACTATCATGAGGAATTCTAATTATTCCATCAGTACTTTTATGAACATGTCCCTATGTCAAAAGCTTTGATAATTTGGGGCTTTGAAACATTTCTAATCAATGGAGCCAATGGAAAATGTCTCAATACCTTTTTTGGGATTTTACCTTCTTTGTCCGTATATCGAGGAGATTGACATTTTGGACATGTCAAAGAGTCTGCATATTCACCTCTATATAGAATACAACTGTTAGGACATGCATGTATACATTCATAATCTTTACCAAGATTTTTTATTATCTTCTTCATCTCATCATGTGAGGTAGGAAGAATATTCTGACTTGGTAAAAACTTTTCAGATAATAACTTGTAAGTTCATGAAAAAAAGACATAAATAAGAATAAATAAATAAATATACATATATATGAATGTATATATATGCATATAATTTTTTATATGTGTATGCTTATGTGTATGTGTATGTGGATGTGTATATGCATGTGCATGTGTATACGGATGTGTATGTGTATATGTATGTATGTGTGTATATGTGTTTTATAGTTCTATATGTATGTATATATACGTATGCATATGTGTATGCATATATGTATGTGTATGTGTATATATGTGTATGTATGTATGTATGTATGTATGTATGTATGTATGTATGTGTATGTATGTATGTATGTATGTATGTATGTATGTGTATGTATGTATGAATGTGTATGTATGTATGTATATGTATGTATGCATGTGTAGTTGTGTATATTTGATTTCGTTTTTAATTTTCTTTTTGTTTATTGTGGTTTGTAGACTTTCATATAGATATCTTGACCACTAAATTGCTAACTAAGACTTACATATTTATTTACAAAGATTTAGTATCAATTAACTATGGAGGTATTAGATCGTTTGGAAAATAACAAAAACAAATTTATCTCAAAGATTTTGGAAGATGGATGAAAAGTTTTAAAGTATGGGTGGACAGAAAGTGTTCATTCAATGCAGGTTCTTGTTCTTACCTTAGCTAAGGTTAAAACAAAACCTACACTGATTGAACACTTTTTGTCTACCCATCCTTTAAAATTATTCTTCCATCCTTCAAAATCTTCGAGATAAATTTACTTCTATTTTTCAAAAAACTTAATACCTCCATAGCTAACTCATACGTAATATTTGTATGCAAAGTTCATAAAAGAGTTAGCAGCATAGGTATTAGGTCGACTCGAATAGAAGAAGTAGATGTGTTAGGAAGATTCTAAAGGTTGAGCGGACAATTCCAAAGGCTAGATGGACAAAATATCTTCATTGGATATAGGTGTATCTAATTTGACTTTACTCTCATAACATGTGTATGTGCATATATGTGCGTGTATGTTTATATGTGTGTATACATTCATGTATATATATGTGTATGTCTATGTATGCATGTATTTATATGTATATATTTATGCATGGATATATATAAATAGATAGAAAATTAAAAATTATACCTTAATAGTGACAAAACAAATACATTACTCCATCCAAAATGGTTTTGAAGATTGAGAATAAGTAAGCTCACACTTAGTCGTGTCAAACTACTTCCTTCATAAACATGCTTTCGACATTCCTCTCGAAGATATTTCTCATTTTTAGAAATATCAATGCTCTCACTGTCATCTTGATACCAATCCTCAATAAAATCTGCCATGCCATCATCTTCATCATTGTCACACAAATCTTGTCCTTTATCTTCTTTTGAATATAGATCTTTCAACCTTGCATATTCCATGGGATCACTTTTGCGTAGCCTCCTCATAGAAGCTTTTGATAAATGAGGTTTTACTGGCAATTGTGAATGGTGTGGAGGAATATCATCAACGTTATACATTGGAATCTACACACATGAATAAAAATCATTAATATTCCATAAATGAATAAAAATTAAACTTTAAACATAAAATTAAATATATAAGTTATTAAATATGGATATTAAATTTTCATTCTCTCTCTAGCTAAAAGGTGCTCTTGGAGGTCTACACCATCCATAATTCACTAATGATTCATCACCAACATGTAATGTAGTAATAGCATTAACAACTATGTATCTTGATACATCTCTACTCATGTATGGTGATTCATGACTATTTCCATGCTCCTCAAATGTGCAGTTAGTCATTGAACTATTATGTAACCCTCAAATACTATTTATTAAACCTACAATATTTCCATGCATGTAAGGCTTCCATCATAATCTTTCATTTTCTACATGTGAAATCCTTCTACTAATAAGGGATGCTGCATTCAAGCATATTCCATAAGTACTCATGCTTTGAACATAACGTGCAAGTCGATGACAATCTCCCCATCCATTTATAGGACCACAAAATGACATAAGAGTGACTTCAGAGTCCGGAGGCACATACAAATCCTCTATAATAAAGAGACCACGATGAGCAACAGTAATAGTGGATGGATCAATCATTAAGTGATTACGCCCAAAAGTTAAAACCCTCTCCATCTAAAGGAAGTGGTCCTCTATTCCATCCTCCATATCTTCTTCTATCATATGTTTGTATTGAAGAATTATCATGAGCTAGCAATGGATAATCTCTAGTCGTTCCAGTCTCTAAACTATGAGGTAGAGGATTTTTAGAAACCTTTGCTTGTAATTAGTGAACAACAATTCCATGACATGTACAAGATATATTAACATTATGAGTATGATAATTATTATCATCATCATCATCATCGAGCAAGTATTCCTGTATATATTGACCAAGCGGTGGTCCATGCTCAAAAGTACCATACTCTACCTCATGTTCAATACATTCCAATCATGGTCTTCAATACGTGCCATAGCAAGAATTACACCAACATATATTATGCTCTTAATAGTAAAATGCATCATAATTCCTATCGGAGGACACATGTGAAGACCTTGCATGGGTAAGAGGTGGTGGAGTGCCCTCTGATTGATCAGAATCTGATTATAACAAGAAAAAAAATATATCAGTTATGTATCTATCAAATATATTTAAAATTAAAAGTTTGATATACTTACAGTATATAGTCCTCTCACGATTAGGAGACAGTGATGGGGTTCCACCTGATTGATCAAAATCTACAAATAATGGTATTAGATATTAATAATCTGATTATTTACATACATAAACATTCACATATACATATTTACGCATACACACATATTCACATAGACACATTTACACATACACACATATTCACATATACACAAATACACATTCTTGTGGGATAAATGCATGTATTTTGTACGCATGTGTGTATATGCATGCATGTGTATGTGTGTATGTATATATGTGGATATGTATATGTGTGTGTTGGCAGCAACCAGAGGCATAGAAGACGCGGAAGCATGTAAAGACACAGCAGGGAGTCAGTCGAATCATTTTTCAAAGATTTATATTTTATAAATACTTTTCAAAACCTCCAACAGTGATTTTCATCACTTTTGTACCATATGTAACATAGAAAAACCCTTCTTTTAATTTATAGCTTGATTTTGTGCAAGCCGAGGAGTCCTCAAGCTTGAGGAGCTTAGGTAGAATGAACATACCAATTTTGGCTATTTTTAGACACGTTTTACCCTTTCAAATAGCACTTAGAACCTATTTTTTTAACTACGTCAGACACTAGATGTGAAACCGGTCAAAACTAGTCTAGAATCTATAAAAAGAGCTAGAGAGATCATTTTTGAGGTTAGCTTGTTTGAGTAGAGAAGAGCTTAGAGCTATTTTGAGATTGGAAGAGTGCTCTTGAGTAATAGAGTTGATTTCTCACCTTCCATTGTGTCTTGCTTGTCTCTTCGTTGTGTGTGTGTATGTGTGAGTGCATCTCTATGCTTCTCACCATCACTCTCACTTCATCTCACATTCATGATCTTCATATCACTCCTATCTCTTCCGCGGATTGACATTAAGGAGGTGGAGCTTCTTAACGTGGTTCTCACCATTGTGCTAGAGCAACACCAAATTTGGCATCGTTGCCGGGGATCAAGTCTAGGACGAATGTGTGATGGTAAGAGTATAGCAAGAAGTGGCGTTGGAAGGTAAAAATTTTCAGTTTTTGTTGTTGTTTTTAGTTAGTTTTTAGTGTTTTTCATCTCCCCTACACTCCTCCTTCATCACCGCATCATCATCTTCCACTCCAAAAAAATCAGAAAATTCACCATATCCACCCATTCTCCTCATTTCCCCTCATTTGTGCATGCGAGAGAGAGAGAGAGAGCTTTTGTGCTTGCATGTCCTATTGTGTTTTTGAGTTTCCTTACAGGTATAGTGCTCCAGAGCATCAGGAAGGCTGCAAAAAGGTAAAATTTCACTTTTTGTCAGAGATCCGTCGAGTGTGTCAGACCATCGCGATGGTCTGCCAACTTCGATATTTTTGGTATGCGAGTTGACCAAGAGGTAGGCGACACTAGCGCTTGCACGGATCCACAAACGCATTTGCAAAATCATCTATTTGGTGGACCATCGCGATTAGCTCACGCCATCGCAATTATGTCACACCATCACGATTGGCTCACGCCATCGCGACGGCTCGCCCGGACCATCGCGACGGTCTCACGCCATCGCGACGTTTCACTTGAACCATCGCGACGGTCCTTGAACATCGCGACGATCCCGTCGACCCCACGCCATCGCGATTGGCTCATGCCATCACGCTGACGTTGCCACGTGGCAAGCTAGACCATCACGATTGTTCGCTAGGTACGCCATCGCGATGACCCAAAATCAGACCATCACGATTGGCTCATGCCATCGCGCCCGTGACCATCGCGACGGTTCACTCAGACCATCGCGACGGTTCGCTTTGACAGTTGACTGACGCCATCGTGATTGTTCGCAGATCGGGCCATCGTGATGGTTCGTTTTTGGACCATCACGATAGTTCACATTCATGCCATTGTGATTGCTCGCGGATTACACCATTGCGATTGTTCATTCAGACCATCGCGATTGTTCACATTCATGCCATCGCGACAGTTCGCACTTTCGGACCATCGCGATTGTGCCACGCCATCGCGACGGTTCACCTGGACCATCGCGACGGTCCCAGACCATCGCGATTATCTCAGACCATCGCGATTGTCCAACCCAAATGCATTTTTAGGGTTTGATTTTCTGGCCAATTTTGGGGCTATTTTTTGAAAATTTTTGGATCATTAAGCTCATAGGAGACCCCTTAGCTCATATTTGGAGAAAAACCTATTGGTCAATTTTCACCCTCGAGGGCCTGAACGGTCATATCTTTTTCATTCGAAGTACGTTTTTTGAGCTTGATAGCTTGTTAGAAAGCTCTTTACGAGTGCTACGTGACCTCAAGTATTTTTTTCAAAAATAAGACATTGATTTTTAGATAAGAAATTTTGAGGTTAACCTTGTTGGGACTAGAAAAGCCAAGGGGCAATCATTAAAATTTGGGCAAAAGGGAAGGGACCATTAAGAGTGTATATACTCGAGTGCTTGATCATCCATTTGAGAATTGGTCTAATATTGAATATTTACTGGTCTAGCAAGGGCAATCAAGGACCATCAAAGCAAGGCAGTGCAGAATGCAAGGCTTGGGAAGCGTGGCTTCTTGGGCATCACGGAAACCAACAAAGCTGACTCGAGGTTGGAAGATTACTCAACCCCCTCAGTCAATTATTAGCTTAAGCTAAAATGGTAGCATTGTGGATTAGATTAACGACGGTAGGAACAATCAAGTTCAAAAGATTAATTTATCAAGTCTAAGACTAAAAGTAAGGGTGTGTGATACGAAAACCTAAAGGAAAGCACTTAAGTCTGGCGGAACGGAAACTCAAAGTACCACAGAAAGTCGAATTCCTGATGCATACATCTAGACAAGAATTTAAAGGGAATTGAAAAGAATCAAGAAAGTAAGAAACAAGGGACATTAACAGACAGAGAGTGCTGCCAAGTAAATTCATGAACCTTAGATCGGGCAAACATATAGGTAAGTCAGATAGACAAAGCCTTAGATCATCAGAAGCAAGCGTAGGAACTACTGCACGTTCGTGGGCTCAACAGTTGAATAGTAATTATCCCTACAAGTTGAGCTCAGATACGAGTGAATCAGAAATGGCTTTTAGCACGGAAAGACCAGAAGGAGGGTCAAACGTAGCATATTTAGAAAAACCAGAAGGACCATATAGGACTCAGTTAGAATTTCTCTGAACCAACTGCTTAGGTGCTCGCATCTATGAGGATGGTTTGCGAAGACAAGTGGTGCAAATGCACAACCCGGATCAACCCATTGGATTGGAATGTCCAGTGGTGAAATTTGAGAGAGATGCCTATATAGACAAGGAAGGAATGATGTACATCTTAAGTACTCAGCCAAATAATACCAATGAGTTTGGCATAATTTAGTTAGAGACAGAAGCGAGAGCACAAGGAAAAGAACCATTAGAAGAACCTAGGACACCTAGAGGGAAATCTGTACTGACAAGAGTACTAATCCCAGAGTGGATCCCTCAGGACAACAAAAGCATAGAATTATTTGTAAATAAAGAAACTGATGAAGCATTTTGGAGGTACAGAATGGAACAACCTAGTGAGGTAGGCTCCATCATGGTTTACAAATTCAAGGACCCAGATACACCTGGAAAGGTTGTATACCTGGACAAAACCTCGGAAAGAGTCTTTGTGGTACCTGACCACGCGAGAAATACCTACACATGGAGAGGCGAGTTAGTATTCCCTCCATCTCGAACAAACATAAACATGAGCCAACAAGGGGCAGGAACATCCTCAGCCCATGGCACTCAAAGAGAGAAAAACAAAGAAAGACCTGAAGTAAGTTTCAATCAGCCCATAGGAAGAGACAGAACCACCATAAACATGGACAGAGTGGATAGACAAGGAGAACCTAGAATACCGGGTGGTAGAGATGAGTTTCCTCTACCTAGACCACGTGATCACGCTAGAATATTAAGACCCACTCAGTTCGTAAAGTCGATGAAAAACTACTTTGATGGGACAGGAGATCCCTATGACCATGTTTCGGAATTTAAGCAAGTTCTAAGAGCAGAGCAAGTGGAAGACATGTTCACGCAATATAACGCATTTGGACTAACGTTAAAGAATACCACTTTAACTTGGTTCCAACCATTGCAACAAAGGCAATTTAGAGACATCCATCACTTTTTAGAGTCATTCATCACGGAATTCTCTAAAAGTGGGATCAGACATGACACGTCTTCGTTGATTCATAGCTTCAAACAGACCCCTCAAAAAATAGTAAGACTGGCAGGATGTAGGTTTAGACAATATGTGGAGAGATGTCCAATGCAAGAGCTACCCTCATAGGCCAAACAAGTATCACTGTTTCTCGATGGCCTGTTGAGCTCTAAACTACGCTCCTATGTATAGTTGAAGGAACCAAGAACGCTAGAGTAGTGTGTGCAAAGTTGCATAGACATTGAAGACAACTTAGGAGACGAGTTGGAACTCTCAAAGGTCTATAAGGACTCAGATTGTTCCTCTCTAGCATCCACAAAATTGTCCAGCTCAATAGAAGATCTAGGAGAGAAAGTGGCCCAGCAACTAGGAGTTTCTAGTAAACAGATGCCTAGGTTAACAACAAACAAGTGTTGTTACACCTGTGGTGGTGATCATATGGCAAATGTGTGTCCCAATGCAACACGATCGCAAGCCAACCCTAGTGGCCAGTACTGTACGATTGAGAGACATTACACAAACCACACGGCTCAGGACTACCCATACAATAAACAAGTAGTGAGACAGAACTACCTGCAAGCCTATGCACAACCAGGTAGGTATCAAGGTCAGTATAATGCTCAGCCTCATTATTATAGGCCTCCACAGAACTACCCCTATGTTGGTGCAGAGCAATCAACAATTGAAGTTTTTAATGAAGATTTGGAAGTCAAAGATTGAAGGAAAGTTCAAGTTATGAAGCATGGAGGAAGTGCATATTCAGAAGATGAAGATATGTACACATATGTACATTAATTCAGAGATAGTTCACTTATACTTTTATATAGTCATGATATTGTAAATATTTGCCTATATATACAAGTAAAAAGTTGGGACAAATATGAGATAGCATGAGAATAGAGAAATTAGGAATTTTATGAGTCATTAGACATCTTAGAAGTGAGTAGAAGTCTCTCTCATCACTCAGTTGTAAATTCCTTTAGGAATGAAAGAAAATTGCACCCGATGTTTCTTTGCATTCTCCTTCTGTGCTTGATCATTTCAACAATCCTTTTGTAGATGCCTAAGTCCATAGTTAATGAGTCTATGGTTAAAGTTTCAGAGCCTAATTGTAAACGGAGAATTATGAGTAGGAACATTCGAATGTGAAGAAGTGTTCACTGGTTCCTGAAACAGGCGCAAAATTTGATGTTAATGTTTTGGTCAGTTCTCCTTCCACAGTGTAAAGTTTTGAGCAAGCAAGCACTCAATCTTTAAGTTGGAAGGTAAGCTATCTATGGCTAAAAGCATTTGTATAAACAAGTTCTAGATTGAGAGAACCAAGTGTTAGAAGTTATAGGTGTCTGAATCGACTTTTCATAAGAGCAATTTTAGACATAGGTAATTTGTTGAGATCATTTCTCAAGATCTACTGAATCTTTTGGAGTGATTCAACTTGGAGAAGGTGCGCAAACTATAGGGGACACCTTGTGCAAAGTTTTATCAAAAACTTTACAATTGATAAGTTAATGAGAGAGATATGTGCAGTAGACTTTCTGTGTAGTCATCTCCTTCACAGATTTTTCAAAATCTTTATAATTGATAATTGATCCTCCAAATTGGTGAAGATTTTGAGTTACTCTTGATATAGAGGTGTTCTAATTTCAAGAGTAGCTTCTTCTTTTGGAGATTAATACTCTCCATCAGTGGTATCAGAGCAGGAAGCATCAGAATTGAAGGAAGGAGGATCCCGACTGTTGCAGCTGCAAAGAATTCAACATCTGAAGGCTCAAAAGGTGAAAGCTTGAGGGAAAAGCTTGAGAAGGAGGTCATACGACATCAAGGAAGACAAAAGGAACATTATTTGAAGTAAAGGTACATCTATTACTCATAAAGTTTGAAGAATTCAATATACAGGTGGAGAAAGGATGGGAGATTCTCTTCAGATAGAGAAGTTGGATAGAGGAAACTGTTGGAGCAAACAATCTTCAAATCCACCACTCTTAGCACTTATGATTTTCATAGAAACAATATCTCTAAAAAGTCAGAAATATTTTCCTTGAGATGCTAGTCGTAAAAACTTTTCTATGTAGAATCTATATGACCCACTGTTTATGAAAAAGAAGAATAAAAAATAGTTCGTAGGAATTTTAGATCAAGGCAAGTCACGAGCGTTACTCCTTAAATCAAGGAAATTAAACTCTATATCTTATTTAGAAAGAAGTTCACATACGGTGACTTCTGCCACTGGGGAACATATGTATATAAGCATGTTTAGCTAAAGCAATAGAATGGGCGACACTATTAGATCTTGTCTTATATTTTTTGTCGACCCCTTGACTGTCCTTCCTCTCTCTCTGAGGCATCAGTCTGACACGAAGTATGTGTCTCTAGTTCTTATGTACTGCAGCTCATCCTATTCCATGGAGAGCATGCCCATTCATTGAACATAAACTCTCACGCGTTATCACTTCATGAAATATTTCGCATTGTCTGTCCGAGTGCATCTCTATCTCTCAAATACTGATGTGCGTATGTGTAGTACTCCATAAAGATACATGTTTGTAACTATGCAATGTGCATAGACACTATTAAGAGTGCAGCGTTGATTGCGCAACTCATACATATGATCCAATTAACTTCAATTCTATTTTAATGTATTTGTGCGCTATAACTTGCATAATTGATATTCATAACGAGTATGTTCTATTGTATGTTGATGATCAATGTTACATTTATTCTGTGTACTCAAATCATTATAAGAAGATGATCTTTGTCTCTGCAGCGCTTGCATAAATGTCTATAGTGGGCATCTACGATATGTACTAGCCCTCTCACAGTGGTATGTATTCCTATATGCTTCGGTATTACATTTTCAGGAAAGGATCTATGGAGATCTCACTTGAACAGGGATCAATTTACAAAGACATATAAGCTGCTGCTTCTATATGCACCATCGGTTCCAACTCATATGGAGCTCTTGAAAGATTTGATGACTGTATCATATGAGAATAGTCACTCTGGCGAATGTGCTGATGGGAAGCATTCATTCTGTTTACAATGCTGTAGGCTTCAACTTCATATTATTCCAAGCGCAATGGACTTCAATACTCCTTCTGTACTTTGAGGAGTATCAACATTATTAGTGTGATCACAATTCTTCTATAAGCATGATCCGCAACAATATGATGGAGATATTGAAGTGTACGAGAAACAATGATATCATCTCATATAATGCTGATGATGAAGGCTCGGATCTGCAGACTCATAATGCTAGTTTTACCAACATCCATGTCTGATAGGAACTTGTGCATGAGATAGCGATTGCGTCCCATTCATAAACAGATGCTGTATATGATGATTGGTCTCTATGCAAAAACCGAAACATCACAGAGCTTTAAGAAATATTGCACATACTGCTATATGATCTCATTATCTATATCTGTAAGTTGCACATACTTCAACATACATTTATGTCTCATTATAAGGATGCGTTTACAAGATCTTTATAGAGAAGCGTTCACCTTTACACCCTTCTCACATGAAGGCTCATATGGTCTTACGAACATAAGTAATGATGTAAAAAATGCTCTTTTATATCTATGGGCATAACATATTGAAGTCCAGTCTTCTTGACGATCCAACTCTCATGGGGCCATGGTTTTTATTATGTGCAACTGCTGAAGTTAACTCCTACCTCACATTCTAACACACGTTTCCGCAAGTATCATATTCAAGTTCCACTCATTCACAGTGGTATCAGAGCCATCCAGAGCCTTTGAGAGCTACTCCAACTCTTGAACAACCCTCGTCGATAACTCATTATTTGGCATTTGTCTATGGAGCAAGTGGATCAAGACTCATTGAAGGAAGGTATTTCAAATCAACTTATGAAGACCAGAATTTGAAGAAACGGTTTCAACTACATCAACAACCTATGCTATGTGTGCTACATGTTACACATACCTTACATGGATTCAACTCAAGTGGACATACAAATGGACTCAACGTGGTGGTGTCTATTGGAAGATACTTATGTGAAAGATTATATGATCATGCTTATGACCATCATCCAAAGTCAAGTCTCTTGATTTATTCATACTTATGCATTATTTGATTTCATGATTACTCAAACATGTGAAAGCTTATGTTCATGAAGTTTGTAGTAAACACATTTGATTACATAACTCACCCATATTGGCAACCAAGGGGAGTGTGAAGCAATTCGTTTGTTTGCATTCCATGATATTAAAAGCAATATATTTTTGGGATGGAAGACAATACTTGATGCAGGTTTACTTTCTTGCAACATCAACCATGCAAGAGGATGAAGAAGTTTCAAACTCTCGAGCTATACTTGCAGTTCAACTTGCTACACGGAAGCATCAAGGAGAATGAAGACTACTCTTCCATCAAACGACCTTCAAGCATATGTCCAAACTTATTTATGTTTGAATCTTTATGAAACCATATTCCTGGAAAGTTCTTTCATTGTATCCCTTGAGATATCATATGTATGATATACTCAATTCAACAATTCAAGGAAGAGCAAGGATTAAGCTATCCCTCATATACAATATGTTGCTAGAATGTATTTCTATGGTTACTATGTTAGGTGATGATTGAAGCTTGGAAGATGAGTCAAGCAAAGTCAAAGGCCGTGAAGCAATGCATTGAAGAATCGGCATCAATGAAGATACCATCATCAAACTATGAAGAAAGTACGAGATGAAGATGAAAGCTCAAAGGACTTAACACTAGAAGATCATTTTCAAGAAGACAAAGAACGGTTGGAAATCAAGGCTCAAGGCAAGGTTCATCATCAATGACAAATAATGTCAAAATGAAGATATCAAGAAGGTCTACACAATCTACAAAAGCCCACGGATCGAGAAGTGGAATTCAAAAGCTAGTAAGGATCAAAAGCTATCATCTCCAAGGACTCCACTTTAACAATCGAGAAGGCATCCTTCATTAGAAGTATTCATTTGGTAATGTTTATCAATCTGATTTCTTCCTTGATAGTATCCATTCTCAAGATCCAAGTGCACTTAAAATCGATTAGGATCAATGCTCATACATGTTCTATCTTGGAGAAACCAATCCTCTAGCATTAAAACACTTCTAAGCCTTCTCATAGAACTCTATATCATATCATAGATTATTTCCATTGTATGTTGAATCTCTATCACATACTAGTGTTTCAAAAGAAGATCACATATACCTCTTGTTCATTGATATGTACCTCCCAAAGCTCTATATTGAATATGTGCATAAAGCAAGAAGCTTTTATTTGTAGTGCTATTCAAGCACGTATCCATCAAAGAAGATTGAAACTGCAGCCAAGTGCTATCTAAGCACTCTTCCTCCATTGAAGAAGGTTAAAAGAAGAAGATTCAAGTGATCGAGGCAAAGACCGTGGACGTCACTACTCAAAGAGCTCACTCACTTCTCCATATAAATTGGAAGAAGCAAAGTAAAGAAAAAAGGAAAGTGCATCCAACGCACTCTTGAAGATTTTCTTAGCATACGAAGATAAAGGAAGTGCATTCAACGCACTTAAAGATAAAGAAGAAGATTTAATCAAAAGGAAGAAAAGGAAGGTATATTCATCATATTCAATCAAAGGTAAAATATTACTTTACTCCACTTGGAGAGATATAGGCACCTTAGATGTGCTATCATAAGTCACTTTTGACTTGCATTCATAGCAAGGTTGTATAGACTCTACTTATAAAGAGTCATTCAAAGGCTGCATATTATCACACACATTGAATCTTATGTAAAAGCAAGTAAAGCACTCAGATCCCCTCATTACCAACCATTGTAAATTAAAAGGTTGACCACATATACAAGTGGTCTGAGCACTTGTTTCTACACATAGAAGGTCTAAACAAAATGAAGTTTGATCAGAAGTTGGGATCTTGATTAGCTTCATTTCTTTATGTAAAAGAAGTCATCAAATAAGTGAAGGAATAGAATCACTCTAGAGCTAGAGCACTGCTCGCTCCAAGATGAGTGAAGAAAAACCACAACCTCTGAACTTTGCACTAGACAAAGTTAAGTTGTTATACATAAATGGCTAAAGCCATAGATAAAGCCCTTTGTAGCTTTGTAACTTGTTTGAATCTTCCATTATGATCAAATGATCATCATTATGAAATAAAGAGCTTATGTATCAAGCTCTTGAAATTTTATATATTTCAAAGAAAGCTATCCAAAAGGATTTTCAAATTGAAGGGGAGAAAAAAAGGTTCATCATCAACATACAACAACACAACATCCTTGGAAGAAGGTACAACCACGAAGGAAAGAAATGAAGTAATTCTCGAAGCAGGGATCAACTATATGGAGCAAAGGACTACATCAATGGACACCATCAAAGACAAAGACAACAAGAAGAACAAGAAATCTATTACATGGAGATAAAAAAAGATTCAATAACAAATCCACATCAATCGAAAGAGATCAAAGGGGAGTTATGCTTGGAGATCAACCATATCAACCGCATGAAGCAAAGATTACTCTTGGAGATCAACCACTAATTTGAAGAAAAGGTCAACCAAGATCAAGGACTACATGATGGACAACATCAACTCAAAAGAGCACCAACAAGAAGAGGAGAAAGGAAGCTACTTCTTGAAGATTTCAAGAAGTTGATCAACAAGGACTAAGGAGATCTCTACATCGAATGATCAAAGCCATCAAGGTCAAGAAGGAATTCATCATCAACATATGGAAGAACTATTACTTCAACAATCCAAAGACTACATCAAAAGAAGAGCATGTAGAAGAAATACACAATGGAGCAAAGAAGAAGGAAGCAGAACCAAAGAAGAAAGACTCAAAGGCAAATGAAAGATTAGATCAGAAAAAGGAAAAGCAAAGCAAGAGAGAGAAGAGACAACTTCAAATAAGATCGTGTGAATTTGAAGATTGAAGGGGAGCTGTTGGAGCAAACAATCTTCAAATCCACCACTCTTAGCACTTATGATTTTCATAGAAACAATATCTCTAAAAAGTCAGAAATATTTTCCTTGAGATGCTAGTCGTAAAACCTGTTCTATGTAGAATCTATATGACCCACTGTTTATGAAAAAGAAGAATAAAAAATAGTTCGTAGGAATTTTAGATCAAGGCAAGTCACGAGTGTTACTCCTTAAATCAAGGAAATTAAACTCTGTATCTTATTTAGAAAGAAGTTCACATACGGTGACTTCTGCCGCTGGGGAACATATGTATATAAGCATGTTTAGCTAAAGCAATAGAATGGGCGACACTATTAGATCTTGTCTTATATTTTTTGTCGACCCCTTGACTGTCCTTCTTCTCTCTCTGAGGCATCAGTCTGATGCGAAGTATGTGTCTCTGGTTCTTATGTACTGCAGCTCATCCTATTCCATGGAGAGCATGCCCATTCATTGAACATAAACTCTCACGCGTTATCACTTCATGAAATATTTCGCATCGTCTGTCCGAGTGCATCTCTATCTCTCAAATACTGATGTGCGTATGTGTAGTACTCCATAAAGATACATGTTTGTAACTATGCAATGTGCATAGACACTATTAAGAGTGCAGCGTTGATTGCGCAACTCATACATATGATCCAATTAACTTCAATTCTATTTTAATGTATTTGTGCGCTGTAACTTGCATAATTGATATTCATAACGAGTATGTTCTATTGTATGTTGATGATCAATGTTACATTTATTCTGTGTACTCAAATCATTATAAGAAGATGATCTCTGTCTCTGCAGCGCTTGCATATATGTCTATAGTGGGCATCTACGGTATGTACTAGCCCTCTCACAATGGTATGTATTCCTATATGCTTCGGTACTACATTTTCAGGAAAGGATCTATGGAGATCTCACTTGAACAGGGATCAATTTACAAAGACATATAAGCTGCTGCTTCTATATGCGCCCTCGGTTCCAACTCATATGGAGCTCTTGAAAGATCTGATGACTGTATCATATGAGAATAGTCACTCTAGCAAATGTGCTGATGGGAAGCATTCATTCTGTTTACAATGTTGTAGGCTTCAACTTCATATTATTCGAAGCGCAATGGACTTCAGTACTCCTTCTGTACTTTGAGGAGTATCAACATTATTAGTGTGATCGCAATTCTTCTATAAGCATGATCCGCAACAATATGATGGAGATATTGAAGTGTACGAGAAACAATGATATCATCTCATATAATGCTGATGATGAAGGCTCGGATCTGCAGACTCATAATGCTAGTTTTACCAACATCCATGTCTGATAGGAACTTGTGCATGAGATAGCAATTGCGTCCCATTCATAAACAGATGTTGTATATGATGATTGGTCTCTATGCAGAAACCGAAACATCACAGAGCTTTAAGAAATATTGCGCATACTGCTATATGATCTCATTATCTATATCTGTAAGTTGCACATACTTCAACATACGTTCATGTCTCATTATAAGGATGCGTTTACAAGATCTTTATAGAGAAGCGTTCACCTTTACACCCTTCTCACATGAAGGATCATATGGTCTTACGAACATAAGTAATGATGTAAGAATGCTCTTTTATATCTATGGGCATAACATATTGAAGTCCAGTCTTCTTGACGATCCAACTCTCATGGGGCCATGTTTTTGATTATGTGCAACTGCTGAAGTTAACTCCTACCTCACATTCTAACACACGTTTCCGCAAGTATCATATTCAAGTTCCACTCATTCACAGAAACTATCCAGCATGGTCAATGAGGATGGAAGCTCATCTTATGAGCAAAGAATTGATAGCTTATATTACAGGTGAAGAAGAAAAGCCTCAGTTCAGAGATCCTAGTGTTCCAACTAGGGAGGAATTATCAGATTTGAAGAATCGGATGAAGAGAGATGCTCAAGCTAGGAGCATTATCTATATGGCAGTCAATTACTACTTGCTACCTCATATTAGAGGTCTTGAAAGTGCAAGTGATATATGGAATGCTTTGGAGGAGCATTTCGAAAACACCACAAAGTCAAGGAAGGCATCCTTGTGGGTAGAATTTACCACTTTCAAGAAGAAGGCCTCTCAATCCATTTCAGACTATGTAACAAGGATGAAGGACATTGAAGATGCATTAGGAGGAGTTGATGAAGACATTGAGGAGGATAAATTGGTAAGGAAAATCCTCATAGGTTTGAGAGGTGATGACAAATGGAAGCCATTCATTTTGTCTACTGAATTATCACTTGATCATTTTACTCCTGACTTAAATCAGTTGCTAGGACATATGTTAACCTTTGAGCAGGATGTCAAAGGTGAAGGTGACAAGAGTACAGTTCATGCAATGTATTCAAAGGATAAGAAGAAGAATATCAAGGGAAAGCAACAAACAAATGAGGATGAAGGTACAACTAGCCAAGCTAACTTCCTAAGAGGAAGAGGAGGTGGCAAAGATAGAGGAAGAGGCAGGAGTAATAAAGATGGAGTCAAAGCTTGTTGGATTTGTGGTAAGACAAATCACTTAGCTAATGATTGTTGGCATAATACTCAGAGTAATGGTGGATATAATCAGAATTTTAATTCAAGAGGAAGAGGTGGCAGAAATCAAAGAGGCAATTTCAGAGGTAGAGGTAGTAGAGGTTACTTTGGAAGAAATGCAGGTAGAGGATTCCAAAGTCAACAATACAACAATACCTACTACAATTATGCTTCATATTAGAAGGAGGATTCAACATTGATAATGAATGCAACTTGTGAAAGGCAAAGTGAAGACCAAAGAGTCTTTTACATTGACTCAGGGTGTAGCAATCACCTGAGTGGCAACATAGCTTTGATGACTGATTTGGAAAATAAGGTAACTAATCATGTAGTTCAAATAGGTGACAATACAAAGCACAATGTGAAGTCAATTGGATCAGTGAAGGCCAAGGATGATAGCACTCTCTTGAGTAAGGTTTTGTATGTTCCTACAATTCCTAAGAATCTGATAAGTGTAGGACAAATTGTTGAAAAAGGTTATGAAGTTAGGTTTACCAATGAAGGAGTGTTTGTGGAAGACCCTAGCAATGGGTATAAACAGATTGTTTCAGGGAAGAAAGAAGGAAGATTGTTCACATTGAAGATCCAAGGTAATGTTGGTCATGCCTTGTTCACCTATGGAGGACATAAGATCTCTGAGTTAGATCTTTGGCACAAAAGACTTGGACATTTTAATGAAAGAGGTATCAAAGATATGATTAACAATGGTTCAGTGCTTGGATTGCCTAATGTTGCAGGTCAACATATGACATACAGATGTGAGGCATATCAATTAGGTAAGGCTGATAAGCAATTTTATTCCAAGCATGGTTTTATGTATTCAGAAAAGCTTGAATTCGTACACACAGATGTGTGGGGACCATCAAAAGATTTCAGTATCAATGGTTCAAGGTATTATGTGATTTATGTTGATGATGCTACCAGATGGATCACTATCTATGTGATCAAAGATAAGTCAGAGGTATTCAATACATTCAAACATTATCATGTGTATGCAGAGAGAATTACAGGTCATAAGTTGAAGAGACTAAGGTCGAATGGAGGGGGAGAGTATTTTTCTAATGAGTTCAGTGATTACTTGTGGAACGCAAGTATAAAAAGAGAAATTACTTGCAGGTACTCTCCTCAACAAAATGGTGTAGAGGAGAGAAGGAATAGAAATCTTGTTGAGTTTGCAAATTTGTGGGTTGAAGCTGTAAATATAGCTACTTATTTGGTCAATAGGTTACCATCTAAAGCCTTGCAGGGTATGACACCATATGAGGCATGGTGGGGTAAGAGACCTACTTTAGATCATTGCAAAGTATTTGGATGTTTGGCATATGCATATGTGCCATCCCAATTAAGGCATAAATTGGAACCTAAAGCTGAAAAGTATGTATTCATTGGTTATGATGATAAGTAGATGGGATATAGGTTGTGGAGTCCATCCACAAAACAATTCCTTGTATCAAAGGATGTTACATTTGATGAGCAAGGTACTTGGTATGCAGGTACAATCAATATTAATGCAGGTGATGAAGAAGTTGTGAATCAAAAGAAAGGTAAATCAAAGGTTCAGATATTTGATGAAGAGGAGAATAATGAAGTGCAGGTTGAAGTTGAAGAAGTTCCAAGGTTTGATCCAGAGTGTGATGAACCAGAAACCTCAAGGAGTGGAGAACTTAGAAGGTCATCAAGACACAAATGGCAACCTACAAGGTATAGCTATGACACTTCTTTTTTGGCTACCAAAGATTATGCTTATATGATAAAGGCAGATGAAGACCCCTCTACATATGAAGAGGAAAAAGGTAAGGAGAATTGGGAGAAAGCTATGCAAGAGGAGTATGATGCATTGATGGAGAATCAGACATCGGATCTAGTTCCTAAAGCAAATAGTCAGAAGATCATTGGATGCAAATGGGTCTACAAGACAAAGAGATTTACAGATGGAAGTGTGTCTAGATATAAAGCTAGACTTGTTGTGAAGGGTTTTGCTCAGACTTATGGTATAGGTTATGATGAGACCTATAGTCATGTGGCAAAGATGACAACCATCAGGACACTCATAGCTATTGCTGCATGTAAAGGTTGGAAATTATGTCAATTAGATGTGAAGAATGCTTTTTTGAATGGTTATATTTTAGATGATGTTTTCATGGAGCAACCCCAAGGATTCAGAGATGAAAGGTATCCAGAGTATGTATGTAAGCTCAAGAGAGCTTTGTATGGTTTGAAGCAGGCCCCAAGGGCATGGAATTATAGACTTGTGAAGTTCATGAAAGAACTTGGATTTCAAGTATCAAAGGCAGATAGTAGCTTGCTTGTTAAAGCAAGTGATGATGGGTTCATTTACATGTTCATATATGTTGATAATATAATTCTTATAGGTACAGATGAGAAAGGCATTCAACGCCTAAAGAAGCAAATGGAGAAAGAATTCAAGATCAGTGATTTGGGTGACTTGTCATATTTCTTGGGCATGGAGATTTCATACACTCAACATGGAGTGTATGTGACTCAAGAAAGGTATTTCAAGAACTTGTTGATCAAGTTTAAGATGAATGATTGCAGGGTAGCACCTACTCCAATGGAGGTGAATAAAAAATTGAGCAGATTGGAGGTGAAGAGTTGAAGGACATGAAATTATATCAGAGTTTGGTTGGTAGTCTGATCTATGCTACATTAACTAGGTCTGACTTGTCATATGCAGTTGGAGTTTTGTCTCAATTCATGCATTGTCCTAGGAAAGAACATTGGATTGCAGGACAAAGAGTGTTGAGGTACATTAAGGGTACACTCAAAGAGGGTTTGTATTATGGTTTTACATCAGATACAAACATCAAGATATATAGTGATGCAGATTGGGCAGGTAATCCTGATGATAGGAGATCAACTTATGGATACTTGTGTTATGTGGGAGATAAGTTAATTTCTTGGTGTTCAAAGAAGCAACACACAGTTGCTTTGTCATCTCCAGAAGCAGAGTACAAAGGTATGGTTGAAGCTGCAAAGGAAGTAATATGGCTTAAGACTCTGATGAAGAGTTTTGACATCATTCAGAGTACACCCACTATTCATGGAGACAACATGAGTTCATTGTATTTAGCTGCTAATCCTATTTTTCATGACAGGACCAAACACATTGAGATTCAGTATCACTTTCTAAGAGAGAAGGTGATGGATAAAGAGATTGAAGTTATACATACTTCAACAAAAGATCAGATAGCTGATATGCTAACCAAAAGCTTGGATGGACAAAAGCTACAGAGATTCAAAGACATGGCAGGTATAAAGAAGATAGAGAAAACCTCAACTGATGATTGAGGGGAAGTTGTTGCTGCAGGGCAATCAACAATTGAAGTTTTTAATGAAGATTTGGAAGTCAAATATTGAAGGAAAGTTCAAGTTATGAAGCATGGAGGAAGTGCATATTCAGAAGATGGTGTGTACACATATGTACATTAATTTAGAGATAGTTCACTTATACTTTTGTATAGTCATGATATTGTAAATATTTGCCTATATATACAAGTAAAAAGTCGGGGCAAATATGTGAGAGCATGAGAATAGAGAAATCAGGAATTGTATGAGTCATTAGACATTTTAGAAGTGAGTAGAAGTCTCTCTCATCACTCGATTGTAAATTCCTTCAGGAATGAAAGAAAATTGTGCCCGATGTTTCTGTGCATTCTCCTTCTATGCTTGATCATTTCAACAATCCTTTTGTAGATGTCTAAGTCCATAGTAAATGAGTCTATGGTTAAAGTTTGAGAGCCTAATTGTAAACAGGTTGTGAGAATTATGAGTAGGAACATTCATATGTGAAGAAGTGTTCACTGGTTCCTGAAACAGGCACAAAATTTGATGTTAATGTTTTGGTCAGTTCTCCTTCCACAGTGTAAAGTTTTGAGCAAGCAAGCACTCAATCTTTAAGTTGGAAGGTAAGCTATCTATGGCTAAAAGCATTTGTATAAAAGGATTCTAGATTGAGAGAACCAAGTGTTAGAAGTTACAGGTGTTTGAATCGACTTTTCAGAAGAGCAATTTTAGACATAGGTAACTTGTTGAGATCATTTCTCAAGATCTACTAAATCTTTTGGAGTGATTCAACTTGGAGAAGGTGCGCAAACTGTAGGCGACACCTTGTGCAAAGTTTTATCAAAAAATTTACACAATTGATAAGTTAATGAGAGAGAAATGTGCAGTAGACTTTCTGTGTAGTCATCTCCTTCACAGATTTTTCAAAATCTTTATAATTGATAATTGATCCTCCAAATTGGTGAAGGTTTCCAGTTACTCTTGATATAGAGGTGTTCTAATTTCAAGAATAGCTTGTTCTTTTGGAGATTAATACTCTCCATCACCCTATCAGGCTCTATAGAGACCTCAACCTGTTTTAGCTCAGCAGCCACCCCCACCCGCTAATGTCATCTCAGTCAAATATGTTGCTGCAAAAGAGAACCTAAGTAGGGCCTTAGTGCCTTCTTCACCTTTGATCACAGAAAGTTACCCGAATTCAAACAGTTTTGACTCTACCCATGTAGATAGTCCACCCGCTATTACACGGAGTCACCAGAACATGTGGAGACATATCAATACGATAGTCCACCATTGGAACCTAGTTGGGAGCCCGACTACGCTAATGTGATGTACACAAACCCTAATCCACGACCCCAATTGAGACAGCAAAGACCACAGGGCCCTAGAGGACCATGCTTTAGGTGCCAAGGAGACCATTTCATAAAGGATTTCCCACATCCTCCGATAGCAAGACAATCACAATATTATAACATACAAGGCTTTTGTGCCGACTGTGGTAAAGAGCATGTAATCAAAGATTGTCCTAAGAACCCTGTTAATGCTTCAAATGTGACACCGATCAACGTGATAGGTATTGTAAACAACACAGATGGATCCAACCTACATACATGCCTATCCAAGCTATAACAAGAGCCCAGGTGCTCCTACAGAACCAATAGCTTAATCAGGAGAAAGTAGCTGGAACTAGTGAAGTTGGAGAATCTAGCAGTAAGAAGACGAAATCTTGGAAAGATTCCAGAGAAAGAATTAAGAGAAAGTGGAGTAAGAGGATAACAGAATTGGAAGGAAATCTCAAGGAATCTAGAGCCAAAATCCTAGAATTGACTTCACAGGAATTGAATCAAGAGAACCTAGCTCAAAGATCAGGATCAGTTTTAGCGGAACCCATACCGGAAAACCTAGACATGATGCTTCGTGCCTATCAAGCCAGAATAAAAGAAGGACCTCAAATAGCTGAAATGAGTAAGAACTACCCTCGTGCAGACTTAGAAATCGAGAGAACTAAACTTTGCATGAAGATGGTAGAATTAGCACAAGCAATGTTCGAAGCCTCTAGATATCTCAATTGGAATAACATGGCAAAATCTGAATTACACTTTCAAGGACTGATGGAGAGGCTAGAATACTTGATAGATAGCAAGGAGAAAAAGGATCAACATAGGAACCCTATTGTCCCACAGACACAGGAAAGGAATACACCATCCCTATCGCAAGTACCCAATACAGAAGGTGAAGACAACCTGTCTTCCATACATAGGTATTCACATGAATTTATAAGAGAAATACAAGAAGAGAAGTGGAGGAAAGAACAAGGAACCCATCCTCCTATTCAAGAAATAGACGACTTGCAGGAGCAATTTCCCCAAGCCATTCCCTCTATTTACAATGATGTAGAGGAAGAGCAACTGAGTGAACACACAGGTTTTGAATCCAATCTTTACAAGAATTACCTCGATTCACAGGACCTTGGGAAGCAAAGTCTATTAGTATGACAGCACCCACGATAATAATGAGGAATGAAGAATCAGTGATCCCTAGAAACATGGAAGTGATAAAGAACACCAAAGTTCAATGTAATCTCACTCTAGAGGAGTTGTTGAAGGTAAAACTAGAACTATGGAAACACGTAGCAAATCAATTCCCTGAGCTTGCTACTACTCCCTCACAGATAGGAACACACAAGAAGGTACCAAAGATACTAGTAGAAAAGATTGGAGATGTAAGCGAAGGAGAGGAAGGTAACACCTATCTTACAATAACCCATCAGGGCTACACCACGAAAGCCATCTTAGATTCAAGAGCTGGAGTAGCCATAGCTACCACCGCTTTATGGAAACGTTGGGGTAAGCCAACATTAAGACCTACCAGGATGAAGCTACAAATGGCTGACGGACATATAGAAAAACCATTAGGCTTACTAGAAGGCATATCTCTCACCACTTGTGGTGTGGAATTTGAGCATATTTTTGCCATTTGTGATTTTGCAAAAAATCATGCTTACAAGATGATTTTAGGACGACCATTCATGCGTCAGTTGCAAATTATACAAGATTGGGGAACTAATTCTTTATACTTGCAACATTTACGAGTGACTACTAAAGTCAATCTTAAAGACAATTCACATCGAGACGTACCCCCAATACAATGGAACAGCATCCATAAGACACATGTAGAAACGAAATCGGTACACTCATTAGAATCATATCCCTCATGGTTACACGAGGACACTCATTTATGGATGTGTAAAGTAGCAAAACAAGAGGAAGAACGGTTAGAAGCCAGGACCTTAGGTGCAGAACAACATCCACAAACCCTTCAAGACCCCGCTTATGCACCTGTGGTATTTCCAGACGAAGAATTCGAACCCCATGGTTGGGCAGAAATCCTAGCAACCATGGATGTAGCCATCAATGAAGAACAATGGACACCCCACTGTGACGAGGATGGCTATGACATCTCAGTTTTCAGGATAGAGCCAATCATGTGTGATTCGATTATTGAAGAATGTGAACCTAGCACTGATGCATTCGAGGACGCAAGTGATTATTATGGATTCACCCTTTGCATCAAAAGAAGAATATTTCTATGAAGTAGAAACTCACCCGCAGAGACACGAAGAAATAGTGAATGAGGTGAGGTTAGCCACTCAAGTGACTGAGAAAAATGAAGGTAAGAAAAGAAAGAAGAAAGAAACCATGTCAGAAGAAGAAGAATCTTTGTTTGAGGTTTCCGAGAACTTCAAGAAATATGAAATAGAAGATAGACGAATCATGGTACGAATGCCTAACAGAAACGCCAATGTTGGAGAAGTATATGATAACCGAGAGAAAACCAAAACAATAATAGTGGCCATAGAAGGAGAAGAAGAGAAATGTACCTACATAGGGCATGATTTGAGGACTGAAGAAGAAGAAAAATTAGTTGCCCTGTTGCGTGAATATAGAGATGTGTTCGCATGGAGTTACAAAGACTTGAAAGGAGTAGATCCAGATATATGTTCTCATAGAATCCCTATGACTCCAGATGCAAAACCCACGAAACAGAAACCATACACGTACAATGATAATTACGCTGCGAAGATTAAAGAAGAAATAGATCGTTTGATAGAAGAAGGATTCATTTACGAAATTGAGCATATCGAATGGGTATCCCCCATTGTGGTAGTGCCCAAGAAGAATGGAAAACTGCGTGTGTGTATTAACCTTAAAAAAGTTAATGCCGCCACGATTAGAGACAGTTATCCTCTTCCTATCACGGAACACTTATTGGAAAGAGTTGCGGGCAAGGAAGTTTATAGCTTTCTTGATGGATTCTCAGGCTATAATCAAGTAGCCATTGCTCCAGAAGATCAACACAAGATGGCTTTTGCCACAGAATGGGGCATTTTTGCATTTCATGTGATGCCATTTGGCTTGACAAATGCACCCGCCACTTTCCAACGACTCATGTGTCATGTTTTTTAGGAATTCTTATGCAAGAATTTGGAAGTTTATGTCGATGACCTATGTGCTCATTCGAATATGAGGCAGACGCATATCCCAGAGTTAAGACAAGTATTTGACAAATGTCGAGAATATCAGGTTTGTTTGAACCCAGAAAAATGTGTTTTCATGGTCAGACAAGGCAAAATCCTAGGACACATTGTGTCAAAGAATGGAATTTCGACGGATGAAGAAAAAGTAAAGGCAATTGCAGATCTACCTAGACCAAATAACGTAAAAGAAGTATAGGCATTTATGGGTCATTGCGGTCATTATAGACGATTCATACACATGTATGCAATCATAGCTAAGCCTTTGTACTCTCTTTTGACCAAGTTTGAATGGAGAGATGAATGTGAGAATTCATTCAATGAACTCAAACGACGATTGTGCTCAGCACCTATATTGACAACCCCGGATTGGAGTAAGCCATTCCATGTACATGTGGATGCATCCAACTATGACATAGGATGCGTGTTAGCACAACTCACGAATGAAGGTAATATTGATCTCCCCATAGCGTACGCAAGCAGACAGTTGAATGCAGCAGAAAGAAATTACACCACTACGGAACGAGAAGGATTAGGAATGATCTACGTGGTAAAGAAATTCAGGCATTATTTGTTGGCAAACAAGTTCAAATTCTTTACAGATCATCAAGCATTATTGTACTTAGTCAATAAGCCATGTAACACAGGACGATTGATACGTTGGTTTCTATTACTCATGGAGTATGACTTTGAAGTAGTAGTCAGGAAGGGAAAGACCCATCTTAGAGTTGACCACCTCTCAAGATTAACCTCAGGAGAAGCTCCTCAGGGAATAGCAGATGAATTACCCGATGCATATTTGTTTAACCTTGAGATAGCACGAGAATGGGCTAAGTCTATAGTCCCTATTCTCACATATGGACCCAAGAATCCTAAGATAAGGATCAAGGAAGGAGAGATTACCAAGTCTCAAAGATATCAAATAATAGCAGGAAGTATATATAAACAGGATAATCAAAAGATTCTTGCTTGTTGTGTAGATGAATCAGAACATGTGAATTGGTTGCAATTAGCACATGTAGGTGCACTAAGGCAACATCATTCGAAACATCGTACATTGCAGATTCTGCATAGATTAGGAGTATATTGGCCTTCTATGGAAGCAGATGTCTACAAGTTGTGTAAAGAATGCCCTCTTTGTTGTGAAAGACCACCAGTAGAACATGCTACATTATATCACGTGTCTCTCACACCAGAATGGAGTGAACCTTTAGTGACGTACTTGAGGACGAAAACATTCCCTCAAGGTATGACTTTAGCACGACAACAAAGTCTAGAGCAGGAAGCTCAAGACTATTCACTTATTGGTGACAATCTATACAAACAAAGGACGAGATGGATATTTAAGACAGTGTGTTCATGAAAGCGATTATTTGAGCGTACTAGAGACTGCAGACCAAGGTGTTGCAGGAGGTCATTTTGGACCTGATAGGATAATCAAAGCCATCCTCTTTGCAGGATTATGGTGGCCTACTCTTGACATGGATGCGCATACCTATGTAAATAGATGTGATGTGTTTCAAAGAACTCGATTTCCCACTCGCAGAGATGAAATGCCATTGAAACCCATGATGGGTGGACGTGCATTTTCTAAGTGGGGTATAGACTTTGTAGGACCCATTAACCCCCCTGCAAAAGGTACACATGCTGAATACATTATTGTCGCAACAGATTATCTTACCAAATGGGTAGAGGCAAAAGCCACAAAAAAGAATGATGCACACACGACTGCAAAATTCTTATTTGAAAATGTCTTTACAAGATATGGATTGCCTATAGAGTTAGTGAGCGATCGAGGAACTCACTTTCTTAACCAAGTCATTGAATATTTGTTACAGGATTCTATGGTGATTCACAAGAAATCTGCACCATATCATCCTCAAGCCAATGGTCAAGCTGAAAGCACTAACAAGATCCTATGTAATGTACTGACAAAACTCGTAAACAACAAACGTTCAGATTGGGACAAACAGTTACACCACGTTGTTTGGGCATATCGAGTGGCCTACAAGACCGTACTCAATGCAACTCCCTTTCAGATGGTTTCTGGTCAGAATGTTGTGCTTCCTTTGGACTTCTTGATATCGACCCTTAAGGTTGCACAAGAACATCAGTGGACCGGCCATGAATTATCATCAAGAATAATGGACTTGGAACGATTAGGAGAAACCAGGCTGAGGGCAGCAGCAGGAATATACGTAGCAAAGAAGCAACAGAAAGCATATTTTGATGCACATGTGAAAGATAAAGGCCTAAAAGAAGGAGATTTAGTCCTAGTATATATGCTGAAACAACACGCACGGAAGTTAGAAAAGCAAGGTTATGGACCTATGATCATTAACAGACTCTCGACAAGTGGAGCAGTACAATTAGCCACCTTAGAAGGAGACATAATGCCTAATTACATTAGTGGCTGTAGAGTCAGGCTATATCAGGAACCTCTTACTGAGGATATGCTTAGAAGACTCACGTTGGCAAAGAAGCGTAAGGAGGAAGAAAATAGAATACAAGCTGAAGCTCAGGCAGAAGCTATAGAACGCATTAAGCGCATGAAGCTAAGAAGACAAGGACTAGGGAGAGAACATTATAACCATCTGGAAACAACACCCAGATACCCCATGGCCATGTGTCAAGCAAAGTCAAGTACTCATCCTAGCATAGTGGACCGGAGACCATTCATTACAGTCAGGCTAGAGCACGGCAACCCTTGCCAAGCGCTCAGGGCTTTAATTGACTCAGGTGCTACGACTAGTGCGATTAGATGGTCCCACTATAAGGACTCAGGAATAGAAATGCGGCCAATTGAGGCATACCTCATAGAGCTAGGAGGCATGGAAACCCCTTGCATGGGTGAGGTGGATCTTCCTATCCTCATAAACGAAGTAACTATGATAGCGAAGCTACTAGTGTGCCATGATGACGACTTGATAGAACCCCTAATCCTTGGCCAAGATTGGCTATACAATCACTCTGGACCTAAATCTTAGACAAGGCTCCTTGCAGATTGGAACCTTAGATCAGAAGCGAGTGATACCGCTGGACTTCCCTAACGGCAATCCGCCTGAGGTATGCAACCCTAGACCCTATGAAATGCATATGATGGAAGACCAGAAGATCTTTGGTCAGATAAGTCACGTTAAGTTCACACCAACTCCCGCGGGCTTGGCGATGGACAATTGTCAATTAGAAGGACGTCAGGAGATTTTCCCTTGGGCTTCCTGCAAATTAGAAGGGGCAACCACCCAACTGCTTGGTCAAATGGACACAATCAGTGGTCAGGTGGGTTACATCAGCGGACAAATGGGGACAATCAGCGGTTAGGTGGACTGCATCAGCGGCCAAATGGACACTATCACCTGCAGTGCCCATCCTTCCACACTTACTGCGGATTGGCCTAGATCTGTGGTACAGAATGCCTCACCTCCTAATGGGCAAGTTTCGCAAGTGTTGGACCTCCCTTCTTTTCCAAAGCAGAGTGTCCATTAGACCTCTCAACCTCAACCACAAAGGATTCAACCACGACGAAGGAACCCAAACCGACAACAATATCAGACTACTCCAAGAAAGCAACAGCATAAGCATCACAAAGCAAGAGGTACGAGACAAATATGGGTGCCAAAAGGACAGAAACCACTGACTAATTTCAACAATGTAAACAGCGATAAGAAGAAGTCAAGGCAGAAGCAGAATCAGTATCCAACATCTCCTCGACCTTCTTCCACAAGTTCGAACACTCGACAGATTTGGATCGCCAAGAAGTACCTTACAAACCGACCCACACCCACGCAAATCTGGGTACCCAAACAGTTTATTATATCTCAACCCTCAAGCCATGTAATATATAACCCTCAAAAATCTCTTCACCCTTCAATACCACCAAATCCAATATCACCTTTTGTCCCTCAGTAGAAACCTATCACCCGCTCACAAACTCTTAGGAAGTGGATACCGAAACGTATCCAGACATCTCCTCAAAACCCATTGTCTAACATTATTCCCACCCCAACTAATCTACAACCTTGTAATAACTCATTCACGACTGAACCTTGTACAAATCCACACACTATAACCCAACATCACTTGTAATGACACCTCATCAAGAAATGTATGCATCATCTGAAGCATGTAGGTGTCTAGAGACCTGCATTTGTTTTGCAACAATCATTCCATAAACCACATCACAACACTCGGCTACATGGGTTACACATCGGTTATGGAAAGGGATTGCGGTCTCACTTTAATGGGATCATGATTAATTTCCATACTAATGTGTTAATCTTTTGTAGAAGATCTACTACACACTCGCATCATTCATCATGCAGGTAGAAGGACCATCAGAAGCAGGCCCCAGCATCCCCATGGCCAATATTGGTGAACTACTCGCGGGGCCCCATCCGACGGCTCAACCACCAGAATTTCAAGGATTTCCAAGACCTATGCCAATTGAGGATCCTGCTAGGGGATACACTGAGAAGATTCATCGCAACTCTCATTGGTTCCAAGGATTAGCAGGCCCATTGGCGGATGCGGATTTCATTTTTGAGGCCAATTTGGCATTTGATCACCGTACGTGGGGAAAGTACCAGCTTTTCTCAAGAGAGTTCGAAGGATTACAGAACACAGAAGACTTAACGCATGTTTGGGCGAGAGCAGGCTTCACAGAGTATTTCAGCAATCCTTTGCCTAAACCAGACTTCTACAGATGCTATTACTTAATCGACACTTTGACAGCTTCGGAGAACAAGGACCTACCAGGCACATTCATTTTACCGTCCTTAGTAAATGATCCACCATATAAGAAGTTCTATCTTTCCAAAGATTTGATTCGTGCGGCAATCAAGATACATGGAACGCACACTCCAACAGAATGAGAAAGGCTGGTTCCAGAACCAATGAAACGTGGGGATGTTACTAAGTGGGAAGATATTTCAGTAATCACACATGAGCTCTCTAAACCGTTGAGGATATGCATGCAACATTTCACTTTCCCCGCTCAGGATAGATTCACCATGCTCCACAAACGCATCTCGTTTGGCTTATATTTAGCATGTAGTGGGCCACAAACAATTGATTTGGCTAGCTGGATAATTGATCAGTTGTACTTAGCACAACATAGATGGGAAAGAAAGAAGGTAATCAATGGATGTTGCGCTCTCACGCGCATTGTATATATGTGTTTGGCATACGATTTACCAATCGAGCGTGCAATGACAAGCGAGGAGTTGAAAGCATTCAAGGGAACAACGAAGAAAGCTAGGAAGGCTAGCAAAGGACGAGCAGGAAAGCGCATGAGAGGAACCATTCCATGCCTACAGGTTCGAGAATCACCATCACCGCAACCCTCTCCAGAACAGTCTCCGACAGAAGCCCCTGTCACTGTACAACCTATTCGCATACGATTATCACGACATATCATTACAGAAGGCACTACTAGTGCGATTACCTCACAACCAACATCAGTTCAGGAACCTACCACCACTGCAGCAGAAGTCCCCACCACTATTGGTGCGGAAGCTTTTTCTTTTCCGATACCAAACTTGGAAGCAGAACCGACGGACACTACATTCGATTTCGAGATGCAAGATGTGTTTTCAAGTGAATTTCAGTTTTTTGAAGGACAGATATTTTCTCAAGAATATGAACGTCCAAGCTACCCGACCACTCCTCCAGACCAACCACACGGACAAGCAGTATCTAGTTCCGAGGACGAAAGAACAAAAACCGATGAAGATGATGGCAATGATGAAGCCAGCCAGGGCACTCATGATTCCCAAGAGCATGTACAGACAGATGAACAGGGACAGCACACCGACACCCAGGGTGATACTGGTACGCATGAAGATGAAACTTTTGAAGCAACAGCTTATACGCTGGCCATCAAAAAGTTGTATCGTATGATGGAAAAAGTGTGGGCACGTACGAAGTTAACTAAGGAAGAGAGTCAAGCACTCATAGAACAAGAACTTGTCTCAAGCCATTTCAAAGAAGTATACATCAGAGGCTTCACGGAACTTGTCAAATCAGTCGGATCCACCGAAGCCTTAAGATATTTGTAGAGGAAACCGTTACCACAGTATGACCCTCACAGAGTTCGCTTACTAACCAAACCTGGTGAATACATTCGTGTACCCACAAGTGCACAATCTTCAGAACAGGCCAGGGAAGCACATCTTGTCCCTGAAGGATCATTGGCAGAAGAAGCTATCCTCATCCATTCCCCGCCCCACACTACTACTGTACATACCACCATTGTTACCAAAGTACCCGCCACCCCAACCGCTCCTTTTTCACCTCTCGTATCTCCAATCTCCCCTGTACATCCGATCTCTCCCAGACCATACACATCTTTGGATAGCACGGTAGCAGAAGCCTTCCTCACATCCATTCCTCCCACACTTCCCTCACCCACTCAACCTAGTCCAATCCCTAGGACTTCTATGCTCCTATCCAGTCCATTTCTCCATCCATCATTTGCATCCTTCCCCGCACCCCCGAGACCACTATTTCCATTTCTAACCCCGATGACTTTCTCCCCTGTATCACCTCCCCGACCCACCATATTCCCACTTTCCCCTTTCCACCAAGCAGCATTAGAGAACCCCTCTGTAAATTACTCTTCAACCTTTGTAAACCCTGTGTTTACACCCATGCATGCACCCACTCTCATGCCTTTATTCAGGGTCACTGCACTTGACACCACGTCCAATGATATGGACATCTCACCTCCCACTGCACCACCACTCCCTTCATTCATTTCACCACCACACATAGGCACATCACAATTTTCCACAATCACCACAACATCCACTCTCCCACGCCCATTTCCCTTACCCATTGCATCAACACCCACCGCATCTTCATTTAGCACACCATTAATATTATCACCTACTATAGACACCGCATTTCGACAGATGTTCACCTACATGACACAAGTAAGAGATGAATTTGCATCTCTTGGCAATAATTACCGGACGCTGCGGCAGACAACGAGTGATCTACAGTCGCAGCTTAATTCATTGTCGATCGAGAATGCCTCATTGAACACCCGCTACCAAGAGCTACGAGAGGCATACCATAAACTTGAACTAGAAAGTGAAGAAAAGACGAAAGAGGTTGTCACAGATATCGATAACTTGTTAAGGGCACAGACTATTCGCAATGCAACGCTCACCAGGAACATGGGCTTACTCAAACGACACTTGGCAGCAGCGAAAGAAGAGAACCAGCGTTTACAAGAACAAAATAGAGAAAATTTAGAAGCTTCCCTAGATCAACCCAACCAACCATTAAGCCCTAGTCGCTTTAAGGCCGCATACATGTCACATGTAGTTGGGTTTTTCTTGGGCAGAGTGGATTTTCTTTTGCTACACAATAGCATGGGAATGTTGTTGTAGCAAGAGACAACACACTCTGCCCAAAAAAATTTTGCAGATATGGTCATCGGTATAGGTGACGGTATAAGCATCGGTATCCCCAGGCACATACCGATGCTTATACCGACTATTTTGCCCAGGGGCATACCGTCGCTTATACCGATGCATATACCGACACATATACCGATGCATATACCGACGCTTATATTGTCGCTTATACTGGTGCATATACCGACGCTTTGGTTCTGATGCCTACACGGACCCTTACACCGATGTCGGGGCAAAATGGCGCCCATTCATTTTCCTCGGTAGAACCCTTAGTATACCCCTGATATGTTGTAGTGATTCCTCTTGAACTAATATATAGTTGTTGGAAATCAAGCTCCAACCTAAGGAGCTTCAATTGGAAAATGAATGGTGTCAAGTGGAGAAATATTATAAGGGAGAAACTAGGATCTTCAGCAATCTAAATTCAATTTTGTATCCAACTTAAATATTTAAATTAACCTCACATATCACACTTACGTGTCATGAGCTACAAACCAACACAATCCTAACAAATAGAGGAACTTTGAGTGTTTTAGTTACATGAATAAGGGAAGCAAGCAAGCCCCTCACCAGATTCTTTAGCTATCCATATCTATCTCCATGTTTTGGCAATAATTTGTCTAGGTAGCCTATCCATTATCTTATGTTTTATGTCTTCTTGGTTAGATAATGTATTTTTCTAAAGTTGGCTCAATTAATTTTCCTTGTCTTCGCGTAATCTGGAAGAAATCATTCTTGAATTAAATTGTTCTCTTTATGTGTATACAAAAAATATCTAGTTAATTATTCTATCTTGGTGGAATTGGTTTTTCACATGGAATGATATAACTTGCGCTAAAATGGTCATTGCATCTAGCTAGAGTGTGCAAAATCTCTTACGTTGATTCGAAAGATCTCAAAGAAATTAGAGTTTTAGTCTCAAAGGGGGTGTGTGAGAGTAAACATGAGGCCATTCATGATTCATTATGAATCATTAATTATTGATCCTTCCCCATCAGCGATATCCGAACATTTATAGACATGAAGGGAGACCATAGGAGCAACCAAAAAAAAAAAATCTACGAGAGCAAAGAGAAACTAGTTCATGCTAAAATCAAACATGTAGCAAGATTTGACTACATTTATGATGATACAAGGATAGAAAGTTTTTTTATTGACATTCATAAATATTAGACGTAACGAACTTCTTCACTATCACTACTATTGCATTAGGAATCACTCAAAAGAGTTCATTATCAAGGGGACATCACCATGTCTTATTATAACATTTACATTGAGAGAATAGATAAGAAAAAATATCAACATTCATTTGGAGTTTTAGGATTTCTAGCTTCCTCGTGGGTTGGGTCTATGAGGACTCATTAATGGCACAAATGCTCGACCCAACGATCAATTAAATGCATTCCAAGAATAGAATGAGAGAAAATAGAGGATGATATCCATTTTATCGCAACATATTAGCAACGCTATGATACAGCATAACCAAGACTTTGGGTTTTCTATTGAACATTCGTGAAGCCCCATAAATTATATATTTTATGTCAACCAAAGATAGGAAAATCTAAATGAAGAATGCGCTATTCAAGAAGAAATCTATAAGAAATATCAATGACTTTATCTTCAAAATGAAGAAGTTAAGTGATGCCCTAGGCTCCATATCCTATCACATAGATGATGATAGCCTAGTTGCATACACCCCCAATGACTTGCCAGATGATAAGGAGTGCAAAACGTTTAACAAGTACATGTATTATGGTGATAATTTACCGAGTTTTGAATAGATTGTGGCCTTGATGATTGATAAAGAAATAAAAATTAGAGTTTATGGGGCAAAGGCCAATAAGCCCCAATTATTATATGCAAGTAAAGAAAGAGGCTATGGAAGAGGATAAGGTAGGGGTAGATAAATACAAGGAAGAGGCTAAGAAGAAGATGCAAATAAAGAGAAAGACGGTCACTTTTCATATCAAAGAGGAAGGGGAAGTCACAGATGAAGACGATGAAGGTAAAAACATTCAAGAGACAACAACAATTCATAGAGATGCTACATATGTGGCAAGTATGGACACTATGCTAGGGTTTCCTCACAAAGGAAAAAGATAAATTCAACATAAAAAGGTTAAGATTGTGATCGTCGTCCTCCTCAACACATGATAATGAAATTATGTTAGCAATGATGTAGATAACACATCACAAATCTCAAGGATATAATATATGGCATAGAGATAGTGGTTGTAGCTACCATATGAGTTACAAAAAAGACTTTTTTTTTAGATATGCACATACCATCCACCAAAGTGCATGTGAAAACTGGTGATGAAAACACCCATTCTATCGATCACATTGGTGATGTGATGCTAGAGAGACATGCAAAGGATAAATCTTTTGGATATGTGCTCCATATTCCTAGTATCACAAAGAATGCAAATCTTGGGTGGGGGGGGGGGGGTGATTGAGGGAAGTTTGCATGTCAAATGTAATGAGGAAGGATTCTTTAGGGAGAATTCAAAATATGGATACAATCTTTTGACCAATGACAGGAAGGAGAGGAGGCTTTTTTATTTGGAAGCTAGGCCCAATCCCAACCACATAGTCTAATTCACATGTCCTATGAGGAAGGTTGTTGAGCTAGACCTTTTGGCACAATAAATTTGGGCATGTTATTATACAAATATTTAAGAATATGGAGAAGAAAGGGGTTAGTGCATGGACTAGTAACCTCTAGAGTTAGGTAAAGAAGCACCTTCATGAAGCTTTCCAATTAGGTAAGCTAAGGAGATTAAAATTCAATAAAATCAATTACATAAGCTACCACTTTCTAAACATGATACATAGAGATGTATGGGGGAAAAACAACGAAAATCTCAAAACAAAGGCATCGGTGTTTTGTAAAATTCATTGATGATTTTACAAGGATGGCATGGGTATTTTGTATGCTACATAAATCAGATGTGTTCTATTATTTCAAAAATTTCAAAGCTAAAAGGGAAAGTGGCAATTACATCAAGATTCTAAGATCCAATGGAGGGGGTAGTATTTATCTCATAAATTCTCTAATTTCCCTTAAGGAAATGACATAAAGAGGTATATTGTTAGGTAATCACCCAAAAAATATGGGTTAGCAAAGAGGAAGAGTATATACATTGCCAAATGTGTCCATGTTGAAGTAGATGGGTGTCGGTATATTTTGGTAGTGATGTATTTGAACACCCTTAGGATCATAAGGGTACTCTTTCCCTCTTTAGGATTTTTTTATAACCCTAACACGATACTAGCCATATGTTTTACATTCACTTAGTACTACACTTAGTGTGGTGCTCTCTAAGCATCTTCTTCTTCATTCTATTATTTAAACTCAAATAGTTGTTATCAAAGAAGGAAGTTGTTTTCTTTATGGCATCATTGATACCCCTCTAGTCAAGCTCAAAATATCATAAAAATTGATGAAAATACTCAAGATCATTATTCTTCAAAAAAAAAGCAAGGAAATTTTGATTTAAGCTTGTTTCAGTCTCCAAATGCACTATCACAAGGACTGTGTAGGTAGTTTCATCCTTTTATTCCAAACATTTGTAAATTATGAGTTTGTGAATACAAGTGCCTCAAAGTCTACTATAGTTCTACTAGAGTTTGATTGGGTAATTTTTGTTCAAGTCTTTGTGAAATAGTCATTTTTCTACATCAAAGTATTGCCATGGTTGAAAGCAATGTCTCTTGTAGGTTGGCTGTTGAGGATAAGTTGGAGGTTCTAGCTACCCATCTTGGGCATACTTCATGCATCATGTATTGCTAGAAAACTTTGCTAACATTATTTAGAATGAATAATGGTTTTTATTGCTCAGTGTAGTTATGGTCTATCTTCTCATGAGGAGTCTATGTTTGTAGTAGAATTTGGTCTTTGTTTTTTTGAGAGTGGTGGTACAAGCTAGCATATTTCCTTGTAGCATAAGATCAATATCTCATTTGAGTTTGTTCCTACAAGGAATATTGTCACATGTGCTAACAACTCTTCTTGTCCTATCATGGGATCTGAAAAGATTATCCTTACTACTATTGATGATAGTATTGTCACACTTTCAAATGCATTATATATGCCAAGCATCAAGAAAAATATGTTATCAATTTCGGATCTAGCCAAAATTAGCTTGGTTGTTAAATTTTCTTATGATAGGTTTAGAGTTTATGATCTTGAATGGAGATCATATCATTGTTTCTCGCATTTTATGTCATGGATTGTAAAATCTCATAGATTATGCAAACTATGAGAAGAATTCAGCATGCAGAGTTCATGTCTGTCATGCTATTTCATATGCAAAACTTTGGGATTAATGTTTTTTGGTCATCTGCATTATGTTAGTTTCCTTTGCCTTTGGAAATCTGAAATGGTTTCCTCTTTGCCAAAAATTGATGCAGGTTTTAAAAATGTCTATGTGAGTTGTATTTTGGGTAAAATGCAATGTTCTTCCCCAAAGATGGTTCACTTAAACCTGCACATACATTATAGCATGTTCACAATGATGTGTGGGTCATATCTAGACATATTCATTTGGGGATTACGTATATTTCATGACTCTAATTGATGATTTTTGAAGGCATGCATAGGTTTATCCATTGAAATCAAATTCAATTTGTAATTCTTCTTGAAAATCTGCTAGCATGTAAAATGGGCACCCTCTATTTTGATCGAGGGAGGATTATGTCTTTTGAGTTGAATTCATTTCTAGTTGATTGTGGGATAGAAAATCAATGTACATTGTTGTATATACCTCAACAAAATATTTTTTTTTGCAAAGAAGAGCATAACTCTCATGGAATTGGCAAGTTATATGGTCAAACATCAGGCTTTATAGCATAAAGCCTAAATCAAAGCTCTTATATGTGCAACATATGTACTTAATAGGTGTCCCACCAAAGTATTTTGTTCTATCACTCCTTATGAGGCTTGACATGATTGCAATCTATTTATTAATCATCTATGTGTTTGCATTAGTCCCTAAACAACAATACAAAAAGCTGGATGATAAGGTTCTAAATTTATTTTCATTGGGCATACTTTTGAAAGAAAAGTCTATCGTCTATAGTATCCAAAACTAAGCACATTTTGGTTAAAATTCCCATCAATCGAATTCAAATCTCCTCAATTACTCATGAAAATGTGCAACTGCACTGATTCATGGGTCGCTAGCCAAATTGTAGGAAAATCAACAAAAATGTTTCCACCTTCCCTTAATTTGGAGAGATTCTAATGAACTTTTAATGCCATGTATAAAGGTTAAGAGTTAAACCTTCCTTTCAATAATATGAATCATATTTGTCCTTAATTTGTCTCTCAATCTTATGCATTCAAGCATGTTCCTAGGAACTCAATTCTATTGTTTTATGAATTCTACAGATAGATGCTAAATGGAAAAAGAAGCTCCAAGCTCCTAAAAATCATATGTTCTCAAGATATCACTTAATTAAAAAACCAATGCTATTTTGCATAAGAATAGAGAAGAACCAACAAAAAACCAAGACTCAATAGGCCCCTACTAATATCCAATATTAGATCAGTTCAAACATACATCTATCCTACTCATCAATAAGCAGTGATATAAGTTGAAAATTTCATTAAAATTTATATACATTATTCTTCTCATCAAAATACAATCATTAAATTTTCAACTCAAAAGATTAATCTATGAATAAACAAAACTGACAATTTAAACACACCCATTTTATAAGAGGAATTAGGTCAATGTTTGCATATTCTATTATGCTTCTCATATCTTTTAGTAATATTTCATCATATCGATTTGCCATGCACTCTAACTATTTCACTAGGCACACAAACCATTTTCAAAAATGAACTTGATAATGATTTCCAATGGTGCTTAATGGTTCATTATAACCAAAGTACATATGCAATATGATCAATTATTATAGAAAACATCCTTGAGGGCAATTCGTACAGTTTGAGGACATGAGATCTCTCTTTTTTGTTGGTAAATCAATGTACACCAATAGATATCACTTATAGATATATTCATATGTATGTTGATGATTTTAGAGCATCATTGAGTTAAGGATGTCACAACACTAGTGCATATAAATCAGATTTGCAACTTGCTCTAGAGAACTAGAAAAACAGATAACAACATAGCATGGCATGAGAAGGATCAATATGCTCCACCAAATACTTGAGGTGTCTAATATCTTTGAGGATAAAATCAAAGAGGTGAATTGTCTTCAACAAATGCCATATAGCAATAGATCTTACTACTTGTGAAGCCATGTGGTTAAAGAATCTCCGAATTATCGTGATTTTTTTCAAACCTTTATTTAGCAATTCTTCAGCATACCATTATCAACGAAATAGTAAAGGCTTGGCTAATAAGCGACGCTCTGGAATGTAAAAAAAAAATCGATTTCTCCTGGCACATTTGTGTCGGGATTTGGACACAAGAGAGCAAGAGAACGAGAGAGAGAGAGAGAGAGAGGGAGAGAGAGAGAGAGAGAAAGAGAAATAGAGAGAGAGAGAGACAGAGCAAGGATTTATCATTGAAGCCAAGTATGCATGCACACACACACTTACACACACATGCATATGCATACACACACACATATACACACATAGACACACACACACATACACATAGACACACACACAAATACACACACATATACACACATACAAACATAATGTTGCATACACATACACATACATGCATACACACACACATATACATGCACACACACATATATGCATACACGCACATATGCATACATAATGCATACATAATGCACATGCAAACATACACATACATAATGCATAAACACACATATGCATACATAATGCATACACACACATATGCATATATACATGCGTACACATACAAACATAGACACATACACACACACACAGACACATACACGCACATAAACACATACACACTCATAGACACACACATACACACACACATATACACACACTCACATACACACATAGACACATACACACATAGACACATACACACATAATGATGCATACACACACATACACACACACATACACACATGCACACACATATATGCATACACACACACATAGAGAGATATGCACACACATACACATACATGCATACATATGCATACATAATGCATATGCATATGCATACATACATACTTACATGCATACACACACATATGCATACATAATGCACATGCATACATACACATACATAATGCATACACACACAGATGCATACATAATGCATACATAATGCATACATAATGCATACACACACATATGCATACATACATGCATACACATACACACATACACACACATAAACACATACACACTCATAGACACACACACATACACATAGACACACACACACATGCACACACATATACACAGACATACACACATAATGATGCAAACATAGAGAGACATACACACACATACACATACATGAATACATAATGCATATGCATATGCATACATACATACTTACATGCATACATAATGCACATGCATACATACACATACATAATGCATACACACACATATGCATACATAATGCATACACACACATACACACACATATGCATACATACATGCATACACATACACACATAGACACATACACACAATAAACACATACACACTCATAGACGCACACACATACACATAGACACACACACATACACACACATACACACATAGACACATACACACATAATGATGCATACACACACATACACACACACATACATGCACACACATACACACACACATAGAGAGACATACACACACATACACATACATGCATACATATGCATACATAATGCATATGCATATGCATATGCATACATACATACTTACATGCATACACACACATATGCATACATAATGCACATGCATACATACACATACTTAATGCATACACACACATATGCATACATAATGCATACACACACATATGCATACATAATGCACATGCATATGCATACATACATGCATACACATACACACATTGACAAATACACACACATAGACACATACACAGGCATAAACACATACACACTCATAGACGCACACACATACACATAGACACACATACACATAGACACAAACACACATACACACATATACACACACACATACAAACATAGACACATACACACATAATGATGGATACACACACATACACATGCATACACACACACATACTTGCACACACATACACACACATAGAGAGATATACACACACATACACATACATGCATACATATGCATACATAATGCATATGCATATGCATACATAATGCATATGCATATGCATACATACATACTTACATGCATACACACACATATGCATACATAATGCACATGCATACATACACATACTTAATGCATACACACACATATGCATACATAATGCATACACACACATACACACACATACACACACATACACACACATATGCATACATAATGCACATGCATATGCATACATACATGCATACACATACACACATAGCAAATACACACACATAGACACATACACACATAAACACATACACACTCACAAACACATACACACTTACACACACACATCCATACACATTTACATGCACACGGACGCATATATATAGATACACACGTATATACACACATAGACACACAAACATACACACATAGACACACACACACACACACATACACACAAATATACACACAGACATAGACACACACACTTACACGCACACACCCACACACATTTACACACACATACACATGCATACACACATATATATAGATACACACACATATGTACATACACACATACACGCATATGCATACATAATGCACATGCATATGCATACATAATGCACATGCATATGCATACATAATGCACATGCATATGCATACATAATGCACATGCATATGCATACATACATGCTTGCATGCATACACACACATACACACGCATACACTCATACACATAGACACATAGACCCACACACACATACACACACACATACACACACATATATGCGTACACACACACATAGAGAGACATACACACACATACACATGCATGCATACATATGCATACATAATGCATATACATATGCATACATACATACTTACATGCATACACACACACATGTGCATACATAATGCACATGCATATGCATAGATACATGCATACACATACACACACATAGACACATACACACACATATGCATACATATGCATACATAATGCACATGCATACACATATAGACACATAGACACATACATACACATAGAAACATACACACACATATACACACAGATTTATACACACATACACATGCATACACACATAGACACACACACATACATACACACGTACACATGCATATGCATACATACATGCTTACATGCATACACACATACACACAGATCCATATACACACAGATCCATACACTCACATATACACCATACACATATACACACATACATATGTACATATATATATATATATATATATATATATATATATATATATATATATATATATATATATATATATATATATATATATATATATATATATATATATATATATATTGATTTCTAACCCATTTTGTTTTATATGTTAGGTATTATGGATCCTAGTAGAGAGAGAAAGGTGAAACTCACTCTCATAAAAATTCTTATGAGAGCAAGAGTTCCGTGTGATACTCTAGGGGCCATCATGTATGATTACTCAAAGATGCATGATGATGAGTTGGATTATACGATCCAGATGCTTACCCAGTGATCAGAGGAGGGATCTTCTACGGCTACACATGCAGGAAGACAGCTATCTGCTCATAGGTATGTTTTTTTTTTCATAAACTTTTTTAATGATATTATAACACATATTTTTATTTATTTTTATCTATCTATTTTCAGGACACCCGTACCACCTCCAGATCATGATAGCAGAGTAGAGTTGCCTATGAGGACATGCATAGGCACCTTAGGACTAGAGTGCGACATAGAGCCAGAGGAGAACATTGTGTACATAGGGATTGGATTGAAGTTCAAGAGAAGAATGCAAGCATTATGCGACTCTTACTTGTGCCTTGTCCACTTATCGTGGAAGTAAGTATAAATTTTACATATAAATTGAAATATATATCTTATGTTTTATTAACATGATTTTTTTTATTTTTGTAGTGAGCATGATGAGAGGGATAAGAAATATGTACTTAGTTCACTTGAGACAGATTTTGGGACAGGATGGTCGCATAAGTGGTGTCTAAAAGAGATGCGGACACTTATGGCTCATCGTCGCGATAATGCATGGTACACACTGCTTTTATGTATATATATGTGGATATGAGTATGTGTGTTTATGTATGTATGTATATGAGAGAGAGAGAGAGAAAAGAGTGAGACTAGAGGTACAAATACATGCATACACACACATACATCATACATGCACATTTACACACATATACACATACATGCACATTTATACATACATACACATACATGCACATTTTTACACACACATACACATGCATGCAGTTACACACATATAATGAATACACATAGACACATACACATACTCACATACACATACACATTCTCACATACACATACACATACTCACATACACATACACATACTCACATACACATAAACATGCATAATCATATGTACACACACATAGACTCATATAATCATATTTACATGCATATATACATATAGACATGCATATATATACACACACAACACATGCATATGCACATATAGATACACATACATACACAACACATGCATACGCACAAATAAATAAATCCTATTTCAAAAAAATCATAATTTGAAAACACTAATTTTGATATTAGGGTTTTAAAACCCCTAATTTAAAAACTCTAATTCAACCTTTTAGCCATATGATTGAAGTATATGTACACATTGCATCTATTCCTCCGATGTCCTACTAGAGAGATGTCTCTCCTCCCAACCTTATGCCTCTACATATAGCTACTCGAATCAACGAAGATCATAATATATATAAAGATATATGCACATCATGTAGATACACATACATAAATATAAAATGGAGTAGATATATTATGCATCACACATACATGCCTAAATGCACACATAAATATATATATACATGCATACATATTTGCATGTACACATTTATACATAGACACATATACATATATACATGTACACATCACATATACATGCCTACATGCACACATAAATATATATATACATGCATACATATTTACATGTATACATTTACACATAGACACATATACATATATACATGTACACAATTATAAACACTTGCATATGTTACATGAATACATGAATATTTTACATAAATGCATATGCATACATACACATATGCATATTAACACATGTATACATATATCACACACATGCACACACACATATACATGAAATACATATATATGCATACTAACATATGTATACATATAATACACATGAATACACACACATATGCATACATACATGATAAACATTTGCTCCTCGAAGATAAAGCTATATATAAAATAATTAGGCATACCCCCGAGCTTCATGTTCTAACTTAAAAGAACATGATTTCATCTCTCTAGTAGGATTCATCATTATTCAAGTTAATAAAAAATCTATTATCTGATATCCATTCAGAAGCTTCAGGTTATTGATCAATAACTAGAGAAGAATTTACTATCTAATCTGCTCATATGTTTTCATTATTGCCATCATTTTGGTAAGACATCAATATAGTCTCATCTTCATTATCCTTATTGATTTCATTTATTTCTTCTATTGTTAAATATGTGTTCTCATGAGTCACATCATCTATTGATGGATTAATATCTATTTCTGGTAATTCCTCTTCCTCATCAGTAGAATCAGCATGTAGAGAATTATCCTCTTCATCAAAAAGATTAGTATCATTATCACGTATAATGATTCTAATTTCTCTTTCAGATGTTGATGTATCAGTATCTGATGTTGAACACTACAAGGAATACGGGCATATAGCGACGGTTAAGGTGACAAAATTTCATCACTATAAAATTGCAAAATGCATCGTAATGAGCATCACGCGTGGACCGTCGATTTAACGACGAATCAAACGACGTTTTTTGCGACTTGTGGCACGATGGGGTCTACAGGACGCTCCCATACAGCGTCGCTAACACGACGGTTTTAAATAGCGTCGCATAAGCCACGCTTTGTTACGTCGCATAAGCGACGATTTTTGGCATCACATAAGCGACACTCAAAACATGTTGGTTTTGCGACGCCAACTCGACATGTAGCATTGCTTACACGATGGTCTGTTGACGGAAAAAAAATAAAACGTTGGAGGCTTTTCGATTGCCATTTTCATGCATCTAATCGAAGAGCTCTCCAACGTTGGCAATTGCACTGTGCTTACGAGCTAAAGCAAGTATATGCAGAATTGTTGTTTTACCTAAGCTCTCTCTTATTGTCTCCCTCTGTCTCTGTTTCTCTCTTTCTACATCTTTATCTCTTTGAATTCTCTCTCTGTCTCTCTCTCTCTCTCTCTCTCTCTCTCTCTCTCTCTCTCTCTCTCTCTATTGCAGGTTATTCAAGAAGCTAACCAAGCAAAAAGTATGGCTAACTATTGTAAGTACAATTTCTATTCTTTGTATATCATTTGAATTGTGTTATTTTCAGTAGATAGCATACTCACACTTATTGATATGCACTTATACACTTATACATGATGAAGATGCACTTTCACACATATACACATATACACATGTACATACACACACATATATACACACAGATACATGTGCACATACACTTAGACATACACACATATACATGCATATGCACAAACATTTCTACAACCACATAAAAAGACTTACATGCATGCATTATTGTGTGTGTGTATATATATATATATATATATATATATATATATATATATACATACACACATTAACATATACGCAAATACATGTATATGCACATCCACATGCATGCACATTCACATGCATGCACATGGATGCAAATGGAAATGCATCCACATACACATGCATGTGGAATACATATACACATGCATATACATACATTATACACATATATACACATATATATGCACATACGTACACACACATATACACATGCACACACACATGCACATACCTACATATACACATATACATGCACATACACACATATACATGCACATACATATACACACATATACACATGCACACACTTACACATGCACATGCACATACATACATATACATACACATACACATGCACACACATACATATACACACACATACATATACACTTAGGTACACACATATGAATGAACTATATAATTAAAGTATTAAAACACATGCTTAATATAAACAATAATAACAATCAATAGAACAAAACTCTTCATTACTTAATACCATACACACAATTCAAAACACAATGAAAAACATAAGGATGAAATATATATATATATCAATGTAAATACATATAATCCAATGTCCTAATCAACTAAAATCCTAATCATCATCAGGATCATCATCAGCAGCAGTATCATGATCATCTTGATCTTCCTCATCCTCATCGTCATGATCACCCTGTGACGATCGAGATCATCCCTCCTGTGTATGTCCCTCCACCTCATCCATATTTGTCTCTCCATAATACTCATGTATTACATATAACAAACATAAATAAATAAAACAATTAAACCATTCATAAAAATAAAATAATTATATAAAATTTAATAATACTCACAAAGGCATCGGGATGATCTTGCATATACTAGCTCAAACGCCGATATCCAAAATGTGTAGCATACTCGATCTCATGTTTCATAGGATATCGGCCATAATCCTTCCGCTGCATTGAAACAAATAAAAAAGATTAGTTGCTTGCATTTTAACTAAAATAAAAAATATACTCACAATAACACATATACTTACAAATGTAGCTACAAAACCATTATGGCCCATTTGGCCTAGGTGCGATGTGTGGCCCGACTCCACTCTCTTCTTTGCAGCAGCCTGTTTATTTAAGAAAAAAATACATAAATCAAATGTAAAAAATTACTAAAATATATAAAAATTATAAATATTAACTATTAATTAAGTGTGTACCTTCTGCTAAGGAAATGACTCCTGAAGACGTAGCTGTCTACAAAAAAACTGCCACGTCTCAGGTGTTATGTTAGCTCGCCTCTTATTTTTTTCCACCATACAATATCTCTTGTTAATTTAATCTCAAACCGAAAAAAAAAACAGAATACATACACATATATACACACACATACACATACACATACCCACATACACATATACATGCAAAAATATATGTATACATATACACATATACATACATATAACATAAACACACATAGACATATCCACATATATACGTACACACACATGCATGCATATACACTCATTCATACAAAATACATGCATTTATCCCACAATAATGTGTAGTTGTGTATATATGAATATGTGTGTATGTGTAAATGTGTATATGTGAATATGTGTGTATGTGTAAATACGTATATGTGAATTTTTTTTGTATGTAGATAATCAGATTATTAATATCAAATACCATTATTTATAGATTCTGATCAATCATATGGAACTCCACCACCGTCTCCTCATCATGCAACGACTTTATACTATAAGTATATCAAACATTTAATTTTAAATATATTTGATGGATACATAACTTATATTTTTTTTGTTTCTTATTATGTGTAGATTCTGATCAATCAGAGGGTACTCCACCACCTCCTACCCATGCAACAACTTCACATGTGTCCTCTGATAGGAATTATGATGAATTTTACTATCAAGAGCATATTATATGTTGGTTTAACTCTTGTTATGGCACATATCAAAGACCACGATTAGAATGTATTGAACATGAGGTAGAGTATGGTACTTTTGAGCGTGCACCATCACCTGGTCAATGTGATAATGCTTGGGTATGTATTTTCTATATATATTAATGTCATTATTTTATTTAAAAACCATATACAAAATCAAATTACTGTTGATATACAGGAATACTTGCTCGATGATGATGATGATGATAATTTTTCTAATAATGTTTATATACCTCGTACACGTCATGGACTTGTTGTTCATCAATTACAAGAAGAGGTTTCTAGAAATCCTCTACCTCCTGGTTTAGAGACTGAAACTGCTGGAGATTATCCATTGCGAGCTCGTGATCGTTCTTTAGTACAAACATATGATAGAAGAAGATATGGAGGATGGAATAGAGGACCACTTCCTTTAGATGGAGAGGTTTTCAACTTTTGGGGTAATCGCTATATGATTGCTCCATCCATTATTACTAATGTTGGTTGTGTTCTCTTTATTGTAGAGGATTTGTATGTGCCTCTAAACTCTGAAGTCACTCTTATGTCTTTTTGTGGTCCTATATATGGATGGGGAGATTGGCATCAACTTTCACGTTATGTTCAAAGCACGAGTACTTATGGAATATGCTTGAACGTAGCATCCCTTACTAGTAGAAGGATTTTACATGCAAAAAATGAAAGATTATATATTGATGGAAGACCTTACACACATGGAAATATAGCAGGTTTAATAAATAGTAATCGAGGGTTACATAATAGTTCAAGGACTAATTGCACATTTGAGAAGCGTGAAAATAGTCATGAATCACCATACATGAGTAGAGATGTATCAAGATACATAGTTGTCAATGCTATTACTACATTACATGCTGGTGATGAACTATTAGTGAATTATGGATGGCGTAGACCTCAAAGAGCACCTTTTAGCTAGAGAGAATAAAAATTTTCTATCCATATTTAATAAGTTATATACTTAATTTTATATTTAAAGTTTATTTTTTATTCATTCATGGAATACTAATGAATTTTATTTATATGTGTAGATTCCAACGTATGATGTTGATGATATTCCCCCACAGCATTCACAATTACCAGTAAGACCTCATTTATCAGAAGCTTCCGTGAGGAGGCTACGCAAAACTAATCCTGTGCAATATGCAAAGTTGAAAGATCTATATTCAAAAGACGATAAAGTACAAGACTTGTGTGACAATGATGAAGCTGATGGCATGGCAAATTTTATTGAGGATTGGTATCAAAATGACAGTGAGAGCATTGATATTTCTAAAAATGAGAAATATCTTCGAGAGGAATGTCTAAAGCATGTATATGAAGGAAGTAGTTTGACACGATTAAGTGCTAGCTTACTTTTTCTCAATCTTCAAAATCGTTTTGGATGGAGTAATGTATCTGTTTCGACACTATTAAGGTATAATTTTCAATTTTCTATCTATTTATATATATGCATAAATATATATATATTTATATATAAATACATGCATATATAAACATACACATAATATACATGAATGCATACACACATATAAACATACACACACATTTTGAAGGATGGAAAAATAATTTTAAAGGATGGGCAAACAAAAAGTGTCCACTCAATGCATGTTTTTATTCTTACTTTAGATAAGGTAAGAACAAGAACTTGAATTGAATGGACACTTTTTGTCCACGCATCTTTTAAAACTATTAATGCATCTTTCAAAATATTCTCGAAACATTTGATTGTTTGGATGGCAGGATATGATTGTTTGTTTTGGAGGATATGAAGTATGTACCTTCATTGAATGATTTGTCGATTCTATCATATGTTCATTTTGAAAGTGTGAGAAGTGGATTTATAATTGCTATTCAAAGAATTTGGCACTATTTATAGGCCATACAATGGTGACCTGGATGAATCGCATGCACAGAGGTTACTCAAGATAGAGCAATTTGATTATAATGGACTAGTGCCAGCAGGATTCCTGGGGTATGCAGTAAACCTCTTGCATGTCAATGATGAGCATCTGAACTTTAGGATACAAAGTGGAAATCATGGTGGCTTGAGAGGATCACTTTTATACAGCTTGTTCAAAAAACTTCGTTGTCATAAACCTAAAGTTCTTTGAACAAGTTGTATAAAAGTGATCCTCTCAAGCCACCATGATTTCCACTTTGTATCCTAAAGTTCAGATGCTCATCATTGCATGCAAGAGGTTTACTGCATACTCCAGGAATCCTACTGGCACTAGTCCCTTATAATCAGGTTGCTCTATCTTGAGTAACCTTTGTGCATGCGATTCATCCAGGTCACCATCGTATGGCCTATAAACAGTGCCAAATTCTTTGAATAGCAATTATAAACCCGCTTCTCACACTTTCAAACTGAACATATGATAAAATCGACAAATCATTTAATGAAGGTACATACTTCATATCCTCCAAAACAAACAATCATATCCTGCCATCCAAAACAATCAAATTTTTCACGAATATTTTGAAAGATGTACATAAGCATACACATATATAAAATTATATGCATATATATATATATATATATATATATATATATATATATATATATATATATATATATATATATATATATATATATATATATATATATATATATTTATTTATTTATTTAATTCTTTTAATATATCTTTTTTTGATAAACTTACAAGTTATTATCTGAAAAGTTTTTACCAAGTCAGAATATTCTTCCTACCTCACATGATGAAATGAAGAAGATAATCAACAAACTTGGTATAGATTATCAATGTATACATGCATGTCCTAATGATTGTATTTTATATAGAGGTGAATATGTAGACTCTTTGACATGTCCCAAATGTCAATCTCCTCGATATAAGGGCGAAGAAGGTAAAATCCCAAAAAAGGTATTGAGACATTTTCCATTGCCTCCACGGATTAGACATATGTTTCAAAGCCCCAAATTATCAAAGCTTTTGACTTGGGGACATGATCACAAAAGTACTGATGGAATAATCAGAATTCCTCATGATAGTGTTGCTTTTCAGCATATTGATTCTACATGGCCTGAATTTGCACAAAATCCACAGAATCTAAAGTTAGGAGTTGCATTAGATGGGGTTAATCCATTCTCCATGAAATCTAGTAAATGGTCAACATGGCCGTGGTAGTCATAAACTACAATCCTCCGCCATATCTTAGTATTAAAAAGGAACATTTAATGCTTTCACTTTTAATCCCAGGCAAAAGACAAGTTAAAGATATGAATATATATCTTGCTCCTCTCATTGATGATCTTCAAGAGTTATGGAGAGGTATTAATGTCATTGATGTATCAAAAAGCATCAATGAAAGACATATTACGGTTCGTGGTATTGTCGCTTGGACTATTCACGATTTTCTAGGATATGGTGTTTGTTCAGGTATTGATGTAATTTTTTTATTCAATATGCATGTAAATAAATATGATTTAATCTAATTATGTTTTTATCATTTTTATGATGCAAGAATATCTACTAAGGGTTATAAAGCTTGTCCATATTGTGGTGATTGGTTGAGATCAATCTATAGTAAGAATCTCAACAAAAATATTTATCTTCGGCATCGACGATTCTTGCCTGATGATCATCCATTAAGATCTAAAAGAGAAGTGAGACATTTTAATGGAAAGCTTGAAACAGGTCAGTGTCCAAAACCTATGACGCCTATGGATTGGTATAAAAAATGGACAGATGGACCTATGATAGATCCAGAATCAGAAATCTTCAGTGATGATTTAGATAATGTAACATATTTTACCTTTGGTTATGGATGGATGTACAACGAAAGGAGTACGAGATGTTATCTATCGTCTTGGATCACTTATAAGGTAATTATGATACTTTTATATTTAATATATATGAATAATGGATATCTTATATTTTTTAATTAACTTCTTTATAATTGTTTTTATGATATGTATAGGTGGATTACATCCAAAGAGATTGACAAAAACTCTATCCCACAAAAAAAATGTGAATGCAAAGAGCTACTATGTTTGATGGAGAAAGAACTTCCTACTTCATTTTTTGATATTCAAGTTCATTTATTAGTCCATCTTGTAGATGAAATAGAGATTGCAGGTGTTGTCAACACTCGATGGATGTTTTGGGTTGAGCGACTATTGGGAACATTAAAAGGTTATGTGCGACAAAGAGCAAAACTAGAAGAATCCATGGCAAAGGGTTGGATGCTTGAAGAGTGCATGTATTACGTTAGTGAGTACCTTGGAAGAGTTCATGAAGAAGCTCCCCGTGCATGGACCAACGAGTCTTCTTCAAAAATAACAGATGAGGTATTATCAGGTAAGGGGGTTCCATTCTTATTTACATTTCAAAAAAAAAAATGATGTTTCTACTTTTGTAGCATATAATAACAAATGCATGCAAGCATTCCTTGGCGAGTACGAGGAACTTCAAAATCTCTAAAGTAAAAGGCAAAAAAACAAAATATATAGACATACTCTCGATAATAATGAGATTACAGATATATCTTCTTTCACGGATTGGCTATATAGTCGTTTGCAACGCGCCAATGCAAATAATGAAGAAATCTCAGATGAGCAAAGAGAGTTAATGATAGGTTGTGAATGAAAGGTAATTTTATTAAAATAATATTTTATTTTTTTCATTGTATGTTAGTTTCTATTTACTAATTGAATTTATTTTGCAGGCTCGAATGTTCACTAATATGTGGGCTTTTGGACAGCATATTAGAATCAAAGCCATTGATTCTTTACGTAAAACAGAGGATTCTAGTATTGTTGCTTCTTTCAAGCAACTATCACATGCTAGCTCAAAAGACACGAACCTTATAGATAGCGAACTTGGTTACGTAGGAACTATTGTTGGTATCTACGAAATTTCATTTTGTACATTCAAACAGGTAGAAAAAAGTTTATATTTTTTTTTTATAGAGTTAGTTATTTTTTTAAGCACCTAATAATGGGCTTTTGTTGTTATATATTTTGATAGGTCATTTTGAAGGTTGACTGGTTTTGAGCCGAGTATAAAGGTAGTAATTCCACATTAAGAAAGGAATTATGTGCGTTTTGGGCAATTGATTCTTCCAAGGTAATGCGATCTACTAAAGAACCATATATTCTTCCTAGGCATATTGAACAAGCATTTTTTTATAAAAACCCAGATGCTCATCCTTGGTGGCAAGTCATTCATGTGCAACCTAGAGGTAGTTCATTGTTTGAACAGTTTATTGTTAGAGAGATCGAAGAAAATCCTCTTGATGATTCAGCATCAGATACTGATACATCAACATCTAAAATAGAAATTAGAATCATTATACGTGATAATGATACTAAGCTTTTTTATGAAGAGGATAATTCTCTACATTCTGATTCTACTGATGAAGAAGAGGAATTACCAGAAATGGATATTAATCCATCAATAGATGATGTGATTCATGAGAACATAGATTTAACAATAGAAGAAATAAATGAAATCAATAAGGATAATGAAGATGAGACTATATTGATGTCTTACCAAAATGATGGCAATAATGAAAACATATGACCAAATTAGATAGTAAATTCTACTCTAGTTATCGATCAATAACTTGAAGCTTCTGAATGGATATGAGATAATAGATTTTTTTATTAACTTGAATAACGATGAATCCTACCAGAGAGATGAAATCATGTTCTTTTAAGTTAGAACATGAAGCTCGGGAGTACGCCTAATTATTTTATATATAGCTTTATCTTTGAGGAGCAAATTTTTATCATGTATGTATGCATATGTGTGTGTATTCATGTGTATTATATGTATACATATGTTAGTATGCATATATATGTATTTCATGTATATGTATGTGTTTGCATGCGTGTGATATATGTATACATGTGTTAAATATGCATATGTGTATATATGCATATGCATTTATGTAAAATATTCATGTATTCATGTAATATATGCAAGTGTTTATAATTGTGTACATGTATATATGTATATGTGTCTATGTGTAAATTGTTGGGAGAGATGGTTGGATGCACTCAAGAGATTGAGTTGAAGCTGCTAGACCTGCTTTGCTCCAGCCCTCCTTTGCTTCAGATATGCTTAGTACACATGTTTAGCTTCCAAATGATACCAAGAAAGCATATATGTACTTTACAAATGATATGTGTAATGATCAAATCAAAGCAGACTACTTGAGACTTCAAGAATCCAAGAAAACTTGCTAATTTGGTATTGACACCTGCTCAGTCTTTCACTCAGTATGACCAGTACACTTACAATTGGCAAAATTCCTTTTAGAGATATTCTTTTAGCTTAGTAAGCTAACATTTGCAAGTGGAATGAGATAAAATGATAGACTATACACTGAGAAATCACTTTAGCAAAATTATATGTACCCCCGACTTTTTAGGAGCTCTGCAGAAGAATACTAGAGGTCACTTCGAGCGAGATTTCTCCGAGATGGCTGATCCAATGACCTTGAAATTTTGTAGGCATGTAGAAGACTTTGAGCTGAATCCAATATGCTTTGAATCACTTGATTTGAATAAGTAGATCCTGAGATATGCCCTGTTGAAGTTGACAGACTTGGAGATGATGACTCAGAGAAAACAGAGATAATGAATGTGTATACTTATATTGATTGATGTAGTTGTACAATCTCATTAGCATGACAAGCATAGCTAAATGAGGTGTTGTGGTGTAGACTATGAAGTAGCACTAACACACACAGAGTTACAATGGTGAATGCCTCGGGGAGTGAGCTCAATTGGACTAGCTAACCCGCGAGTTTTTACATTGGCTTTTATAAGTGATGGAGATACATTTGAATTTCAAATTCAAACTAAGGCTCCCTAGAATCTCTCCTCTAAAAGTAGGGAAATATTCTCTCCATTTACACCATCCAATTTCCACGACTTAATCAAGTAGGTGTGTGTTTATAAATGACAAGTCACTAAGACTTTTACAATGAAAGTAAAAAGATAATAAATCATAGGTATGGGTTCCTATGCTCTTCCCTTCAAGTGAAGCCTTGATGAAAATTGTCCAAGCTAATCTTCCAAAGTTCCAAGCCAAGTGTGAAGGCTTGACATGCACCAACATAAATATGTACATGTAAATATGTATGCATGTATATATATGTTTATGTGTGCATGTAGGCATGTATATGTGATGTGTACATGTATATATGTATATATGTATATATGTCTATGTGTAAATGTGTACATGTAAATATGTATGCATGTATATATATATTTATGTGTGCATTTAGGCATGTATGTGTGATGCATAATATATCTACTCCATTTTATATTTATGTATGTGTATCTACATAGTGTGTATATATCTTTATATATATTATGATCCTCTTGATTCGAGTAGCTATATATAGAAGCATAAGGTTGGGAGGAGAGACATCTCTCTAGAAGGACGTCGGAGGAATAGATGCAATGTGTACATATACTTCAAACATATGGCTAAAAGGTTGAATTAGAGTTTTTAAATTAGGGGTTTTAAAACCCTAATATCGAAATTAGTGTTTTCAATTTAGGATTTTTGAAATAGGATTTATTTATTTATTTATTTATGCATATGCATGTGTTGTGTATGTATGTGTATCTATATGTGCATATGCATGTGTTGTGTGTGTGTGTATATATGCATGTGTATATGTATATATGCATGTAAATATGATTATATGAGTCTATGTGTGTGTACATATGATTATGCATGTGTATGTGTATGTGAGTATGTGTACGTGTATGTGAGTATGTGTATGTGTCTATGTGTATTCATTATATGTGTGTAAATTCATGCATGTGTATGTGTGTGTAAAAATGTGCATGTATGTGTGTGTATGTATAAATGTGCATGTATGTGTGTGTATGTATAAATGTGCATGTATGTGTATATGTGTGTAAATGTGCATGTATGATGTATATGTGTGTGTATGCGCGTATTTGTACCTTTAGTCTCACTCTTCTCTCTCTCTCTCTCTCTCTCTCTCTCTCTCTCTCTCTCTCTCTCTCTCTCTCTCTCTCTCTCTCTCTCTCTCTCTCTCTCTCTCTCTCTCTCTCTCCCTCTCTCTCTCTGTCATATACATACATACATGCATAAACACACATACTCATATCCACATATATATACATAAAATCAGTGCATATAGTGCATTATCTCGACGATGAGCCATAAGTGTCTGCATCACTTTTAGACACCACTTAAGCGACCATCTTATTGCAAACTCTGTCTCAAGTGAACTAATCCCTCTCATCATGTTCACTACAAAAATAAAAGAAATAATGTAAATAAAACATAAGATATTTATTTCAATTTATATGTAAAATTTTTACTTACTTCCACGGTAAGTGGACAAAGTGCAGGCAATAGTCGCACAGTGCCTGCATTCTTCTCTTGAACTCCAATCCATTCCCTATGTACACAATGTTCCCCTCTGGCTCTATATCGCACTCTAGTCCTAAGGTGCCTATGCATGTCCTCATAGGCAACTCTGCTCTGCTATCACGATTTGGAGGTGGTATAGGTGTCCTGAAAATAGATAGATAAAAATAAATAAAAATATGTGTTATAATATCATTAGAAAATTTTATGAAAAAAAACATACCTATGAGCAGATAGCTCTCTTCCTGCATGTGGAGCCGCAAAAGATCCCTACTCTGATCGCTGGGTAAGCATCTAGATCGTATAGTCCAGGTCCTCATCAGACATCTCTGAGTAATCACGCATGATGGCCCCTAGAGTATCAGACGGAACTCTTGCTCTCATAAGACTTTTTATGAGAGTAAGTTTTACCTTTCACTCTCTACTAGGATCCATAATACCTAACATATAAAACAAAATGGTTAGAAATCAATATATATACGTGTACGTATGTATTGTGTATGCATAAAGTATGTGTATGTATGCATGTTTGTGTGTATGTATGTGCGTGTATGTGTGTGTGTATGTGTGTATGCATGTGTATGTGTGTGTATGCATCATTATGTGTGTATGTGTCCATGTATGTATGTGTGTGTGTATGTGTGCGTGTATGTGTGTGTGTCTATGTGTATGTGTGTGCATCTATGAGTGTGTATGTGTTTATGTGTGTGTATGTGTCTATGTGTGTGTATGTGTATGCATGTATGTATGCATATGTGTGTGTATGCATTATGTATGCATATGTGTGTATGCATTATGTATGTGTATGTATGCATGTATGTATGTATGTATGCATATGCATATGCATTATGTATGTATATGTATGCATGTATGTGTATGTATGATTATGTCTCTCTATGTGTGTATGTATGCATATATGTGTGTGTATGTGTGTATGTGTGTATGTGTGTATGTGTGTATGTGTGTGTGTATATGTGTTTGTATGTGTGTATGCATGTGTATGTGTGTGTATGCATCATTATGTGTGTATGTGTCTATGTGTATATGTGTGTGTGTGTGTGTGTATATGTGTGTGTGTTTCTATGTGTATGTGTGTGTCTCTATGAGTGTGTATGTGTTTATGTGTATGTATGTATCTATGTGTGTGTATGTGTCTATGTGTGTATGTGTATGCATGTATGTATGCATATGTGTGTGTATGCATGTGTATGTGTGTGTATGCATTATTATGTGTGTATGTGTCTATGTGTGTATATTTGTGTGTGTGTATGTGTATGTGTCTATGTGTATGTGTCGCTATGCGTCTATGAGTGTGTATGTGTTTATGTGTGTGTATGTGTCTATGTGTGTGTATGTGTCTATGTGTGTATGTGTATGCATGTATGTATGCATATGTGTGTATGTGTGTGTATGCATTATGTATGCATATGTGTGTATGCATTATGTATGTGTATGTAAGCATGTGCATTATGTATGCATGTAAGTATGTATGTATGCATATGCATATGCATTATGTATGCATATGTATGCATGTATGTGTATGTGTGTGTATGTCTCTCTATGTGTGTGTATGCATATATGTGTGTGTATGTGTGTATGTGTGTGTATATGTGTCTGTATGTGTGTATGCATGTGTATGTGTGTATGCATCATTATGAGTGCATGTGTCTATGTGTGTATGTGTGTGTATATGTGTGGGTGTGTCTATGTGTATGTGTGTGTATCTATGAGTGTGTATGTGTTTATGTGTGTGTATGTGTATATGTGTGTATGTGTCTATGTGTGTGTATGTATCTATGTATGTGCATTATGTCATGTAAGTATGTATGTATGCATATGCATATGCATTATGTATGCATGTATGTGTATATGTGTGTATGTCTCTCTATGTGTGTGTATGCATATATGTGTGTGTATGTGTGTGTATGTGTGTGTATATGTGTCTCTATGTGTGTATGCATGTGTATGTGTGTGTATGCATCACTATGTGTGTATGTGTCTATGTGTCTATGTGTGTGTGTATATGTGTGTGTATGTGTGTGTGTGTCTATGTGTATGTGTGTGTATTTATGAGTGTGTATATGTTTATGTGTGTGTATGTGTCTATGTGTGTGTATGTGTCTATGTGTGTATGTGTATGCATGTATGTATGCATATGTATGTGTATGCATGTGTATGTGTGTGTATGCATCATTGTGTGTGTATGTGTCTATGTGTGTATGTGTGTGTGTATGTGTGTGTGTATATGTGTGTGTCTATGTGTGTGTGTCTATGTGTATGTGTCGCTACACGTCTATGAGTGTGTTGTGTTTATGTGTGTGTGTGTGTCTATGTGTGTGTATGTGTCTATGTGTGTATGTGTATGCATGTATATATGCATAGGTGTGTGTATGTGTGTGTATGCATTATGTATGCATATGTGTGTCTATGCATTATGTATGTGTATGTATGCATGTAAGTATGTATGTATGCATATGCATATGCATTATGTATGCATATGTATGCATGTATGTGTATGTGTGTGTGTATGTCTCTCTATGTGTGTGTGTATGCATATAAGTGTGTGTATGTGTGTATGTGTGTATGTGTGCATGTGTGTATGTGTGTATGTGTGTATGTGTGTATGTGTGTATGTGTGTGTATATGTGTGTGTATGTGTGTATGCATGTGTATGTGTGTGAATGCATCATTATGTGTGTATGTGTCTATGTGTGTATGTGTGTATGTGTGTATGTGTCTATGTGTGTATGTGTGTATGTGTGTATGTGTGTATGTGTGTATGTGTGTATGTGTGTATGTGTGTATGTGTGTATGTGTGTATGTGTGTGTGTATATGTGTGTGTATGTGTGTATGTGTGTATGTGTGTGTGTATATGTGTGTGTATGTGTGTGCATGTCTATGTGTATGTGTGTGTGTCTATGAGTTTGTATGTGTTTATGTGTGTGTATGTCTCTATGTGTGTATGTGTATGCATGTATGTATGCATGTATGTATGCATATGTGTGTGTGTATGTTTGTGTACGCATTATGTATGCATATGTGTGTGTATGCATTATGTATGTGTATTTATGCATCTGCATTATGTATGTGTATGTATGCATGTGCATTATGTATGCATATGTGTGTATGCATCTAAGTATGTATGTATGTACGCATATGCATATGCATTATGTATGCATATTTATGCATGTATGTGTATGTGTGTGCATGTCTCTCTATGTGTGTGTGTATGCATATATGTGTGTGTATGTGTGTATGTGTGTATGTGTGTATGTGTGTATGTGTGTATGTGTGTATGTGTGTATGTGTGTATGTGTGTATGTGTGTATGTGTGTATGTGTGTATGTGTGTATGTGTGTATGTGTGTATGTGTGTGTATGTGTGTGTATGTGTGTGTATGTGTGTGTATGTGTGTGTATGTGTGTGTATGTGTGTGTATGTGTGTGTGTGTATGTGTGTGTGTGTGTATGTGTGTGTATGTGTGTATGTGTGTGTATATGTATGTGTATATGTGTGTGCATGTGTATGCATTATGTGTGCATGTGTGTATGCAACATTATGTGTGTATGTGTGTATATGTGTGTGTATTTGTGTGTATGTGTGTGTGTCTATGTGTATGTGTGTGTGTCTATGTGTGTATATGTGTGTGTATGCATATGTATGTGTGTTTAAGTGTGTGTGTGTGTGTGTGTGTGCATACCTTGCTTCAATGAGATGCGTCTCTCTCTCTCGCTCTCTCTCTCTCTCGGTCTCTTCTTGCTCTTGCGTCCAAATCCTGGCACAAATGTGCCAGGAGAAATCGATTTTTTTTTTTTACATTCCAAAGTGTTGCATATGCGACACTGTCCAGTTTGCCAATGTCGCAAATAATGCCGCTAGTTAGTGACGATATTTGCGACACACTAATTTAGCATCGCATAAGTGACGCAGGCATCGCTTATGCGATGAATGCCCGAAAAAAAATCTGAAAACAGCACTGTCGCTACGCCCCCCCTATTTCTTGTAGTGGAATCATCAAGAGGACTTTCTTCGATCTCTCTAACAATAAATTGTTCAAACAATGATCTACCTCTAGGTTGCACATGAATGACTTGCCACCAAAGGTGAGCATCTGGGTTTTTATAAAAAATGCTTGTTCAATATGCCTAGGAAGAATATATGGTTCTTTAGTAGATCGCATTACCTTGGAAGAATCAATTGCCCAAAACCCAAATAATTCTTTTCTTTATGTGGAATTACTACCTTTATACTCGGCTCGAAACCAGTCAACCTTCAAAATGACCTATCAAAATATATAAAAACAAAAACCCATTATTAGGTGCTTAAAAAAATAACTAACTCTATCATAAAAAATATAAACTTTTTTCTACCTGTTTGAATGTACGAAATGAAATTTTGTAGATACCAACAATAGTTCCTACGTAACCAAGTTTGCCATCTATAAGGTTCGTGTGATCTTTTGAGCTAGCACCTGATAGTTGCTTGAAAGGAGCAACAATACTAGAATCCTCTGTTTTACTTAAAGAATCAATGGCTTTGATTCTAATATGCTATCCAAAAGCCCACATATTTGCACAGGTATTAGGTCGACTAAAATAGGAGAAATATATGTGTCAAGAAGATTCTAAAAATTGGGTGGACAATTCTAAAGGCTAGATGGACAAAACATCTTCATTCGATACAGGTATGTATAATTTGACCTTACTCTCATAACATGTGTATGTGTGTATATGTGTGTGTATGTTTATATGTGTGTGTATGTTTATATGTGTGTCATGTATATTATGTGTATGTTTATATATGCATGTATATATATATATATATATATATATATATATATATATATATATATATATATATATATATATATATATATATATATATATATATATATATATATATATATATATATATATATATATATATATATATATATATATGCTATATATATATATATATATATATATATATATATATATATATATATATATATATATGCTATATATATATATATATATATATATATATATATATATATATATATATATATATATATATATATATAGATAGATAGATAGATAGATAAAAAATTGAAAATTATACCTTAATAGTGTCGAAACAGATACATTACTCCATCCAAAACGATTTTGAAGATTGAGAATAAGTAAGTTCGCACTTAGTCGTGTCAAACTACTTCCTTCATATACATGCATTAGAAATTCCTCTCAAAAATATTTCTCATTTTTAGAAATATCAATGCTCTCACTATCATTTTGATACCAATCCTCAATAAAATCTGCCATGCCATCATCTTCATCATTGTCACACAAATCTTGTACTTTATCGTCTTTTGAATATAGATCTTTCAACCTTGCATATTCCACAGGATTACTTTTGCATAGCCTCCTCATAGAAGCTTCTGATAAATGAGGTCTTATTGGCAATTGTGAATGGTGTGGAGGAATATCATCAACATCATACATTGGAATCTACACATATAAATAAAATTCATTAGTATTCCTTAAATGAATAAAAAGTAAACTTTAAATATAAAATTAAGTTTGTAAGTTATTAAATATGGATAGAAAATTTTTATTCTCTCTAGATAAGAGGTGCTCTTGGAGGTCTACACCATCCATAATTCACTAATAGTTCATCACCTGCATGTAATGTAGTAATAGCATTGACAACTATGTATCTTGATACATCTCTACTCATGTATGGTGATTCATGACTATTTTCACGCTCCTCAAATGTGCAATTAGTCCTTGAACTATTATGTAACCCTCGACTACTATTCATATTCCTTGTAGTGAAGATAGCTATAATATAGTATCGATTATTGACCAATCATACCAATTGGTATCATCAATAACGAATTAATCATGCAACTTTACATATTCCATAACATTTGCTCTTAGCGAAACTATTATGAAATGATCCCAAAACTAGTAAGCAAGATAATAACAGACACTCCTCCTTCATACTACAAAGTTGTAGAAGAAATGTCTATCTATATTCTGAATATTTTCATTCTTTTAATATTTCTTTTTCTTGACATTTGATGAGCTAAAATTCAACAAAGAAGATCAATAATGTATAATTCCCTACTAATGTCCAGTCATACATATATCTTATTATTCAATAAGGACTAATATAAGCTAAAAATTTTAAGTATTTATACCCATTATTCTTCTCAACAGAAATATAAACTTCAATCTTTCAACTCAAAAAACTCCTCAGAGCATAGGCCAAATAGATAGTTTAGCACACCAATTTCTCAAAAAGCACAAATCAAAAATAGAGAAGAAAAGATACGAACCTTTAAGATCTAATCAACCTCTCTGAAAAAAAAAAAAGATATAAAAAAAAATGAAAAAATGTACTTGATATCCGTCCTTATTATAATAGTATATGCGGAGATAAGCTAAACATGGGTCGTCGTGCAACTATGTCTCTATTTTATTGAAGTGCTATTTCCAGATATTTTTTAATTTTTTTTATTATAAAAGATAAAAATCATGTGAGTATCATTGACAGAGATCTCAAATACTGAAAGAGCGTTGGTACACCTTGAAGCGAGGCCTACTTGGAGAAAGCATTGGCCATTCGATGTTGACAAAAGAAATCTCTTGAAAGTCAAACTTATCAAAACGCAAGCAACTTTGAGTAAGACAAATTCAATGTATAGACAAATTCAGAGTTATGTAGATCAACACACTGAAACATTCTCATAAATTTGTGTAATGAAATAGAGGAAGACAAATTCAACCCGTGCAAATTCAGAATTACGTAGATCAACACTTCGAGACATTCTCATAAATTTGTGTAATGAAATAGAAGGATGATTAGCAAACGGTCCCCATCTTTAATTATTTATCTTTGTGGAGTTTATCTATAACTGTTCAATAAATGCATCCACATCTATTCTGTATGTTTTAAATGCATATGCATAAACACATAAACATCTACATCGCATTATCTGCACTGACCTTCGTGGTTGTGTGTTGTGTTCGTCCTTCATCGTATCATGGACCTGAATCATGCGCGAGCATGCGTGTACGCGGCGTCGCTTTGTTTCTGTAAAATCTGCAATACTTGCATGCTTGTTACATTATGTAGAGATTATGACGAATACACAGAGCATAGACGTGACTTTCAATTTAACTATGATCAACGAAGAGGATGTTCGCGCAGATCGCGCTCAAGTCTTCAGCCTCTTACACACATAAATAGGATATTAGCATCAATGGCGTTTAATTCTTGGGTCTCTCACACACAGCGTCATTTCTGATAGGAACATTGACTTTGCATCTGTGATGAAAAGAGTAGAGAGTATCATGGATTAGCGGTGGAGAAACCATCGCTTATCCGCAATGAAAATTCTTCCGTAATGAAATCAATGGGCGAACCACGTCGCAATGACGTAATTCTTAGTGGTCAACCTCACCTCGGTGGAGGCGCGTGCCGTCGCACCTCAAAAACATTGAGCTCTCTATCTCTCATTCAATCGGTCAAGAAATTAAGCCGTACGTCGTATTGAATATGTAAGATCTGACATATCCAACCCCTCGGCAGAACCATGTTTACTGGACAAGTAACCTCTAACCGCCCCAATTCCTATCAGAACCAGATGTCTTGATGTTCTCATGAAATTCCCCAATGATAATGTCTGTTTTTATGGTCTAGCTTCACCAAATATTTTAAGATGATCTATTCCGGCATTCCGAGTTCTTAGCTAATGTTTTAATCTCATAATACTTCTAATACCATATCCTCTCTCTCTCTCTCTCTCTCTCTCTCTCTCTCTCTCTCTCTCTCTCTCTCTCTCTCTCTCTCTCTCTCTCTCTCTCTCTCTGTGGACCATTATACTCTGTTAGCAAACCACAGCTCACGAGCTCTATAACGAATCCCATCTCGAGGAATACTTCAATTTGGCTATCCCCCGTATCCTGTACACAAAGAGCGTCGATTGTTGTCCTGCCTTTGAGGATTCCCTTACAAATCACTTCTCCTCTTCTACCCATTTCCCTCCGTCTGCTAGATCTATCTAGTCATTTACACGTTTGTGCAGAATTTTCTTGTTTCATTTCAATCCGCAAGCCTCTACGAATATAACGATCAGCATTTCAAAGAGATGGGCTGCTTCCAATCTTTCTCTGCAACTCCGCGTCTTCATTCCCCAAAATAACATGAGCGAAGCACATCATTTATCTTGCATTTGACGCCTGATCTCTGTTACAGGAGATCAGATCTTGCACACTTGTTGCTTGGAAATGCAGTTTTTGTCATCTCTATCTCACTGATGTCCTTGAATGTTCGTTCAAGTGCTCGTGTATATTGTACAATTTAAAGATAAATATTCTTTACCTCGGGAAGGTTCCAACCTTCATTATGGG
>CM035425.1:53502882-53605382 GCA_020310875.1 Ceratopteris richardii
TCTAGTTACACCTGAATAGAAGTTTATATGTAAAAAGCCAACACTACAACACATCGAGGGTATACCGAGGCTGCTACCGAGGAAATTGAACGGGCGTGATTTCTTCACGACGTCGGTGTTGCAGTCGGTATAGGCGTCGGAAAGAAAGCGCCGGTATGGATACTGACGCATATACCGATGTCCGCGCTGGGCGTACCGGCGCATATACCGACAACCATACTGGAGCTACCGGCACGTATACCGACGACCATACATGCACAAATTTTTTTGGGCAGAGTATGTTGTCTTTTGCTACAGCATGATGTTGTTTAGCAAAAGACAATACACTCTACCCAACTGAGTACATGTTTTATGTACTCTAATGGCAACCAAAACATAAACTTATATGAGCAAAAATGAACAATGATTCATGTACAAAAAGTCGTATATTCCATAAATGAAAAATGTACAAAAGTGTGGCAAAGCACTTCCATATAAGAATCGAATACAAAATTATGGTACATCATTGCCACATAGGAGTGTAATACAAAACTGTGGCAATGTGACAAAACACTTCCATATAGGAATCGAATACAAAATTATGGTTCATCATTGTCATATGCGAGTGTGATACAAAATTATGGCATTGATCAAAATATTTACACCTACAATCCTGCAACAAAACATATGTATAAAATAAGACCAATTAATATGAAATTTATAAACAACAACTAGAAACACGAAACCAAGATATAACTTTACCTAATCAAGAATATTCTCCCATGAGACGATTGCACCGCATCCCTATAAGTCTTGTAACAGTGCAGTCAGTCCATGTCGATATCCATATGATTCTTCAGTTCACGTTGGAGGACAACCCACCGCCAACTCCTATAGTAAATATGTAAAATGTTAGATGAATATACATAATATACTTAACACAAACAACTTCACTAAATTAACAGCATACTTACAAATTGGTAGCGCATATTGTCGTATCCGCCGCTACCTAAATGCGACGTTCCAACCGTATCTAAATGTGTGGCTACCGCATCTCTCTGTTGACGATACCGATTGGGAGTATGTTGATGCTCATCCTGAATCCATTCCCATTCTTCGGCATCTAGACATACAGGCTTTGGTAAGCCTGCTTTGAAAGCATCGCGAGCTTCCGATCGTCGATGCGACATCACCTCGCGTGCTGTATGTTGAATCCAATCGGAACTCACAATAAGATTGCCAGGTGCTGGCCGGTACTCATCATATATGCATTGTGTGATATGATTTTTAGAGTCTCTATCCTGTTCCGTCCATTTTAACATTACTGAATGACCGAATTCGATAGAGCAGAGTTGTCGTATACGCTGACGCATTGACTTCCCCACCGCATCCATAACTGGAGCTTCATTACGGATATGATATATCTTCGATTTGTCATGATCATGTGCACCCCAAGGTGTACGTGGAGATCCCATCTGATGCAATGTGAAAATCTCATCTCATCCAATGTATATATATGCATGCTTAAGCTTGTATACATATGCATTCAAGTATACATATGCATATGCATTCATGTATGCATATGCATTCATGTATGCATATGCATTCATGTATGCATATGCATTCATGTATGCATATGCATTCATGTATGCATATGCTTGCTTGTATGCATATGCATGCTTAAGCTTGTATACATATGCATATGCTTGCTTGTATATGTATACATGTATACATATACATATGCTTGCTTGTATGCATATGCATTCATGTATGCATATGCTTGCTTGTATGCATATGCTTGCTTGTATGCATATGCATGCTTAAGCTTGTATACATATGCATATGCTTGCTTGTATATGTATACATGTATACATATACATATACATATGCTTGCTTGTATGCATATGCATTCATGTATACATATGCATATGCATATGCATACATGTATACATATACATATGCATATGCTTGCTTGTATACATACCTGTACATATACATGTATGTATATGCATACATGTATGCATATGCATATGCATTCATGTATACATATACATATACATATACATATGCATATCCCTCATGAATGTATGCATATCACTCATGCATGTATGCATATGCTTACTTGTATACATACATGTACATATACATGTATGTATATGCATACATGTATGCATATGCATATGCATTCATGTATACATATACATATGCATATTAGAAAACAAAAATATAAAGAAAGAAAACAAAAATATAAAAATTCATGCATGCATGCATGCCTGTATGCATATGCATGCATGCATGCATATGCATTCATGTATGCATATCCCTCATGCATGCATGCATGCATATGCATTCATGTATACATATGCATGCATGTATGCATATCCCTCATGCATATTAGAAAACAAAAATATAAAGAAATAAAACAAAAAATAAAAAAAGATATTAGAAAACAAAAATATAAAAATGCAGGTATGCATATGCATGCATGTATGCATATGCACGCATGCATGCATGCATGCATATCCATGCATGCATGTATGCATATGCATATCTCTCATGCATGCATATCCCTCATGCATACATGTATACATGCATGCATATCTCTCATGCATGCATATCCCTCATGCATACATGTATGCATACGCATATCCGTCATGCATGTATGCATGCATGTATGTATGCATATGCATATCCCTCATACATGTATGCATGCATGTATGCATATGCATATCCCTCATACATGTATGCATGCATATCCCTCATACATGTATGCATGCATATCCCTCATACATGTATGCATGCATGTATGCATATGCATGCATGTATGCATATGCATGCATGTATGCATATGCATATCCTCTCTCTCTCTCTCTCTCTCTCTCTCTCTCTCTCTCTCTCTCTCTCTCTCTCTCTCTCTCTCTCTCTCTCTCTCTCTCTCTCTCTCTCTCTCTCTCTCTCTCTCTCTCTCTCTCTCTCTCTCTCTCTCTCTCTCTCTCTCTCTCTCTCTCTCTCTCTCTCTCTCTCTCTCTCTCTCTCAAACAAAAATAAACAGAGAAAATACATATTCATGCATGCATATATGCATATTCATGCATGCATGTATGTATATATGCATATGCATGCATGCATGTATGTATATATGCATGCATGTATATATGCATGCATGTATATATGCATATGTATATATGCATGCATGTATATATGCATATGCATGCATGCATATATATATGCATATGCATGCATGCATATATATATGCATATGCATGCATGCATGTATGCATATGCGTGCATGCATGTATGCATATTCGTGCATGCATGTATGCATATGCGTGCATGCATGTATGCATATGCGTGCATGCATGTATGCATATGCGTGCATGCATGTATGTATGCATATGCATGCATGTATGTATGCATATGCATGCATGTATGTATGCATATGCATGCATGTATGTATGCATATGCATGCATGTATGTATGCATATGCATGCATGTATGTATGCATATGCATGCATGTATGTATGCACATGCATGCATGTATGCATATGCATGCATGCATGTATGCATATGCATGCATGCATGTATGCATATGCATATCCCTCATGCATGTATGCATATGCATGCATGCATGTATGCATATGCATTCATGCATGCATGCATGTATGCATATGCATTCATGCATGCATGCATGTATGCATATGCATTCATGCATGTATGCATATGCATTCATGCATGTATGCATATGCATGCATGCATGTATGCATATGCATGCATGCATGTATGCATATGCATGCATGCATGTATGCATATGCATGCATATATGCATGCATGCATATGCATTCATGTATGCATATGCATGCATGTATGCATATGCATGCATGTATGCATATGCATGCATGTATGCATATGCATATCCCTCTCTCTCTCTCTCTCTCTCTCTCTCTCTCTCTCTCTCTCTCTCTCTCTCTCTCTCTCTCTCTCTCTCTCTCTCTCTCTCTCTCTCTCTCTCTCTCAAACAAAAATAAAGAGAGAAGATATTAGAAATCAAAAATATAAAGAAATGATAAAAGAGTGATATATGTTTTACTTACATTGATGTAATTTTTGAATCATCAAAATCCACTTGAAGTTCTCCTTTGTTGAATTTCCAAAGATTTGATCTCAAAAATCTCTTGCAAAACTAAAGAGAGAAGATATTAGAAAAGCAAAAACATAAAGAAAGAAAACAGAGTGATACAATATGTGTGATCTACTTACCAAAGCGTCATATCTATAAAAATAGAGGTGTGTTTAGAGAGAGAGAGAGAGAAGGAGAGGGAAAGAGAGAGAGAGAGAGAATTGTTTGAATCACGGTTGTCAAAATCCACTTGAAGTTCTTCTTTGTCAAAATTCCAAAGATTTGATCCCAAAATCTCCTGCAAAACCAAACAAAGAACATATTAGTAAAGAAAAAACATAGAAAAATAAAAGAGTGCTACAATATGTGCGATCTACTTACCAAAACTTCATATCTATAAAGATAGAGGTCTATTTAAAGAGAGAGAGAGAGAGGGAGAGAGAAAGAGGGAGAGAGTGAGAGAGAGAGAGGGAGAGAGAGAGAGAGATAGTGAGAGAGAGGGAGGGAGAGAGAGAGAGAGAGGGAGAGAGAGAGTGTTGGAAGCAGTCAGAGGCACAGTCAGAGGCACAGACGACATGGAAGCATGTAAAGACGGAGCAGGGAGCCAGTCGGATCATTTTTTTTCAAACAATTATGTTTTTATTACCTCTTCAAACATCCAACAGTGATTTTCATCACTCTTGTAACATATGTAATATAGACAAAACCCCATTTTGTAATTCATAGCTCCATTTTGTGCAAGCCGAGGAGTCCTCGAGCTTGAGGAGCTTAGGTAGAATGCTCATACCAATTTTCGTTATTTTTAGACATCATTTACCCTTCCAAATAGCCTCTAGGACCTATTTTTTAACTATGCTGGTCACTAGATGTGAAACCGGTCAAAACTAGTCTAGAAACTATAAAAAGAGCTAGAGAGCTCATTTTTGAGGTTGGTTCATGTTGGCTAGTGTGAGCTTAGAGCTATTTTGAGCTTGTAAGAGTATTCTTGAGTAATAGAGCTAATTTCCCACCTTCCATTGTGTTTTGCTTGTCTCTTCATATGTGTGTGTGTATGTGTGTGTGCATCTTTGTGCTTCTCACCTTCACTCTCACATCATCTCTCATTCACGATCTTCATATCACTCCTATCTCTTCCACGGATTGACATTAAGGAGGTGAAGCTTCTTAACGTGGTTCTCAGCATTGTGCTAGAGCAACACCAAATTTGGCGCCGTTGCCGGGGATCGAGTCTAGGACGAATGTGTGATGGTAAGAGTATAGCAAGAAGTGGCGTTGGAAGGTAAAAATTTCAGTTTTTGTTGTTGTTTTTACTTAGTTTTTAGTGTTTTTCACCTCCCCCACACTCCATCTTCATCATCGCATCATCATCTTCATCTCCAAAAAAATCAGAAAATTCAACATATCTACCCATTCACCTCATTTCCCCTCATTTGTGCATGCGAGAGAGCGAGAGAGAACTTTTGTGCTTGTGTGTGCTTGTGTTTTCTTGAGTTTTCTTGCAGGTACAGAGCTCTAGTGCATCAGGAAAGCTTGGAAAAGGTAAAATTTTACTCTCTGTCAAAGATCTGTCGAGTGTGGCGGACCATCGCGATGGTCTGCAACTTTCGGAATTCTTGGTAGGCGACCACACCACGAGGTAGGCGACCCTTGCGCATCTACGAATCCACAGGTGCATCTCAAAAATTCATACTTTGGTGGACCATCGCGATTGTGTCGCACCATCGCGATAGGCTCACGCCATCGCGACGGCTCGGCCGGACCATCGCGACGGTCTCGGACCATCGCGACGGTTCACTTGAGCCATCGCGACGGTCCACTTGGACCATCGCGATTGTTCAGCTGACCCCGGACCATCGCGATTGGCTCACGCCATCGCCACGACAGTGCCACGTGTCAAGATAGACCATCGCGACGGTTCGTTTTTCGGACCATCGCGACAGCCCAAAATCGGACCATCGCGATTGGCTCACGCCATCGCACTTGTGACCATCGCGACGGGTCACCCCGGACCATCGCAATTGTCCGCCTTTGACCGTTGACCGCGCCATCGCGATTGTCCGCCTGATCACGCCATCGCGACGGTTCATTTTTCGGGCCATCGCGACGGTTCATTTTTCGGGCCATCGCGACGGTCCATTTCCACGCCATCGCGATCGTTCACTTCGGGCCATCGCGACGGTTCGACCTCACGCCATCGCGATCGTTCATTTCGAGCCATCGCGACGGTTCACCTTTTCGCGCCATCGCGATTGTCCAAATTCCACGCCATCGCGACGGTTCGCTTGGACCATCGCGACGGTCCCAGACCATCGCGATTGTGCACCCCCATCGCAAATTTAGGGTTCCATTTTTTGACCAATTTTGAGGGTATTTTTGAGAAATTTTTGGACCATTAGACTCATAGGAGACCCCTTAGCTCATATTTGAAGGAAAACCTGATTGTCAGTTTTTACCCCCCAGGGCCTGAACGCTCATAACTTTTTCATCCGAAGTCCGTTTTTTGAGCTTAATAGCTCGTTAGAAAGCTCGTGACGAGTACTACGTGACCTCAACTGTTTTTTTCATAAAGAATACATCTATTTTTGGATAAGCTATTTTGAGGTTCACTTAGTTTGGGACTAGGAAGTCAGGGGGCAAGTATTGAAATTTTGGGCAAAAGGGAAGGGACTAAAAAGGTGTGTATGCTCAAGTGTGTGATCATCCAACTGTGAATTGGTCTAATATTGGATTTTTTGAGGTCTAGCAAGGGCAATCAAAGGCAAGCAAGCAAGGCAGTGAAGACAGCAAAGCTTGGGAAGCGTGGCTTCTTGGGCAACAGAGCATCCGAGCAACCAGAAAAGCCGACTCGAGGTTGGAAGATTACTCAACCCCCTCAGTCAATTCTTAGCTTAGGCTAAACATTAGCATTGTGGATTTAAGTCGATAGGAACGCCTCAAGTTCAAGATACTTAATTCTTTCAAGTTCAAGACTAAAGATAAAGGTGTGTGACGAAAACCTAAAGAAAAGAACCTAAGTCTGACGGATCGAGAACTCAAAATCATAACGGAAAGTCGAATTCTTGACGCATATATTAAGACAAGAATCCAAAGAAAATTAAAAAGAACTAAGAAAGTAATAACAAAGAACCATTGACAATCTAAGTGTGTAATTGAGTGTGCAAGGAAGAAAATTAATGAACCTTAGATCAGGGAGACACATAGGTAAGTCAGACCGACGAAGCCTTAGATCATCAGAGGCAAGTGTAAGGACTACTGCACGATCGTGGGCTCAGCAATTGAATAGTAATTACCCCTACGAGAGCTCAGATACTAGCGAATCTGAAATGGCATTTAGCACAGACAGACCAGAAGGAGGGTCTAATGTAGCATATTTAGAAAAACCTGAAGGACCCTATAGAACACAATTAGAGTTTCTCCGAACCAACCGATTAGGTGCTCGCATCTATGAGGATGGTTTGCGAAGGCAAGTGGTGCAAATGCACAACCTTGATCAACCCATTGGATTGGAAAGACCAGTGGTGAAATTTGAGAGAGACGCTTACATAGACAAAGAAGGAACCATGTACGTGCTAAGTACGCAGCCAAACGATACTAATGAGTTTGGCACAATTCAATTAGAGACGGAAGCGAAGTTTCAAGGAAAAGAACCGTTAGAAGAACCTAGAACACCTAGAGGGAAATCCGTATTAACAAGAGTACTCATCCCAGAGTGGATCCCTCAAGATAACAGGAGCACCGAGTTGTTCGTAAATAAAGAGACAGATGAAGCCTTTTGGAGGTACAGAAAGGAACACCCTAGTGAGATAGGCATCATTACAATTTATGAATTCAAGGACCCAGATACACCTGGAAAGGTTGTATACCTGGATGAGACTTCAGAAAGAGTCTTTGTGGTGCCTGAACGCGCTAAAAACACATACACATGGAGAGGTGAATTGGTATTCCCTCCATCTAGAACGAACATGAATACAAGTCAACAAGGGGCAGGAACATCCTCAGCCCATGGAAATCAAAGAGAAGGAAATAACGAGAGACCGGAAGTAAGCTTCACTCATCCCATAGGGAGAGATAGAACAACCACGAACACTAATAGAGCGGATAGACAAAGAGATCATGGAATACTAGGTGGTAGAGATGATTTTCCTCTACCTAGACCACGTGAACACGCAAGAGTATTGAGACCCACACAGTTAGTAAAATCAATGAAGAATTACTTTGATGGGACAGGAGATCCCTATGACCACGTCGCAGAATTCAAGCAAGTACTAAGAGCAGAACAAGTTGAAGACATGTTCACGCAGTACAACGCATTTGGACAAACGTTAAAGAATACAGCTTTAACTTGGTTCCAACCACTGCAACAAAGGCAGACATCCATCACTTTTTAGAATCATTCATCACTGAATTCTCTAAAAGTGGGATTAGACATGACACGTCTTCGTTGATTCATAGCTGCCAAGGAGATCACTTCATAAAGGATTGTCCACATCCCCCAATAGCAAGGCAATCACAGTACTATAGCATCCAAGGTTTTTGTGCCGATTGTGGCAAAGAGCACATAATCAAAGATTGTCCTAAGAACCCAGTTAACACTTCAAATGTGACACCGATCAACGTGATAGGTATTGTAAACAACGCAGATGGATCCAACCCTACATACGTGCCTATCCAAGCTATAACCAGAGCCCAGGCGCTCTTACAAAACCAACAGCTTAATCAAGAGAAAGTAGCAGGAACTAGTGAAGTTGCAGAATCTAGCAGTAAAAAGACAAAATCTTGGAAAGATTCTAGAGAAAGAATCAAGAGAAAGTGGAGTAAAAAGATAAGTGAGTTGGAAGGAAGTTTAAGGGAATCTAGAGCCAAAATACAAGAATTGACTTCACAAGAATTAAACCAAGAAAACCCAGCTCAAAAATCAGGATCAGTTTTAGCGGAACCCATACCCGAAGATCTAGACATGATGTTTCGTGCATATCAGGCTAGAATAAAAGAGGGACCTCAAGTCACGGAAATGAGTAAAAACTACCCTCGAGCTGATCTAGAAATTGAGAGAACTAAACTTTGCATGAAAATGGTAGAACTAGCACAAGCCTTGTTTGAAGCCTCTAGATATCTTAATTGGAATAACATGGCAAAACCGGAATTACATTTTCAAGGACTAATGGAGAGGCTAGAATACTTGATAGAAAGCAAAGAGAAAAAGGATCAGCATAGGAACCCTAGTATCACAGAGACACAGGAAAGGAATGCACCATCCCTGTCTCAAGTACCCAGTACAGAAAGTCAAGACAACTTGTCTTCCATACATAGGTACTCACATGAATTTTTGAGGGAAATCCAAGAAGAGAAATGGAGAAAGGAACAAGGAACCCATCCTCCTATTCAAGAAATAGACGACTTGCAGGAACAATTTCCCCAAGACATTCCCTCTATTTACGATGAGGTAGAGGTGGAACAACTGAGTGAACCCACAGGATTTGAATCTAATTCTTTACAAGAATTACCTCAGTTCACAGGACCTTGGGAAGCAAAGTCTATTAGTATGAGAGCACCCACGATAATAGTGAGGAATGAAGAATCAGTGATCCCTAGGAACACGGATGTGATCAAGAACACTAAAGTACAGTGTAATCTCACTCTGGAGGAATTGTTAAAGGTAAAACCAGAATTGTGGGAACACGTAGCAAATCAATTCCCTGAGCTTGCTACCACACCCTCTCAAATAGGATCACATAAGAAGGTACCAGAGATACCCGTGGAAAAGATTGGAGACGTAAGCGAAGGAGAGGAAGGTAACACATATCTTCCAATAACCCATCAGGGCTACACCACGAAAGCCATCTTAGATTCAGGAGCCGGAGTAGCCATCGCTACCACCGCTTTGTGGAAACGTTGGGGTAAGCCAGCACTCAGACCCACCAGGATGAAGCTACAAATGGCTGACGGACACATAGAAAAACCATTAGGCTTACTAGAAGGCATATCTCTCACCACTTGTGGTGTAGAATTTGAGCATACTTTCGCCATTTGTGACTTTGCGAAAAACCATGCTTATGAGATGATATTGGGACGACCATTCATGCGTCAGTTGCAAATTGTACAAGATTGGGGAACTAATTCTTTGTATTTGCAACATTTAGGAGTGACTACTAAAGTCAATCTTAAAGACTATTCACACAGAGATGTACCCCCAATACAATGGATTACCATCCATAAAACACCAGTAGAGACGGAATCCGTGCACTCATTAGAATCAGATCCTTCTTGGTTGCATGAGGATACCCATTTATGGATGTGTAAAGTAGCCAAACAAGAGGAAGAACGATTAGAAGCAAGGACCTTAGGTGCAGAACAACATCCACGAACCCTTCAAGATCCAGCATATGCACCTGTAGTATTCACAGACGAAGAGTTTGAACCCCATGGTTGGGCAGAAATACTAGCAACCATGGATGTAGCCATCAATGAAGAACAATGGACACCCCACTGTGACGAGGATGGCTATGACATTTCAGTTTTCACGATAGAGCCAATCATGTGCGATGCAGTTTTAGAAGAATGTGAAGCTAGCACTGATGCATTTGAGGATGCAAGCGATGTTGATTTAGAATCAATTATTATGGACTCTCCATTCGCATCAGAGGAAGAATATTTCTACGAAGTAGAGACTCACACTCAGAGACACGAGGACATCACGAATGAGGTAAGGCTAGCCACTCAAGTGACTACTAAAAGTGAAGGCAAGAAAAGAAAGAAGCAAGCAACCATGTTAGAAAAAGAAGAATCTTTATTTGAAGTACCCGAGAATTTCAAGAAATATGAAATCGAAGATAGAAGAATCATGGTACGAATGCCTAATAGAAAGGTAAATGACGGACAAGTATACGATAACCGAGAGAAAACCAAGAAAGTAATAGTTGCCATAGAAGGAGAAGAAGAAAAATGCACATACATAGGGCATGATTTGACGAAGGAAGAAGAAGAAGAGTTAGTTGCCCTATTGCGCGAATATAGAGATGTTTTTGCTTGGAGTTACAAAGATTTGAAAGGAGTAGACCCAGATATATGTTCTCATAGAATCCCTATGATTCCAGATGCAAAACCGACAAAACAGAAACCTTACACGTATAATGATAACTACGCTGCGAAGATTAAAGAGGAGATAGATCGCTTGATAGAAGCAGGATTCATTTACGAAATTGAGCATACCAAATGGGTATCCCCCATTGTGGTTGTGCCCAAGAAGAATGGAAAATTGCGTGTGTGTATTAACCTTAAAAAAGTTAATGCCGCCACGATTAGAGATAGTTATCCTCTTCCTATCACGGAACACCTATTGGAAAGAGTTGCGGGCAAGGAAGTTTACAGCTTTCTTGATGGATTCTCAGGCTATAACCAAGTAGCCATTGCTCCAGAAGATCAACACAAGACGGCTTTTGCCACAGAATGGGGCATATTTGCATTTCGTGTAATGCCATTTGGCTTAACAAATGCACCCGCTACTTTCCAGCGACTCATGTGTCACGTTTTTAAGGAATTCTTACGCAAGAGCTTGGAAGTTTATGTCGATGACTTATGTGTTCATTCAAATGTAAGACAGACACATATCCCGGAGTTAAGACAAATATTTGACAAATGTCGAGAATATCAGGTTTGTTTGAACCCAGAAAAATGCGTTTTCATGGTCAGACAAGGCAAAATTCTAGGACACATTGTATCAAAAAATGGAATCTCCACGGATGAGGAAAAGGTGAAGGTAATTGCGGATCTACCCAGACCAACTAATGTGAAAGAGGTACAGGCATTTATGGGCCATTGCGGTTATTATAGGAGATTCATACACATGTATGCAATCATAGCCAAGCCTTTGTACTCTCTTTTAACCAATTTTGAGTGGACAGATGAATGTGAAAATTCATTCAATGAACTTAAACGACGTTTGTGCTCAGCACCTATATTGACTACCCCAGATTGGAGTAAGCCATTCCATGTACATGTGGATGCATCCAATTACGCCATAGGGTGTGTGTTAGCACAACCCACGAATGAAGGTAACATAGATCTCCCCATAGCTTACGCGAGCAGACAATTGAACGCAGCAGAAAGAAATTACACCACAACGGAACGAGAAGGATTAGGGATGATTTACGCGGTAAAGAAGTTTAGGCACTACTTGTTGGCCAACAAATTCAAGTTCTTTACAGATCATCAAGCCCTATTGTACCTAGTCAACAAACCCTGTAACACAGGACGACTGATACGTTGGTTTCTATTACTCATGGAGTATGATTTTGAAGTGGTAGTCAGGAAAGGAAAGACACATCTTAGAGCTGACCACCTTTCAAGATTAACCTCAGGAGAAGCTCCTCAAGGAGTAGCGGATGAATTACCAGATGCATACTTGTTTAACCTTGAGATAGCACCGGAATGGGCTAAGCCTATAGTCCCTATTCTCACATATGGACCCAAGAATCCTAGGATAAAGATCAGAGAAGGAGAGATTACCAAGTCTCAGAGGTACCAAATAATGGCAGGAAGCATATACAAACAGGATAATCAAAAGATTCTTGCTTGTTGTGTAGATGAATCAGAACATGCGAATTGGTTGCAATTAGCACACATAGGTGCACTAAAGCAACATCATTCAAAACATCGAACATTACAGACTCTACAGAGATTGGGAGTATATTGGCCTTCTATGGAAGCAGATGTCTACAGGTTGTGTAAGGAATGCCATGTTTGTTGTGAAAGACCACCAGTAGAACATGCTACACTCTATCACGTGTCTCTCACACCAGACTGGAGTGAACCTTTAGTGACATACTTGAGGACGAACACATTCCCTCAAGGCATGACCTTAGCTCGACAACGCAGTCTAGAGTAGGAAGCTCAAGACTATTCACTTATTGGCGATAATTTATACAAAAGAGGACGAGATGGATATTTAAGACAGTGCGTTCATGAAAGCGATTATCTGAACATACTAGAGACTGCACACCAAGGTGTTGCAGGAGGTCACTTTGGACCAGATAGGATAATCAAAGCCATCCTCTTTGCAGGATTATGGTGGCCCACTCTTCACATGGATGCACATACCTATGTAAAGAGATGTGATGTGTGCCAAAGAACTCAGTTTCCTACTCGCAGAGATGAAATGCCATTGAAACCCATGATGGGCGGACATGCATTTTCAAAGTGGGGTATAGACTTTGTAGGACCCATTAACCCCCTGCAAAAGGTACACATGCTGAATACATTATTGTTGCCACAGATTATCTTACGAAATGGGTAGAGGCAAAAGCCACAAAAAAGAATGATGCTCACACGACTGCAAAATTCTTATTTGAAAATGTCTTTACGAGATATGGATTGCCTATAGAGTTAGTGAGCGATCGAGGCACTCACTTTATAAACCAAGTCATTGAATATTTGTTACAGGATTTTATGGTGATTCACAAGAAATCTGCACCATATCATCCTCAGGCCAATGGTCAGGCTGAGAGCACTAACAAGATACTTTGTAACGTACTGACGAAACTCGTGAACAACAAACGTTCAGATTGGGACAAACAGTTACACCACGCTGTTTGGGCATATCGAGTGGCCTACAAGACCGTACTCAATGCAACTCCCTTTCAGATGGTTTTTGGTCAGAATGCAGTGCTTCCTTTGGATTTCTTGATACCGACCCTTAAGGTTGCACAAGAACATCAGTGGACCGGCCATGAATTATCAGCGAGAATAATGGACTTGGAACGATTAGGAGAAACCAGGCTGAAAGCAGCAGCAGGAATATACGCAGCGAAGAAGCGACAGAAAGCATATTTTGATGCACATGTGAAAGATAAAGGTTTAAAAGAAGGAGATTTAGTTCTAGTGTATACACTGAAACAGCACGCACGGAAGTTAGAAAAGCGAGGTTATGGACCTATGATCATTAACAGACTTTCAACAAGTGGAGCAGTACAGTTAGCCACCTTAGAAGGAGATATAATGCCTAATTACATTAGTGGTTGTAGAGTCAGGTTATATCAAGAACCTCTTACTGAGGATATGCTTAGACGACTCACATTGGCAAAGAAGCGTAAGGAGGAAGAAAATAGAATACGAGCTGAAGCTCAGGCAGAAGCCATAGAACGCATTAAGCGCATGAAGCTAAGAAGACAAGGACTAGGGAGAGAACATTATAACCATCTGGAAACATCACCCAGATATCCCATGGCCATGTGTCAAGTAAAGTCAACCACTCATCCTAGCATAGTGGACAGGAGACCATTCATTACAGTTAGGCTAGAGCACGGCAATCCTTGCCAAGAACTCAGGGCTTTAATTGACTCAGGTGCTGCAACTAGTGCGATTAGATGGTCCCACTATAAGGATTCAGGAATGGAAATGCGGCCAATTGAGGCATACCTCATAGGCCTAGGAGGCATGGAAACCCCTTGCATGGGAGAGGTGGACCTTCCTATCCTCATTAAGAATATGACCATGACGGCAAAGCTACTAGTGTGCCATGATGACGACCTGATAGAACCCCTAATCCTTGGCCAAGATTGGCTATACGATCACTCAGTGGACCTAAATCTTAGACAAGGCTCCTTACAGATCGGAACCTTAGAGCAGAAGCGAGTGATACTGCTTGACTTCCCTAACGGCATTCCGCCTGACGGTTGTAACCCTAGACCCTATGAAACACATGCGACGGAAGACCGGAAGATCTTTGATCAGCTCAATCACGCTACGTCTACACCAACCCACTCGGGCTTGGCTATAGACAGTTGTCAATCCGAAGGACGACAGGAGATCTTCCCTGGGACTTCCTGCAAACTAGAAGAGGCAGTTACCCAACCGCAAGGGCAGATGGACACAATCAGCGGTCAGGTGGGTTGCATCAGCGGCCAAATGAGCACGACACCCTGCGGTGCTCATCCTTCCAAACTTGTTGCAGACTGGCCTAGATTAAAGTTAAAGAACGAATCACTTCCTAATGGGCAGGTCACGCAAGTGTTGGAACTCCCTTCTTTTCCAAAGTCGAGCGTCCATCCGACCTCTCTACCTCAACCACGACAGAGTCAACCACGACGAAGGAACCCAGACCGACTGTAGTATCAGAAGACACAACAAGGAAAGCAGTCTAGACCACCCAAAGGAAGCGGCACCAGACAAATATGGGTGCCAAAAGGGCAAAAAGCACCGAAGAACTCCAACCAAGCAGAGATCGACAAGCAAAAGGCAGGGCAGAGACAGAATCAGTATCCACCATCCCCTCGACCTTCTTCTACAGGTTCGAGCATTCGACAAATTTGGATTGCCAAGAAATACCTTATCCATAGACCCACACCCACGCAGATTTGGGTACCCAAACCATGTATCATAGCTCAACCCTTAAGCCATGTAATATATACCCCTCACAAATCTTTCCATCCCTCAATACCACCACACCCGATACTACCTTTTGCCCCTCAACAGAAACCCACCACCCACTCAAAGACTCTTAGGAAATGGATACCGAAGCGTGTCCAATCGTCTTCCCCTAACCCCATGTCTGACAAAACTACCCCCCCGACTAACATACAACCTTGTAATAAATCACTAACCTTTAAACCTTGTATAAATTCACCCACCATCATCACACGTCACTCATAATATCATCTCATCAAGGAACGTATGCATCATCTGAAACGTGTAGGTGTCTAGAGACCTGCACTAGTGCTGCAAGAAGCATTGCATCCATCACATCACAGCACTTGGCTACACGGGTTACGCATCAGTTATGGAAAGGGATTGCGGTCTCACTTTAATGGGATCATAATTAATTTCCATGCTAATGTGTTAATCTTTTGTAGCAGATCTTTCTCATTAACACACCAGTCATCATGCAAACCGACGAAGGACCATCAGGAGCAGGCCCCAGTGTAGCTGCAGTGCCCCTCAACGTGTTACGAGCAGAATCCCACCCGACTGCTCCACCGCCAGAATTCCAAGGATTTCCAGGGCCCATGCCGATCGACAACCCACCTATGGGCTACACAGAAAAGATACACCGTAACTCTCACTGGTTTCAGGGACTTGTAGGACCCTTAGCGGACGCGGATTTTATATTTGAATCTAATCTGACGTTTGATGACCGCACTTGGGGAAAATACCAATTCTTCTCCAGAGAGTTCGAAGGCCTACAGAACACCCAGGACTTAACTCACGTTTGGGCCAGAGCCGGCTTCACGGAGTATTTCAGTGATCCTCTGCCCAAACCCGACTTTTACAGGTGTTATTATTTAATCACTACTTTGCGGGCCTCAGAGAATAAGGATATCCCAGGAACTTTTATTTTACCTTCTTTAGTGGATGATCCACCTTACAAAAGGTTTTATCTTTCGAAGGATTTAATCAGAGCTGCCATCAAAATTCATGGCACCCACACGCCCACAGATCGAGAAAGATTAATTCCAGACCCTATGAAACGTGGGGATGTCACTAAGTGGGAGGAGATCTCAGCAATTACACCTGAGCTGTCAAAGCCGCTACGGATATGCATGCAACACTTCGCATTCCCCGCTCAGGACAGATTTACCATGCCACATAAGAGAATATGGTTTGGATTGTACTTGGCATGTACGGGACCTCAGACGGTTGATCTGGCGAGCTGGATCATTGATCAAATGTATTTGGCACAACACAGATGGGAACGCAAGAAAGTGCTTAATGGATGTTGTGCGCTCACAAGAATTGTTTATATGTGCTTGGCTTATGATTTGCCAATTGAACGTGCATTAACAGGAGAAGAGCTGAAAGCATTCAAAGGAATGACGAAGAAAGCCAGGAAGCCCAGTAGAACACGGGCAGGTAAGCGTATGAGAGGCACCATTCCTTGCCTTCAAGTGCCAGAGTCACCATCACCACAACCCTCTCCAGCACAATCACCGACAGAAGCCGCTCCCACAGTGCAACCTATTCGCATAAGGTTGTCTAGACCAGTGGTCACGGAGGGCACTACTAGTACCGTTACACCTCAGGCAGCTACAACCACAGAACCCACCACCACAACAGCAGATGCTCCCACCACTATTGGTGCGGAAGCCTTTTCTTTCCCATTACCACACATGGAGGCAGAACCAATAAACACAACATTCGATTTTGAAATGCCGGATGCATTCTCAATTGAGTTCCAGTTTTCAGAGGCACAAATGTTCTCTCAAGAATATGAACACCCCAGCTACCCTACCACACCGCGGGATCTGCCACAGGGACAAGTTGTGTCTAGCTCTGATGATGAACGAACAGCCACAGATGACGATGAAGGTGATGATGAAGCCAGCCAGGGCACGCATGATTCCCAAGAACAAGGACAGACAGACGGCCAAGGTCAACAAACCGATGCACACGGTGACACCAGCACGCATGAAGAGGAGACTTTCGAAGCAGCAGCTTACACGCTGGCAATCAAGAAATTATATCGTACGATGGAGAAAGTCTGGGCACGGAAGAAATTGACTGAAGAAGAGAGCCAAACCCTAATCGAACAAGAACTAGTCTCCGGAGGATTTGAAGAAGTCTACATCAGAGGGTTTAGAGAACTGGTCCAATCCATCGGCCCGGTCGAAGCATTGAGATATTTACAAAGGAAGCCACTTCCTCAATATGACCCTCGCAGAATTCGCCTGTTATCGAAACCCGGTGAATATATTCGAGTTCCGATAGGTGCTCAATCATCCCACCAGGCGCAAGATGCACGCCTACGTCCGAAAAGATCCATCACCGAAGAAGCTATCCTAGTTGACTCCCCACCACGTACTACCGTTGTACATACTACCACTATCCTTGAAATAACATCCACACCTTCTACTCCTCTATCACCTCATGTTTCACCAACCCATCCTGTATCCCCCGCACACCCACCTGCTCCTACCACATCCACACCAGTCCACGGCAACATAGCCACACCCTTTGCCCTGCCCATTCATGCCACCATGCCCGTACCCACCCCACCTCGTCTACATGTTAACCCCTTCATCCCTTCATCCTTCCCATCCTTTCCCCCACCTTTAAGACACCCTTTCACCTTTCTAACCCCACTAACCTTCTCACCAGTTTCACCTCCTCAACCCACCATAACCCCTATTTCCCCTTTTCACCAAGCTGCTCCAACCATTCCCCCTGTAAATTACTCTACATTTGTAAATCCCGTCTTCACACCTACACAACCACCCACATACACACCGCTTTTCACAGTCACGGCACTTGACACGTCCAATGACATGGACATCTCACCACCCACCGCACCAGCACCCACTCTGCTCACAGCACCATCATATTTAGGTACGTCACAATTTTCCACGATCACCACTGCATCCACCTTCCCAACCCCATTTCCCATTCCCGCTGCATCTACTTCCACTGCATCCTCACTTAGCACTCCATTACTATTATCGCCAACCATAGACACTGCACTTCAACAAATGTTCACATGCATGTCACAAGTACGAGATGAGTTCGCATCTCTGGGCAACAATTATCAACAGCTGCAGAGGACGACCAATGAATTGCAGTCGCAGCTCAATTCATTATCAATCGACAATGCCTCTTTAAATACGCGATACCAAGAACTAAGAGAGGCATATCATAAGCTAGAGCTAGAAAGTGAAGAGAAAACAAAAGAAGCCACTGCTGATCTGGACAACCTGCTTCGAGCCCAAACAATTAGGAACGCGACGCTGACCAGAAACATGGGTTTACTCAGGAGGCACCTAGCCGCAGCAAAAGAGGAGAACCAGAGACTCCAAGAGCAGAATAGAGAAAATTTGGAAGCGGCATTGGACCATCCTGAACAACCTTTAAGTCCTAGCAGATTCAAGGCAATCCCATCCGAATCGATGCGGATGTTGCTAGATGACCACGTTCGACTGCTAGAGGACTATGATCGAATGAACGAAGAGCATCAGAAGCTAAAAGAAGATCACAAGTTACTACAGCTCAGAGAACCGGCACCACAACAACTACCAGTGGTAGCAGAAGTACCAGAACCTGTGGACCCCTCTCCTGAACTCATAGAGGAACTCAACGCATTACGGGCCCAGGTAGCCACTCTCCAATCACGCATAGATGTATACGAAGCACCACCACGGCCTGATTCCCCACCGGAGATCCCAGCTGACGACGAGAACATAACCATTCCAGTGGAGGGAACGTTTGAAGAAGCATACGAGCCAATACCCATCCCAGGCTGACAAGTCACGGCCGAAGGCCAGATGACCTATGAACTTCCTACCCCCGCGTGGATGAAAACGATCGAAGAACTTGGAACGACACATTCGGCCAGAGTAGAGGCACAGTTACATGCCATGGCCATGATTGAAGAGAGAATCTTACAATCCCCCTTCTTTGCTCATTTGGCCCCCCGACGCTATATATCTGGGCATGAGCTGCAGTATAAACCGTACTTCATGTTAATGGCTGAATATCAGGTAGCTATAGAGAAAGAAACCGGCATGAAACCCACGCATGCTACACAATTCGAGCCGGCGGACTTGCCACCAAATGCGCAAAGAGGAGAGATCCATCAACCTGATTGGCGCAAAGACCTCCTCCAGAAGTACCCAGAAATGATGAGCACATGGGTGAAAGCGCCCTTACATTTAAAGTATAATCCTTGTTGGGGACCAGTACCACGACGCCGCTCCTGGACTGCATTCGCTATCAAAGTACAAAACAATAGGCGGTGTCAGGATTGGCTGAATTACCCCTACTTCAAGCCACCTACCGAGTTGCCCACTGTTGGCTATATGATGGCTACTATCCGTCACTGGCTCCCTCGCCTGAAGCATATGGATGATATCGCAGCGCATATGACTGTCAAAATTTTTGACATATGCAAATGATATTTAAAGTCTTCCGACGCGTCAAGGCACCGCATGTAAACACCCCGGGATTTGAGCATGGTAACTTTGATCTAGTATATGACATGAGCACAACGCCATCGCTCCGGGTGTGTTATGCCTGGCACTGTAGAATAAAATACCTCCCGGCATGCTACAAACAAACCTTTGAAGAGATGTTCACCACCGGGTTTTGGGAATACCATTCCGAGGTATTCATCAGCAGGCCCACACATTTATTGCAACTTTTTGCCTGTGAGCGAATGGTTTATTCCACGCATTATCAACTCCCGCCACCCGATGAACCGCAACCGATAGACTGGGAGAAGCTCGAGGCTGATCTGGCCCGAGGCATTCGAGTATCTGAGCACACCCTCGCTCACGACCTCCTACAAAACTACATCCGGCAGACCGCACAACAAGGTTCTGTCGAGGACGACAGAAGCGAGAGGGAGGGGGTGTTGGAAGCAGTCAGAGGCACAGTCAGAGGCACAGACGACATGGAAGCATGTAAAGACGGAGCAGACGACATGGAAGCATGTAAAGACGGAGCAGGGAGCCAGTCGGATCATTTTTTTTCAAACAATTATGTTTTTATTACCTCTTCAAACATCCAACAGTGATTTTCATCACTCTTGTAACATATGTAATATAGACAAAACCCCATTTTGTAATTCATAGCTCCATTTTGTGCAAGCCGAGGAGTCCTCGAGTTTGAGGAGCTTAGGTAGAATGCTCGTACCAATTTTCGTTATTTTTAGACATCGTTTACCCTTCCAAATAGCCTCTAGGACCTATTTTTTAACTATGCCGGTCACTAGATGTGAAACCGGTCAAAACTAGTCTAGAAACTATAAAAAGAGCTAGAGAGCTCATTTTTGAGGTTGGTTCATATTGGCTAGTGTGAGCTTAGAGCTATTTTGAGCTTGTAAGAGTATTCTTGAGTAATAGAGCTAATTTCCCACCTTCCATTGTGTCTTGCTTGTCTCTTCATATGTGTGTGTGTGTATGTGTGTGTGCATCTTTGTGCTTCTCACCTTCACTCTCACATCATCTCTCATACACGATCTTCATATCACTCCTATCTCTTCCACGGATTGACATTAAGGAGGTGAAGCTTCTTAACGTGGTTCTCACCATTGTGCTAGAGCAACAGAGAGAGAGAGAGGGAAGGGAGGGAGAGAGGGAGAGAGAGAGAGAGAGGATGACAAACAGAGCTCTGTTGTTGGCGCATGCAAACCCGAAAGGAGAAGATCTAGATTCAAAACGCTCAGAATGAGGAATTTTGGGTTCGGGCCCGATTAAAAAGAGAGCGTCGATATATGCGTCGGTAGTTTCAGCAAAGTACCGACGTGTATACTGACATATGGTATGAATATGAAAAAAATTTCAATCATGTAGTTAAAATGTCTACTATTAGAGCACTTATTGCATTGGCTACAACAAAAGGATGGATTTTGCATCATATAGATTTTTAAAAATGCTTTCTTACATGGTCAATTTTAGGAAGAAGTATGCATGGATCAATCGTGAGGATATGAGGATTCAAATCAAATCAAATATGTTTGCAAGTTGAAAAAGTCTTTATATGGGCTTAAACAAGCGCCTCGTGCTTGGCATGCAAGGATTGCATATTATGTAACCTCCATTTGATTTTCTATGTGTGATGCAGATCACTCATTATACATAAGGAAGGGTGATGAGGGCACAATTGTGGTTATTTACATTAATGACTTTATTGTTGGTGGTGATAATGAAGAAAGGATTAAAGAGATAAAGTGATTCCTTGTGATGGAATTTGACATGAAAGATCTTGGTGTGTTGCACTACTCTTTGAGCATTGAGTTTATACGTGCAAAAATAGATATAGAGATTTGCCAAAGGGAATATGCATTGAGTACACTCCAAAAGTATGGTATGGCTGATTGTAAGCCAATTTCTAGACCATTTGATCATAATTTGAAGCAGGATTCTTAATCAAATGAAGCATTGAAAAATGTTACTATGTACAGGAAAATTGTGGGAAGTTTGATATATCTCACAATTACAAGGCCTAATCTAAGCTACACTTTAAGATTTGAAAGTCAATTTAGGTGGGTTCCTAGGAAACCACATTTAGATGCTATGAGATGCACTCTACATTATGTAGTGCTACTTTGGATTATGCATTGTTTTATGAAATTGGTGGATAATTGCAAGTTCATGAATACACCAATTGGGCTTGTAATATTCCACATAGAAGATTTATCAGCAGCTTCGTATTCTCACTTGGGAGTGTTGCTATTACGTGCAGTAGTAAGAAGCAACCCACTATTGCTTTGTCGAGTATAGAGGTTGAGTATAGAGGTGCTATAATGGCAGCATGTGAGCCATCACGGCCACAAATGCTTCTTGCATATTTAGGTGTGGAAGTGCCAGAAGCCTATTTATTGTGATAATCTTAGCACCATATAGTTAGCACAAAATCATGTTTTTCATGCTAGAACAAAGCATATCAAGACACATTATCACTTCATTAGGGAAAAGGTATTAGCAAGTGATATCAAAAGATGCTTGGATTACAGGACATAATGTTGAGCTTGAGGGGGAGTGTTGAGATATCAAGATCAACATGTGATGACCGAGGATGACATGTCACTTTTCATTTCTCTGACATGTCTAATGTTTATGCTGATATTGAAGGATACTTTTAGTGGGCTTTACCAAATTTATCTATGGAGAGTAATGGTGCATCTGTTTCTTGCCAACTCACTCATTCATTGGTTGTATTGTTGTATTAGGTTATTCTCCTATACTCTCTTTATGTGATAGAAGAATTAGAAGAAGAACATTCTTCCTTGTCTGAATTTGTGTGTGCTCCTCTCTTTGTATGTGAGAGTGTGTGAGATATCTCTTCCATATCTCCTTTCTCTTGGCAAGGGGAAGCCGAAAGGATACTCAACTATCTCAAAAAGACAATCAATTAAGGATTATTCATACAAATATCAAAATCTTTTTTGATGCAGATTGGGCAAGATCAAGAAGTGATAGGAGAAGTACATCTACTTATCTTTCATTTGCATGTGGATTAAGACATTGTATGTTGACCTAGGGATGAATTCATATATTAAAACAACATGATTTCTCCTACCTCATATCCATTTGTATCCACATGAGCGCATCTCCATTTTGTATCTAGGAGACACAACATTTCGATTTCATTTTCATTGTATACCATATCTCATTGTATTTGGGCACCTTGCCATTTACTTCTACTAGTGTATTCATTCTCCTTCAAGGGGAATAATCTCACATATGATGTACTTTGACCCCTCCAATTCTATATAAGGAGGGCCTCTCCCCCACTTTGTACTTGGTTAGAAGCTTGTAGAGCCTACTCCATGCACTTGGCATTTCTAATCCATGTGAGTTTGTCCATTTCTTCTTCTACTCACTTTTGTGTCTCACACTCTTTCATTTGGTGATTACACTCTTCTTTTGATTTTGCTTCTGCACATGTACTCTCTACATGGTATCACACTATTAAGTAGAGATCTTGGTGGTTCATTTGATGGTGATTTTGGTGATGGTGGTTTTGGCAATGGTGGTGCTTGATTTTGGTGGTGTTGCTCTACTCTCATTTGGAGAAGCCTTTTTTAATCAAGTTTATACTCTTTTGGGTCACATTTAGCCCATTTTTTTCACCTTCCCATACCTATTTTTACCCATTTTCCCACCCTCCCATGCTTTCTCTTTGTAACATTTTATGGCTCTTCTCTTTTGAGTAAAATATATTTTAGGGTTGATGTGTTGCCTTCTTTGCATCACCTATGTATGCTACCTCTCCAATCTCTCTCTAATCCAAATGTCAGAAATGGCATAACTTGCTCATGTCTATTTTATATCCTATAGAGATGCATCAAGATTTTAGCTTTGAGCTTGCACAAAGCTTCTAGCACTTCGCTTCAGCTCTGACACAACGATGGCATCAACCTATTGTTTTGTGCATTCTGGTGAGTTGTGCACCATGATGATATCTCCATATGTGTAGCAATTTGTGGTAGTGAAGGTCGTTGTATGGGAGAAAGCACAAGAAGAAGGCTATTATCCTAAGCTAGCTTCAAAATCTACATGTGCCTCTTTGTAGCCAACTAGAAGCATACAATTGAACAACTCAATTGATAGCAGAGATGGCATAGAAATCATAACTAGGGATAAACTACAAGTCCTAGTCTTCAAGCATTAACCTACAATGTTGACACTATGCTAGTATAGAGTAAAGAGCATGAAAGAAAAAGAGCCTGCTTTTCAGAATGAGAATTGGAGCAAGATAGAGTTTGACTTGTGCACCATCACCACCTACTAATGAGGGAGCATCTACGAAGACTTAGAATTGTGCGGTTGAGTTTGAAGACCCATTGGAGCACAAACTTTGGACCATTACCTCTTCGTGCACAGAGAGAGAATCACTCTAAGCCACGAGCATCTTAATTATTTCTCCCTTTAACAATAGTTCTTTTTTTGTAACTGATGATACCCATGGCAATTGACATCGTTGATGATGTCAGTCATTGCCTATTTTAAATGTTCATTTGCATTTGCATAGTACTAGCATTTTTGGTGGGATCATATACATTATATTATCAAAGAAGCTTCACCCTCTTTTGAGTATTGGTTGATATTTTACTCTTTCACATTACCCATCTTTTTAAAGAAGCATGATATTGAGAACTTTATCTTATCAAACGGATCTTCACAAGTTGTATCTCCACTTTTACACTCAAAGTTCTAATACTTCAAATCTATTGGTCTTAGAACTATCTCTCATACCTACTTGATATTTGGCATGATTCCTCTCCATGTGATCCTACCATCTATTATTTTTTAATGATAGTTTTATGCTTATTATATCAACTATATTTGCAAGCTTTTCGGAACATTATAACCCGTCAATAAGGCTTTGTTCTGTATTTTTCAAGGGTCCATTTGGAACAACATAAGGCCTTTAACTGTATTCTTAAAGGGTTTTCTACCCTCATTTTGACACAAATCTTTGGCACTAAGTGCCCCATCCCATTTTGTATCATCAAAAAATATAAGAAGGACTTGTGTGTCTGTCTGTGCTTTGGGAGGCTATTCTAAGCCCCCAAAGGGTGCCTCTCTCATTGCACTTTGGGCTACTCTAAGCCCCCCTCCAAGCTATCAACAAGTGTAGGGCTACTCTAAGCCCCCTTCCACAGTGGCAACAAGTGTGAGGCTACTCTAAGCCCCCCCTCCAAGGTGTCAACAAGTGTCGGGGGCTATTTTAAGCTCCCCTACCCCACCTTTGGTGCCAACTCTATTTGCAAGAGTGGTGATTCATTTTAAAGTTAATTTTCTTCAACAGTGACAATGTCTTGTATTCTTCAAGTGCAACATCTTCAAGTCAGTTGTACTTGCCTTCATTTACACCGATATTCATGCCAAATGATGATGAGTGATTAAACAAAATAAACTATAATTTATGGAAGGATACAATTAGAGCACATATAGAAACGTATTGTATGAAGTAGTTGATGCTACAGAACATGAGCTAGACAAGGATAGTGATTGTGGTCTAGAAAATTTGGAATCTCAAAGATAAGAGAGCCTTAGGTCAGATACTCCTAACATGTGGTGAGTTGTCCAAAGGTCAAAGTACTTCTTGCAAGACCTCACAAGAGTCTTGAAAAATCTTGTAAGATCTATTAGATCATAAAACTCCTAAAATCTACACCATAGAAGTTGAGTTCCACAACCTCTCCATTAGTCCTTAGGATCCCATTACCAAAGTCATTGCCATCTTTGAAGATTATCAACACAAGCTCGTGTTGTGTGGCAAACATGTCAAGTGTGTGAGTTCTTATGTACATTGCTCACTCTCTAGTCAGTATAAATTCATGATGTAACTTGTATTAGCTCAATACGTTCCCATATGAAGCTTTACAAAATGATTATGCTCAATTCATAGCAATTGGAAGCATTAAGCATTTTTTTGAGTGTCTTCTTCCATAAAGAGAAGACTTTGTCTTCATGCTCAGAATCTAGAAGTATTCTATCTTGACTCAAACATTTGGGATCAATGTTCAAAATATCCATAGTCATGTTTATGTATCATTTGTAATATTTCAGAGTCTATTAGTGTGTCCAAGCAAGAAACAGGTTGGTCTAGAGCAAGTTTTTGCAAAGACATCTATACTCTTCCATCACATCATCACAATATATAGATGAGGTGGATTGGAGCTGAAAAAGATGAGGTGTAGTAGGTGCTATATGATGCTACTCATCGATATGGAAAAGGTAGATTGTGGAAAGAGAAGGTAGGCAATAGAGATTCAATGTAAAGGAGCAGCACAATGAACATTAAAACAAAGAAAACGGGTGAATCCCTCATGTGAAAGTACTTCGAATCTATTGTCCTAATCTTCTAACACATGAAAGCAAGCACAAGTAATGCTATCGACATGTGTTTCGGATCCGACGTTTTGACAACTCTTATAAATGTAGAGAGATATTTTTTTTTATATAAAGGAAGTTCGGCAATAGCCTACTCTCCCGGACTTGAATTAAATTAAGAAACAAAGGTACAAAGGAAGGGGACTAGTGCCCGCGGGACCCCCCAAATCCCACAAAGCAGGGGAAGCTTAAATGAGTTCTAGGTTGCATTACATAGAAGGTTAATCACCCTCTCATCGCCCTCATGCGGGGCCCACTTGGGTTTGAGCTTGTTGTTGATCAAAATGAGGACTTGATGGTGCCTGAAGGGGGGGGATTTCTTACTGTTGACAATCCTTCTGCCAAGGAGGAATAGTGATTTCTCAATCGACCACTCCCTGGGGGTATCGCCGAAGTTGAGAGCACACCTCTCCCGCCAAATTTTCCACAAGACTTCCCCTCTGATGGCGTTCCAGAGTGTCGCAGAGCAGCCGATCGCTTCTCCCAAAAGGACTTGTTTCCAACTAAGCTGGTTTTGAAGTCTGATTTTCTTTTCGACCGTCTGCCAGATTCTGTAGGAGTTGGGGCAGGTAAGGAAGATGTGTGGGACGTCTTCGATAGCCCGGTGGCAGCGTTTGCACCAAGGAGGGATCCCACAAAGTTTGCTAGCCTTATGGTTGGTCCAAATTCCACGATGCAGAATTTGCCATAAGAGGACAGACTTCTTAATCTCGATAAGGGGGTGCCAGATACCCATGAATTTCATGTCCCACCGAAGCCGCGTCCAAGACAGGCACCACTTCTTGTTGAGGCTGATCTGGTGGTCAGCCGTTTCTTTGATGTTCGGGATTTTGAGTAGCTTGTTTCCATTGTGCCATTTGAGACCAAGCGGGTTCGGTGCTTCGTGTCCCATGAGAAGGCGAGTCTTGTGACGATCCCATGCGAGGCATCTGCTTTGCAAAGTGTTCCATTCTTCGAAGGAGATGTTTTTGCAAGGATCAATATCCTCAAAGTTGATCCAGCTGTTGGTGTCATGATTCCAGAGGTGTTTCCATTTTTTGAATCCTTTGTTCCATAATCTCTTGGCATTTTGAATGTTCCATGACTCCACACTCCGGATGCCATGAATCGGGAACCAGATAGAGTCGTTTTGTCTGATTCCGGCCGCCCACTTCCAGTCCTCACTAATTCTTGTGAAGCTTTTGACTTTATTCCAGCCCTTCCAAAGGGAGCACACGAGATTAGAGCCTTTCGGGAAGACAAGGATCGGGGAGAATAGCAGGGTCATGATGTCGAGATTCTTCCAGTTTGGGAACCCCATGAGAGCCAACTCATTCTTGTTTCTGAAGATCAGCTTGGCCCACGAGGCCTCCCTATTGCACCAAGCCTTAATCATCCATTTGGCTGCCAGTTTGTTAGCCATACACCCGATGTCCAGGATACCAAGCCCCCCGCAATCTCTGGGGCTAGTGCAAATGGCCCATTTGATTTTAGGCACCCCCCTTCTGTTGTGATCGCCCGTCCAAAGAAAGTTTCTACAAATACTACTCATTTTGGACAGGCCTTGTTCATTCGGTTTCCAGCAAGAAAGGAAGTAGATGGTAGAAGAGAGGAGAAACGTGTTGATAACCATCGCACGCCCAGCAAGATTGATTTGCATACCTTTCCAATAGTTAAGCTTGTTTTCGAGTTTGGCCAACACCCAGTTCCATCGCTGCTCCATAGAGACACCAAATCCCAAAGGGATTCCCAGAAGACGAAAGATTTGGCCCTGCGGAATGATTTGACAGCCATGATCAATAAGAAGGCCAGGATGATGTCCCACAATGGCCCTAAAGGCGGTCTTAGAGTGGTTGATTTTGGATCCAGAGGCCTCACAAAAGGTAGCAAGACACCTCCAGAAAGTCTTCAGGCTGGTATTATCATTGTGAACGAACGCGTTCATATCATCGGCAAATAGTCTCATGATGATTTGACTGTGGTCGTGAGGCAGCCGGAGGCCTTTGATATTGCCAACCTCCACATGCTGCGCTACCAGTCTGCTCAGCCCCTCAGTGGCGATGGCAAACAGGAGGGGGGCCAGAGGGCACCCTTGTCTAATGGATCTTCTAAGATGGATCGCCTTCGAAAGTTTGCCGTTCACGTTAATTTGGGTCGTTGCGTTTCCAAGGAGGGTCGCGATCATCTTGGTGAATTTCTGACTACATCCAAGGTCTTGAAGTGACTGCAGAATATAGTCCCATTCCAGTCTGTCGTAGGCTTTGTCAAAGTCGATCTTGAGGAAAACCACATCTTGATTAGACTCATTTGCAAATTGAATACCTTCCCAAATATCCATAATGGTTTCCAGGATAGACCTGCCTTTGATGAAGCCTTTTTGGTCCTCACTTAACCAAGATCTCAGATGGCACGAGATTCTGTTGGCAATGACTTTGGCGATGATCTTGTATCCTGTTTGGAGCATCGTAATAGGCCGCCAGTTCTCGATTCTGTGCTTTTCCCCCTTCTTGTGTATCAACTTGATAATTCCATTATTTAGACAAGAAGGAAGAGCACCAAACTTTAGCGCTTCTTGCCAAACCATCCGAAGAGGGGTGGCAACCACCAGCTTGAAGGATTTAAAGAACTCGTTGGTGAGTCCGTCTGGTCCCGGGCTTTTACCGAGAGGGAGGGCATCAATGACCTCAATGATTTCTGATTCATAGATAGGGGCATGAAGCAGGGAGTGGAGGTTGGGTGGTATCCTCCGGGGGGAAGCCCTAGAAATTGCAGCCATACAGTCCCTTCTATGGTGGGAGAGGGGGTTCGAGGATCCCAGGAGTCTCGTGAAGTGCCCTTCGATGATGCCAAAGTTATCTTCTTCCGAATTGCATACATTGCCGTGTGGATCTAGCAGTAGGGGGATCGAATCTCGGTTGTGTTTCCTCTTAAGGATACGGCACATCTCTTTGGTGGGTTTGTCTGCTTTACCAGCCCACCACTCCTTGAAGAAAATTTGCAAGTTTTTCCTTTGTATTTCTTCCTCGTATCTCAACACCGCTCTGATTTTTCGGAGACCTTTCTGGGCTTGGTGTTTTCCTTTGTTCACTTCCTCCTCGAGTCGCCAGAGTCTGTGGTAGAGAGCCTCCCTACGGGCCCGTCGCACAGTCTCGAGCATCTTCTTAGTTCTGATCATGATCTTACGAGACTTGTCGACCGCTCTTCTCCAGCCCTTGGCTGGGGCCAAGCCAGAGGCGAACGCCACCTTCCACACGTCGGCAATCTCTTGATGGACGGAGGGGAGAGAGAAGGTGGCAGCGTTGGCATGGAACCACGGAGCCTTGCGGACCTTGTTGGAAGGTTGAAACGTGATAACGATCGGGTAGTGATCAGAGATGGTGAGGTTAGTGCGCTGCGCAATGGTAGGGTGGCCCCACTGATGAGTAAAACTCTGAGAGATGTAGCATCTGTCGAGTCTAGCTTTCCTCAGATCCTCGCCCGCTTGGAGATTCGACCAAGAATAGCCATTCGAGTCTTTGAGTTCAACCAGATCCAAGTGGAGTTTGGTCATATCCCACGTTTCTTTCTCCCGACCGTCAATGACCCTGCCCTTGCCCATCCATCTGTCCATAGGGTCCTCCACCATGTTGAAGTCTCCACAAATAAGCACGTTGTGGGGAAGCGAATCTAATGAAGCCCAAGTGTTCAGTCTCTCCAAATCCCCGTTAGGGGCGTACAAAGAAACCATAGTAACACAAAGAGGAGCACCAAAAGAAACCGCAATCCAACGGTGACCCACATCTTCAATGGAGTTCTCAAGCTTTTCAAGCCAGAGACCTTTAACACCGATAACCGTTCCTCCGGACCCCCGCTGGTGCTTCGTTGGGATCCACACATGGGCCGAGGAGACCTGTCTGAGCCGTTTCTGGAGGTCTTCCCCGTCGATTTTAACCTCTTGAATACATATAATGTCTGGGTTTAAGCTAATGTCACGGAGCCATTGACCAATGATGGTCGCTCTTGAGGGGTCGGTTAACCCTCTAGCATTTAGCGAGATGACGATCATTTATGTGTTGATCCCTCTTTGCGGGAGGGAGCCTTGTCCTTTCTTCTCTTGGCTTCGTCTTTCTTTTTCGCTGGGATCTGATCCCGACTTAGAAATCGGTTCTTATGGGGGCTTTTCCATGGTAACTCCATAGGCTGTTTTCCTTTGCGGGATGCTCCTTGCTGGGGAGAATTGGGCCCCGTGCTCGGCACCGTTTTCGGGATCGTCGATCCAATGATGGAGCTTTCACTATCCATGTTGTCTTCATTACTAGTGGTGAAGCCATCTTCCTTGCTTGTAGTGTAACCCTCCTGGGGGGTTTCTTTGTTGACAGGGATCTCTAGGGCTTCGTCGTAGGTGTCTACCGCAGGTGGCTTCCCACCTGGGTAGTCAAGCTCGTTGATCTCCTTTCCGAGATTGCAATACAAATTGCTGTAGGGGGTAATTGGCGGGCTGTTTCTCTCACCGTTGGCCCTCGGACTTCTTTTCCTTCTTCTTCTAACTTCAGTAAAGCCATCAGCATCAGCCTGTGGATTGAGGAGGCCCTTGCCTTCCCCTTCCTTGATCGAGTGGGTCAATTCGCCAAAGTTGTCTTGAGCAGTTTTGGAGGCATCTTGAGGTCGCTTGTTTTTTTGTCTGAGAGGGCAGTCTTTAATCCTGTGACCTTGCTGACCACAGCGAAAGCACGCGTTGGGAAGGTTTTTGTAAGTGATATCCTGCTCCCAAACATCTCCTTCGCCCATCTCCACTTTGATTGTTGACGGAAGCGGCGAACTGAGGTCGGCCTCGACGCAGATTTGTGGGTGCCACCTGGCATTGAACGAGTGTCTTGCACCTTCATAGATGATACCACCAATGTCTTCGCGTGAAGCCAACGGCTTGCCGATAGGAGAGACAATGTCCCACACGAAGTTGTACAAAAAATATGGGAGGTTAGGGAGCTCAACCCAAAGGGGGTATCTAAGTGATTTCGATTTGTCGGGAGTAAAGTCCGGGGACCATCTGAATAGGCACAGGGTCGCCCGACCGAGCTGCCACGTGCCAACGCTTAGGGCTTGGAACGCCATCTCTTCATTTTCGAAGATTAGCAGCATGTGGTTTGCTGGTAAAAACTGACATTTGCTGACAATTAGTCCTCTAGGGAACCACTCTTTTCGAAGCCATTGTCGTACGATTTCGAGCGGGGGCCTAGGGCCAAACACTTGGCCGACGAGGCAAACTTTCTTGAGCTCCTCCTGAGCAGATAAAACTGCGGGTCTATTGAGGGACACGATGGGGGATTCAACACTTTCGGATGCCCCAGGGGCGGCACACGACCCCCCCTCCAGCAGCGCGGCCAGTGTACCGGTCTCCCCAGGGGGAGGGGCCCGATTACTTTTCACGAGAGAGGATGAAGACACATCCATGGCCAGACGAACTTGAACCACTATTACTTTTCAATACCCAACGGCGAAACCCTCCAACATGGAAAGAAAAAAGGTCACAAACGCGGAGGACTCTCCCCTCCGATCACTTCGAAGCCTAACACTTTGCTTTGCAGGGAAAGACAAAAGGGCCAAAAATCCAACAATAGAGGGAAGCACACTTCTTCTTTTCGAATCTTTTCTATTTTCCTTTTTCTCTTCTTTTTTTTTTTCTTTCTCTTTTTTTTTTTTTCTCTTCTTCTTTTTTTTTTCTTCTTTTTTCTTTTTTCTTCTCTTTTTTTCTTTTCTTTTCCTTCTTTTTTCTTCTTCTCTTTTTTTTTTTTTTTTTTCTATAAAGTCTTTCTTTTCTCAAGCTTTGGGGCACCCGGCAGTCGCGATCGGCGGATGAAGACGGTGGCCCGAAAATCAGAACGCACTTCGAACGAGATTGAAAGCGGCAATTAATGATTCTGAGCCGTTAGAAGAGGACTGCCACGCGGGCACTGGGTCCCGGGTATCGCGGCGGTCGGAATCGCTGCCACCGATGAGGTATCGCCGCCGAAGTTGAGGTATCGCCGCCGATGAAGTTGAGGTATCGCCGGGAGTTGAGCCGCCACGGTTGCGGGATCGCTGGAGTACGGTGGGCGGGGGAGAAAGAGACGGCAGGTATCGCGGAGCTTGAAGAGAATGGCCTCCCGTCGGAATCCGCAGGTATCGCGGAGGTTCACCGCGATCGCATCTGTAAGTCCACCACCGGAGTCCCGGCGATACTCCAAGCGAGTATCGCGGCACCGACGATACCACAACCCGCGATCGCCGCCCACGTTCAACAGGTATCGTCGATCGAGTCTCCACCCAGTCACCCGGGGAGACGATCGCGCCCCTGGAACCAGCACACTCGAAGAACAAGCGAAGGAGATGGGGACCCACTGCGGTGCCGATTAGAGTTCAAAGAACTCACCGTATTCCAAGAATCTTGAGGCTTGGTCCGCCATAGCCACGCAGACAAGAAGCCCAATTCTTCACTTCCAAATCTTACGAAGAACTCACCATCACCGATGCTAGGTCTCTTTCCTGTCATGGTCCGCCATAGCCGCGCAGACGATCATACACTTTCGTTGTTGCGGGTGATGTCCGAGGAGCTTGCGTACCTATTCATGAGAGCATCGAGTAACTCCCTGTTGCAGAGAGATATTTATTTATTTGATTTTTAAAATCAATTACTAGCATGGCCAAAATCTTTATCAATGGGATCTATTGTTTTGACTATGGATTTTTTTTAACAAACTATATATGCAAGAGTTCATCAGATTATGATGATCAAATGAGAGACAAAGACAACGTAATGAATAATTTGAGCACGGCAATTTTCTTGGATGTAACTTTATTGCCAGCGATTTTTTTACTTTGATTATTTGATGAATATGCAAAAGTTAATTTTGTTTGGCAAGCTATTGTCCACGTTAATATTGGATCAAGCTATCGTCCATGTTGTTTTTGCAAATAAAAGCGAATCGATTGTTTTGTCGTGCATACATTCATATAATGATCTAGAAGCTTGCCCAATAGAAATAGTCCATGTATTCAAATAATGAATATAAGCCACTCTGTTTTCAAACAATTGAAAGAAGATATCTTGCAATCTCCCTCTCAAAAATTATTCCCAGGCAGGCCAAGTTCAGCATAATAGAGACTTCGCTCACCATAATAGATAGAGTCATTATGAATTGGAGCTTGATACCATTTAATGTATCGAAAGTAGATGCAGAAGGTCTTTAACATCGGAGAATTATTAGAACTAAAAAGGCAAATTCATTCAAAATTACTCAAGGCTTAAGCATTTGATATATGCCTATTTTGCATCATGCTTCTTGACTATTTCTCTTAGTTTGCACATGGTTGAAACTTGGAACTAGGACATTGGATAAGGTTTTTACTACTTGAAGTACTCTATTAACATGCAAATATGTGTTGATATATTCTAGTTATGATGTATGCAAACAACTTAGGACCACTAGGGCACTTTTTTCCCTCTTTCAGAGGTTTTGTTTTTCCAACTTGTATATATGCCTATAATCCTAACGGCCCACTTGCTAATACATTTGGTGTTCCAGCTTGTATATATGCCTATAATCCTAATGGGTCACTTATCATTGTACATTCACTTGGTAATACATTTGTTTTTCCAGCTTGTATATATGCCTATAATCCTAACGGGTCACTTATCATTGTACATTCACTTGGTAATACTATCACTTCCTTTAGGGCATCATCAACATCCCTCTGGTCACAATCTCAAAATCCATGAAAAATAGTGATCATAATCAAGGCAATTAGAAGTTTCAAAATAGCTTCACCTTCTTGTATCAAAATTTTTACTTGAGATTGTTTCAACCTTTGAACGCACTATTGCAGCTACCGTGTAGGAAATTTTGTCCTTTTGTGACAAACATACAGGTTCTAGTTCACCAGTACAAGTGGCTCGAAGGCTGTTGTAGGTTAAGGAGAGCTAGATAGGTGTCTCTATTCATTTTTTAGATATAGTCAATTTTCTATATCAAGTTATTTAGTCACTAGCCATGGCTTAAAGCAATGGTGTATTCTGTATATTGGTTGTTGAGGATAAGTTGGATGTTACTAATTAATGCATAGGCACATGCATTGATCGCTTTGTCTATCAAACATGTCATTATCCCTCACATTTGTAGTGCAACACAGCAAAAGATGCTTGGGATGCTCTTACAACAATATACCAAGAAAGAAATGAGGCTCATGTTGCTTATCTCCAAAAATAGCTAGAGACTAAGCACATAAATGAGGGAGATTCAATGAATACTTTTTTGACAAAGATCAAATATTTGAAGCATCGATTGATTTTTGTTGATAACGCTCTTCTATATTCATGTCAAAGTTTTGCTTCTACTCCTCGGTTGATGATGAAAGGAAATCCATGTGCCTTAACATTTGAGGAGTTGGTCTTTGTTTTGTTAAAGGAAGATTGGTCCATGCACATGAAGTGAATTATGCATGTTGTGGATCAGGCTTTCTTAGCTAATCAGAAGGGCAAAGGTAAATGGAGCTCATCTACTAGTAAGTAGAAATCTGTTAATGCTTCAAAATCAAAGAAGGAAGAAAAAGATGACAAGAAAAAGAAAATTGCAAGTATTGTAAGTCCAATGATCATAAAGAATTGTCCTAAACTAGCTTCAAAGGAGGCAAAGAAGAAAGAGGTTGGAATGGTTGTTGAAGAGGCATCTGCAGCTAAAATAGAGTTTTCTAATCATGTTCAAAATGAAGAACAGGCATTTACTACTATATATGAACATGTTCCATAATCTCATGAGTAGTGTATGTTTGCAGTAGACTCAAATATTTGGTAGTTTGATAGTGGTGCAACCAAATGTATTACCCTGCAGTGTAGTTTCTTCACTTTTTCACTTGAGGTTGCCCCTATAGGGAATATGTCACTTCCTATAATGGGAGTTGAAAAGATCATTTTTACTATCATTGATGGCAATACTTTACATTGTTAGATGCCTTATATATGACATACACACCCCAACAAAATGGAGTTGTTGAAAGAAAGAATGGTTCTCTCATGGAAATGGCAAGGTGTATGATCAAAAGTTAGGTTTTACCATGTAGCTTCTTGTTTTACCATATGAGGCTTAGCATTGTCACAAACCATATGTTGCTCATATGCTTGTCTTTGATTGTTTGGGATACGCATTAGTGCTAGAACAACAATGCATAAAATTGGATGATAAAGTTGTGAAATGTATTTTTGTTGGGTATAGTTATGAACGGATGTCCTCTCTATCATCCATAGGCTAAACACATTTTGTTTACCACTATTTTTATTTATGTGTAAGATGCAATCCAACCCTTACTTTCTTGCTCGAAGGAGACATTAATTAGCTTGAATCATGTGTATGAAACTTTGCTTCCCTTTTTTATAGGTGGACAATCAAGTGACGGTCCAAATGAGGCTATGCAATCAGAATATGATGTTATTATGAAGAATGATACTTGATCTTTATGTGATTTTCCTCCAAGAAAAAAGGGCATTGGCACTAAATGGGTATACAATCTAAAACCTAATCCTAATTGAACAACTGACCAGTATAAGGCTAGGCTTGTTGCCCAAGGTTATGCTCAAGAGAGAGGCATTGAATTTTCTGAGACATTTTCTACCACATGTCGAATGACCGCCATTCATGGCATTTGTGCAATTGTAACTCATCATGGTTGAAATGTACATCAATTGGACATTAAAACTGCATTTCTCAAAGGTGATTTACATGAAGAACTGTATGTATTTTAGTCACATGTTTTTTCTGTAAAATAGGCATGAAAGCAAAGTGTGCAGATTGAAAAGGGAATTATGTGGTTTGAAGCAAATACCAGGTGATTGGTATGAGAAGATACATGTACTTGCTAGCACATGGTTTTGAGAATAGTCCAACTGAGAGCACCTTATTTGTTGAGTGTGTAGATAATGTACTTCCTATCAGTGTTGTATATGTTGCTCATTGGTCCTAATGAGAAGCATACTGCTGAATTTAAGGCTGATTTGCATGCCTCTTTTAAGATGTTAGATTCGGGGAATTCACATCATTATTTGGGCATTCAATTTATGCAAGTTGATGGGGTATAGTTTGGTGTCAAACAAAATACATTGACACCTTATTGCAGCATTTTGGCCTTGAAGATTATAAACCTATTGTCATTCCCATGGAAACAAATTTATAATTGAGTCTTCATGATGCTAGAGATGCATTTGATGTTGTTCACTATTGGATGCTTGATTCATTTATGCATAACTCACGCTGATATTCAGTTTGTTGTCTCTCAGATGAGCAGAATTACATTGCCCAGGTTTCAAACGTTTAACAGTCTTTCTCCATATGTCCTTTGTTATGCCAATAATAGCATTTGATATCCCTCTTCCTTGATTTACTTCTACTCTTATTCCATTGACCATTCTTTTCCTTGTTCTTGCTCCTCCCACATTGCCAATTCTTTCCTTGGTAAGAATCCCGAACATTATATGCATCTCCACTCTGAGTGCCAACCATAGATTTTCTACAAATCTCCTTACTCAAGAGTGCTCCACATATGTCATCATACACGAGTTTACCACCAAGTGCACTATTGCTAATAGCTGTGCAAAACGTATCCCATGATGATGGCAAGGTGCATAACAGCAATACTGCTTTCATTTCATTATCCATATCCATTTTTTGAGCCTGTAACTGGGAGAATATAGCATCAAACTCATTTAGATGAGAAGCAACACTATTTGTGTCCATGCAAAGGTCACATAATATTCTCATCAGATACACTTTATTTGATGTTGTCTCTTTTTCATATGTATTGCATAACTTCTTCCAAAGCTCCTCAAACATCTTCATCCATGTCAGCAGGTTTCTTTGAAATCCCATTTACTGGCTTCCATTTCCTCCTTTGAATCAGCACATCTTTAATCTGATTCTTCCATAGAGCAAAGTTTGTGCCATCAAATGTTTAGATCTCAAAATGGTCTTTGCCCTGCAAGTTATAGCTCCTCCTAGGAACACTCGCACTAGACCCTGATCCACCAGATGTGCCTGAGACCTCTGATGCCATGATGGTAGAGAAGTGAATAGAATGATAATGGAGCTAGAAGAGTCCAAACACCAATGAATAAGTGTATCGATGGAGTAAATCGACCACTATAGTTGACAAAACCAAAAATCTAAAAAGATTTTGCCAGAGTATCCTCTGCAAAATGAGTGTATGACCAGTGTCAAAATATCATAAAACTGCAAGTACTGACATGTTTACCTACATAGTGAATCACTGACTCCTTTAAATCTAATCAATTACCCAATAGAAGCCAACTACCTTTGTCGAGCACCTATGAACAACTATCATATATCTCCTATGGCAAGGCTGGGTAAGTCTTCCACCTACATCATTGAAGAGACCCCCACGTCTTGGTGTCTCCTAGCTAAGAAAACCTCACCACAACCCTCTTTATCAAACGTAAAAGGCTTTATGCCAAAAACATAACTGCTATATCAATGATCACATGGATGTACATAAGCGATATCCACAGAAGCATACATGGTGTGTATGTGCTCAATATATGCATTAAAATGACACTAAAAGGCTACAAGTGTGTATCAACTCTGGTGTTTTATGCTCAAAAACCTGCATAAATTTACAGCGACTGCTCCCACCAAAATTGAAAACCTTTCAAGAAACATGTAGTTTTATGAGTGTGGCTGAAAACACAGCCCCAAAGGTTGATATTTATTGTCAAAGAAGTACAAAGAAAACTCTTCTTGATTTTCTTGGGCCTGTGTGAAGAGAACTATGCGTGAAAGTACTCCAAAATGGCTCTAAAAGACACCCCAAAAATGCTTCAAAAATAGGCTTTGAAAGCAAAGAATGAAGCTTTGAGGGACCAAAACATGTTCAAGGTAATGTTAACCTTAGTCTTTCCCCTTCTTCAGACACCACAAGTGTGTAGCTTAGTGGAAAGAGATTGCCACTGTTAAGCGAGGTCCGGGGAGAATAGTATTGGGATGGGTGACCTCCCAAGAAGTACCAAGAACCTCTATCTTCCTTGATCATTGAGGTCCTCCCTCACGTGCAGCAAAGGGCACCAATAGTGACTTTGATGACTCGAATGACAAGGTATGCCAAGGTCTATGCCTTGGTCGCTGCCTTGGTCGCTGCCTTAGTCGTAAGCCTTGGAGAAAGTCGGTGGGTGCTCGCTTCGCTTGCACAAAAGGAACAAATCTTTTACATCAACCTACTCTAATATCAATGAAGTAATTTGATGGCGATGCACCACAATGTGCTCTCCTCCTTGAGAGCTGCATGACAATATCCTCGAAGCAGAAAATTGAGCTCTTAGGGCCGCACAAAGGCTACAAAATATGCAAAAGAAACACAATACATTTCCATTTGACCTTTCACATGGACATTAACGATAACAATCAAGATGATCAAGATCTATACTCTTCAGCTATGATTTTATCTCCAAAGCTTTGATAGATGCAAAGAACCCATTAACAATCCTTGACGCAAACTCATAAAAGAAATCTAATTTTGCAATCTCTATAGCTCGATGTTCAACAAGGGAAGAAAGAAGGCTATTTCCCATGTAAATAACTATATATTTTGATCATGTTGCCCATTGAGGCTAGAAAAAGTCCTCATAAGCCTTTTAATTCACATGCACATTGGTCATGTTAAATAATCCTTCTATGGAAAGTTTTTGAATCAAAATCACTAAGGTCACAGTGCATCCCTAATAGAGGCACAAAAATATTTGCACTCTATACATATAGTGGGACGTTGCAAGTTTCAGTATGGTTTTGATATCCTTCGGTCTGGTGTTCGGTGTCTTCGATAACCCTGACCTCCTAGTGAGCAGGCAGATTGGAGGCGTGCGATGGCATTGACTATGGTGATTCTCTATTTTGGGTTCCTAGGAGTAGCAGTACATGTGGTTAGGTGTTTGCTTAATGTTTGTTTAGCACCCTTGAAGTACTAAGTTTACTTCTAAATTAGTCCCAATGGTATGGCATTGTCATCGCATTGACTACCATCAGCTTTCATGCCACTAATATTATGTCCCCATCTGCAATGCCTTTTTTGTAGTATGAACCCAAGATTTCTGTATTACTCTCTCGTGAAAAATAGATAGTTTGAACTGTTAGTCGTAGCAATCATGTTATAGAAAGGTGATGTAACAAAGGAATATTTGAGAACGTTGTGGTGCGTGAGAGGGATTTCCAATATATAAAGACATCCCCCCAGCCAAGCGGGCCATTGCATCACATTGCATGGAGATAGACATATGCACAAGAGGCACATAGAGATACTTGTAGTGATAAAGGTGCACGTATGCATAACGTTATTTGAAAGTAGCTAAGATAGAGCAACAGTTGCGAATGTCTAGTTCATGCAAGTTGAAGACTAAGAAGACTTAGTGGAAGGTGCACATGGATACTTGTAAGTGCGAATTCATGCAAGCAAGCATTAGTGTGATAAACTTGGATGTGTCTAAAGTAGAGATTGTAGAGCAATGTAGCAGACAAGGAGAAGAGTAGAAATAGTAGATTAGTTGGTGATTGTGAGGTGAGACTAGGAAGATAGTTGCAGTATGGAAGTGGAAGATAGCAGACATGGGTGGTGATTGATGAGTGCTTTCTGGGAAGGTTGGAAGCTGAGATGGCTGAAAGATGAGTGTCTCAAGAAGTGGAGAATGCTCAGAGGAAAGTGTGACCACTAAGAAGGTTTGGGCATCGACACTAGAAAGAAGGAAGCTATTGAACCATGAACTACTAAAAATCCCAATTAGCTGCTGGTGCAAATATCCAAGCCTTCACATTTGGCTTAGCTTGGAGGATCATATGTGGAAGCATGCCAAAGGAATCACTTTTAGGTGGAGCCTTGGTTTGAAATTCAAATTCAAATTGAAGAAAGTTCTTATAAAAGACTTGTAAAAAACTCGCTACTATGTGTCCTCTTAGAGAGCTCTTCCATTGATCATTGGTAGGGTTTCAATAGCTCAATCCATATCCTACTCATTCCAGAATCATTGGGCATCATTACAATTCCAATGATCTTGTATAATCATGTTCTATAATACACATACTTCATTGATCATCTCTGTGTACTTCTCTGTTATGACTACTCAGAATAGTGAACTTTTCATGACCATATCTCAGTGATCCCTCAACCATTTTGCATGATCTATAGCTTGTTGGAACAAGCTTAAAGTCTTATTCGTGCTTACAAATTTTGAAAGAATTTGCTTTAGACATTTGGGAGAAATCAGCATCGAAGTGTTCACTAGTCATTTACTGTTCAATCCCTAAAAAGTCGGGGGTAAGCATTTGATTGCTAAATTAATTTCTCTGAGTGTAGTTCATCATTTTAGATGTTTCCACTTGTAATCATTAGCTACCTAAGCTAATTTGATTCTCTCAAAAGTAATTTTATCAATTGCTATTGTACTGTGAGCACTGAGCAAAAGAACCAGTAGGTGTCTATACGAAAATAGCAAGTTTTGTGAGACTAGCTATTTACAAAGTAGTCTGTTTTGATTCAATTGTTTGAGGGATCTATTCCAAAGTACATAGGTGCTTTCTTGGTGTCATTTCCAAGCTAAAAGGCCCTACAACATAAATCTGAAGTTTGATAGGGCAGGTACAAAGCAGGTTTTAGCAGTACCACCTCACTTTCTTGAGGTATGCATCCATCTCTTCCAACAGTGGTATCAGAGCAAGTAAAGGTAAAATGGGAGATGGTTTCCCTTCTTTTATTGACAAATTGGACAGGAACAATTATCTAGCATGGTCCTTGAGAATGAAGACCTATCTACAAGGAAGGAGTCTCTATGGATACATATCAAGAGATGAGTAGATGCCCATTTTCAGAAGCAAAGGTCAACCTATAAGAGAGGAGCTATAAAGACTCAACTCATGGTGTGCCAAAGATGCCTTAGCAAGGTTATATCTACTTAACTCTATTTTTGAATTCCTTCTTCCTCACATTAGGAATTGTAAACTTTCGAAGAGACTTGGGATACATTATCTTGATATTTTCCTTCCAATACAAGAGCTAGAAAAAATCAACTATGGATTGAGTTTACTACTCAAAGGAAGCAACCCAAGAAGAATGTTTCAGAATATGTGACCAAAGTAAAGGATGTGGTTGATCAATTGGCAAGCATAGGAGAGGATATTGAAGAGGAGCAAATAGTAAGACAAATAATCAATTGTATCAAGGCAAATGATAAGCAGAAAGCTTTCACAACTGCTATGGACCTTTACATGGACATGTGAATCCCATATCTTACCACTCCCATGGGACAACTCTTTACCCATGAAGCCAAGGTCAACTAAAATGGTGAACCATCAAGAGGTAACAATTCTTCTACCCTATACACAGATAAAGGAAAGTCTAAAGGTAAAGGAAAGTGTAATAAAGTAAGTCTATGATCCAAGGGTCCAATCAGTTCAAACAAATCTGAAATCGGACACCGTTTGGTCACCCGTGTGTATGACTAGAGATCTCGAGTCTAGACTTACTAAAAGGTCATTTACTCTTGTAACCAAGTGATCCACTTAGCCTAGTGGTTAAGACTCAAGGATGTGAAGGAGGAGGTCTTGGGTTCATACCCCATGGGGTACATGGGGAGAGTGTTTTGCCCAAAGAGATCTAGAACCTTCTAGAAGCATCCACTTGAGTTAACTCTGGTTAACTAGGACACTTGGTGCACATGTAGTTATATGGATGACACATGGATGGTTAGTATCCACTTGCCAAAGCAGGCAGTCCCCTAGAGAAAGCTATATATAGAGGCATTTGGTTGGGAGGAGAGTCATCTCTCTAACATGTGGTGGTCGTATTAGTTGTTCTCTTGCATTGGTATCAGAGCCCAAGGTTGAGCTTCCATGGAGACCTTGATGGGCCTTTCATCATTGTGGTCACGCAAGCTTCCATGGAGACCTTGGGTTTTATTGATGGTGATGATGTTCTCCATTTTCAATGCTCGCAAATGTTTTGGTTTCTCTTTCAGTGACTTCTTTCATATTTTTATTCGCGGGTGTTTCTCTTGTTCTCTTGAACCCGTTTTGATGTAGCATAAAGAAGTTTCTGATTTCTCCGAGAAGATTCGCTGAAGGCTGGTTCGAACTCTGAACCTCTCACGCCTGAATGCTTGTTCTAACTAGATGACCTTCATCTGTGGATTTATTATCATCGATCAAAATCAATCTAATTGAATAGAATCTTATCTATTCTTTTCTCCATGGAGGCTCTCATGCGGAACAATTCGAACACCGTGATCTCATCGACCTCACATGTAACCATGAAAGTTCCATACTCTTCGGATGGTAATAGAAACCCTGGGGTGTTGTTCGAGCAAAGCATCTTCCTTAGGGTGCTATTCTAGCAAAATATCTTCCTTACAATAAGAATCTCAAGGCGCTGTTGTGGGAATTCGAACCCATGGACAATCGGTCCACACGAAACCGGCCTCTCAAATCTCCCAAAGCTTGCATGATTTGTCAGCCGGGGATGGTGATCGATCAGAGTTTTTTGATTATATGATTTCCAAGCGCATATGGACCGATTGTTCTATCACTCAAGAACGCATATATGTGACGAAAGTCTCTTTTGATTATTGGTTTTATACGCTACCTGGATGCAAAAGGCATCAATTTGCATTGATGACATCCATTGCTATTGCCATCTCCATGCGGAACTCTTGTTCGATTATATGTGCAAAGCAACATTCTGTTGTGCAACCATCAAGTTCTTCACAACGTTCTGATGCAATGATAAAGTCGTCCCAAAGTGTAGCGAAACAAATAGGCTCACTCATAGTCTTGGCAAGGATTCAAGGTCCATCTGCTATCCACAGCACCATAGAGATAGCATGAAGAAGAGTACTTCTTAATTTACATAAAAGCATGTCCCAAATTACAGATGACTTATCCAGCAAAAAAAAAAGATATTCTCCCAATCCACCAAGTGGACAATGGGGTTTCGAACTTAGATGTGTTGCAAACCTACTGTTGGCTTAGCCAAGTCGATCATTGCACTCGAATTTTGACCTTGAATCAATGTAACAAGTTTTGACTTGGGGAGATGCAGGATTCGAACATGTGCAGGCATAGCCCATTTAGTTTCAAAGTCTTTTGACTTGACTGCTGACGGGATCTGGCATAGAGGAGCATCAAGAATGGAAATACTTAGCAAGCATAGGCATGCATCTACGAAAGAATGTTGGTGCATTTATCCTCGTCAAAGAATGTTTTTTTTTTGCATAAAACAAGGTTTTCTTCTTGCTTTAAAAACATAGTTAGTGCTCAAGTTTATGCACTTGAATGGTTGTATCTTTTTAAAATGCTAGCAAGTAGAATGTTTGTGCATGAATGATTAGGAACATGCATTTTCAAGCTCAAGAAATTGCTTGATTTAATTTTGGTGCATGAAAGGAGAATGGCAACACGTGCATGCACTCACATGCATTTGCATGCAAGAACAGGCATTTACATGCAAGATCAGGCATTTGCATATGCATGATTATTTGTTAAAGTAGTTGAATACTTGTACTTTCATTATCTCCTTTTGTACTTTCATTATCTCCTTTTTCTAACTCGACTTAGACACCTAGAAAAAAGAGCAAACTAGAGAGTTGCAATGCTCCTCGCTGCCATGCAACTCAAGTAGCTAGTTTGTTTTTCCTAAATGTGATACTTAGGTATCAAAAATTAGGAGTTTTGATTAGTAAAAGCAAGCCCTTTGAAAGTCAAGTGTTCAATTTTCTTGCTCATTGGAATGGCAAGAAAATAGAGCTTTGCTTGGTTTTGTTTAAGCTAAATAGAGCTTAAAGAAGAAACCCAAGTAATCTTTAGGAATCAAGATATTTTCCTAAAAGATACATCAAAGTAATCTTTAGGAATTAAGCTACTTCCTAAAGATAAGCCAACAAAGAAAATAGTCTGGTTAACTATTTCCTTGAATTAAAAAGAAATATCTTCTAGACAAGCAATAATGATTAGTATCCACCTGCCCAAGTAGGTAGTCCCTTGGAGAGAGCTATATATAGAGGCATTTGGTTGGGAGGAGAGTCATCTCTCTAACATGTGGTGGTTGTAACAGTTGTTCTCTTGCAGAAAGAGCAAGAAAGTAGAAGATGAAGGTACTACCTCTCAAGCTAACTATGTAGGGAGAGGTAGGAACTCAAGAGGAAGGGGTAGAGGAGGTAAGCAAGATAGGGGGAGACCTTTCAACTCTTCTCCATGCAACATATGTGGATTGTCTAATCATACAACAGATGAGTGCCATAGGATGAAGAATCAGAGAAGAAGAGGATTTCAAAGAGGTGGCTACTCACAGTCAAGAGGAAGATTCAACCATAGTCAAGGATACAACCATGGATACAACAACAATTATCAAGGGGGATACAAATCAAGAAAAGATTTCAACAACTACACAGAGGATCAAGAGGATTCTATTCTCATTATGAATATGACTTCAAAACAAGGTATGAATGATGAGCACCTCTTCTATATTGACTCAGGTTTTTCAAACCATGTAGCAGGCAATGTAGATCTTCTTTTTTATCTTCAGGAGCCCAAGGGGAAGCAACAAGTGTAGACAGGTGATGACACCAAGCATTCAGTGGTCAAGGTAGGAAATGTCAAAACTTTTGATGGGAATAGGAATATGTTGAGCAGGGTTCTTTATGTACCTACTATCACAAAAAATTTGAAGTATTGGATAGATAGTGGAAAAGAATTTGCAGGTTAGGTTCAACAAATATGGAGCTTTTGTGGAGGATCCCCAACATGGATTCGAGAGAATTTCCAAAGGAGAACAAATATGTAGATTATTTACATTTGAACTTGAGGACACTAGAAACATTGCACTTTACAACTATAAGAATCAAACATTCTCTGAGTTAGAGATTTGGCATAAAAGATTAGAGCATATTGGTGAGAGAACCTTGAAGCACATATGTTGAGATCAATGTGTACTTGGGATACCTAATGTATCCAACCAAGACATGATCTATAAATGTGGTGCTTGTCAGTTTGGTAAATCACACAGGTTACGCTTTACAAAGAAAGGCTATATTCATGAGGATTATTTGGAACTTGTCCACATAGATGTGTGGGGACCAAGCAAGGACCCTTCAATTTCAGGCTCAAGGTACTATGTGTCATTCATTGATGATTTCCGTGGGTGGACTATCATGTATTTCATGAAACATAAAGATGAAGTATTCAATTGCTTCAAGAAGTATCTTGCACTTGTGGAAAATCAAACAAGAAAAAGTCTAAAGAGGATAAGGTCAGATGGAGGAGGTGAGTACTTCTCCAATGAGTTTGATGCATTTTTGCAAGACAAAGGTATCAAAAGGGAGATTACTACTAGGTATACCCCTGAGCAAAATGGAGTAGCAGAGAGGAGAAATAGGTTGATTGTGGAAGTAGCTAGATCAATGCTTAATGAAAAAAGATTGCCTAATTATTTGTGGGTAGAGATTGTTTCTACTGCCACTTATCTTATTAACATGTTACCCTCTAAGTAACTTGATGGGATGACCCTATATGAAGCATGGAATGGTAGAAGACCATCACTTGATCATTACAGAATATTTGGATGTGTTGCATGTGTGCAAGTTCCATCTCAAACCAGAGGTAAGTTAGACCCTAAGGTAGAGAAACGCATCTTCATAGGGTATGATTTAAATCAGAAAGGATACAGGTTTTATAATCCATCCAACAAAGGATTTATGGTCAGTAGAGATGATGTGTTTGATGAGAATGATTCTTGGTTTGAAAGTGAATGTAGGAAAGTCAAATTGCCATATGACTTGGAAGATGAATTTCCAAGCCTCACCAAGGAAGAGCCAAACACAATTGAAGACATCAAATCAGATGATGAGGACACCATCAATTTGGAAGAGTTCAAAGCATGGAAATCAAAAGGAAAGGCCAAGATGAAGAGTTTGGAGGACATAACTAAATCATCCAACCAAGCAGTAAGAAGATCACAAAGAGAGAGTAAGAAGCCAATCAAATATGGGTATGATAATTCATTAGTTACTAGACATTCCATTTATCTTGCTAAGGATTCACCACTTGAAGAACCTTCTTCATATGAAGAAGCAAGTACCAAAGCACAATGGAAGGAAGCTATGGATGAAGAAATAGAAGCACTCCAAGAGAATGACACTTGGGAGCTCGTACCCAACAAGGCATCTATGAAGGTAATTGGTTCCAGATGGATTTACAAAATCAAGAGGAACTCAGATCGATCCATAAACACGTGTAAATCTAGACTTATGGCTAAGGGCTTTGCACAAACCCAAGGAGTAGATTATGAAGAGACTTTTTCACCTGTGGCAAAAATGCCAACCATCAGAGTATTGGTAAGTGTGGCTAAATCTAGGAATTGGAATATGTATCAACTAGATGTGAAAAATGCTTTTCTCAATGGTTGGATTTCAAAGGAGGTTTACATGGCACAACCTCCTAGCTATGAAGACCCAAGCAAGGTAAATCATGTGTGCAAATTGAACAAATCTCTTTATGGTTTGAAGCAGGCACCTAGGGCATGGAACCATAGGTTAACAACCTACCTTCAGGATCAAGGATTCATGATGAGCAAGGTAGATTCTTCTCTATTTCTCAAAAGAAGTAACTCAAAAATGATATACTTATGTGTATGTGTTGATGACATCATCCTGATAGGTAGTGATGCAAATGGCATGAAACAAATCAAGAACCAAATGATGTAGGAGTTCAAAATCAGTGACCTTGGGTTTATAAAGTATTTTCTTGGACTAGAGTTAGTCTACACAAATTCTCGAATTTACATCACTCAAAGAAAATATATGTAGGACATGTTGAAGACTTGGAGAATGCAAAGGTAGCTAGCACCCCTATGGAGGTAAAACATAAATTGAGTGCTCATGAAGGTGATTTGCTTCAAGACATTGCAGGATACCAAAGCATAGTTGGAAGTCTTTAACTATGCAACATTAACCAGGATTGATATATGCTATGGAGTAAGTGTTTTAATTCAATTCATGCATAAACCCAGAGCACCTCACTTGGAAGCTGCTAAAAGGATTTTGAAGAATCTCAAAGGTACTCAAAACCAAGGACTTTACTTCCCGACATGAAGCTTGTAGCTGTTATTATGTGAAGCTAATGGTAGAGTCACAAACACCTGTCTCTAATCATGACCGTTGTCGGGGTTTGTAAAGCTCAGTTCAGGTATTTCTTGAGTTCTTTCTTTGTGGGTACCATGCATGTGAGATGATCCTGCTCTTTATTGGCCATAAGATACATTCAATCTCAGTGACTAACTCACCCTTCCAAGTGTATGCGTGCCTACCATGTTCCATTCCCAAGAACATTCTTTTCAATGTATTATCTAGATAGCTAACTTTTCCTAATGTCTTAGAATCCTTGAACTCATATATGGTGACTCTCCCTGCTTCACTAATTTGATTTGGCTTGAATCTCCAAAAGGCTTCATTTGTTTCTCTATTCAAGAATAACTTTGTGCTTCTCTTATCATGGGGAATCCACTCTCGTGTAATCACTCTAGTCAAGATAGATTTGCCTTGAGGTGTTCTAGGTTCTCATCCTAGGTCTCCTTGCTCTAGGTATCCTATCTCATTCCCTAGAATGATATTCCCAAACTCATCTATCAGGTCTGGTAAGCTAGCAACCACATACATGGTTCCTTGCTTATCAATGTATGAGCCTTCTTCAAACTTGGCCACTAGGTGTTCAAGTCCAAAGGGTTGATCCGAGTTTTTAAGTTGGACCACAGATCGCCTCAGATCATCCTCATAGATACGTGAACCTAATCAATTGCTCAGGATGTATTATAGCTAGGTCTTATAGGGTCCTTTGAGAGTTTCCAACTAAGCCATTCTTGAGCTTCATGCAGGTCTTTCCATGCTAAATGACATCTCTTAGTCACTTGTTTCTAAACTCAACACGTAAGGATAGTCACTAAGTTGTTGAGCCCATGATCTTGTTGTATGATTAACACTAGCCTTAGACAATCTAATACTTTGTAGTCTTTCCCTAGGTGTCTACCTGATCTAAGGTTCATATGCCCTATTGATTATCCCAACTATCCTTGTACAACCACATTGCTGATTCCTTTGATATCAATCACTTGTTCCTTTTAACTTCTTTTGGATGTGTTTCCTTGTCTTAAAACATGTGTTGTAAAGAGCACTTAGGTTTGTCGTACTTGTTGTTCTTCATCCAATCATCTTAGATTTTTTTCCCTTAAGTTTTCCCTTGATTGCAATTAAGCTCCTCTTGAACTTAAGAATTTAATCGCTTTTTAAACTTGAATGTTCCTATCATGCTGCTAATCAATTACAACCACTAATCACACTTAGCCTATGCTAAAACAATTGATTGAGGGTGTTGAGAGTTCTTCCAACCTCGAGTCACCTATCCTTGTTTGTGCTTGAATGCCCACAACATGCGTTCCCAAGCTTGCACACACTTGCACCTTGCTTTAGTCTTCCCAAGAGCTCCATAGTCCTGAAGTATTTCGATGGTGTGCACCACACTGGACTCTCCTTCTCGAGAGCTCCACGACGATATGCTCAAAGTAGAAAACCGAGCTCTGGTCGCCACACACAGTACTCCGCACAGATGTTGTAGAATACGCAAAAAACGCAGTACACAGGGAGCACGAAGACAGACTTCTTAGGTCTTACAAATGCGGTCGAACTTACAGTCTGTGACTGACCAGGCCACTATATGTTTTATTAAAGAACATATACAAAGAAGTGTCCGGTGGCCATTTGGCCTTTCACATGGACACTAACGGTAACAATCTCCCACTAAAGGCCAATATGGCCAGAGTAACTATGGGAGAAAAAGAAAGAATGATAAAGAATACCTGAGTGTAAGTATACAAACTATACCTCCCACCTGATGGGCATGTTACACAGTATACAAGTGACTGCGTAAGATCAAGAATCAAGTAACCCCCATCAAGTGACAACAGTGTCGAAAGCTATCCTGTGGGAGAGCTTTAGTCAAAGCATCTGCAGCATTATCTCGAGTGTGAACCTTCTCAAGAATAATGCTCTCAGTGGCTAAGCAATCTCTAATGAAGTGATACCTCACCTCAATGTGCTTGGTCTTTGCATGATAGACCGGATTCTTAGCCAAAGCAATGGCACTCTGACTATCACTGAGCAAGTGAGGTACATGCTGAGGCAAACCCATATCACAAGCAAGACGAGAAAGCCACAATGCTTCCTTACATGCCTCACTTGCTGCAACATACTCTGCTTCTGTGGTGGAAACAGCTGTACATTCTTGAAGACGAGATCTCCAAGAGATAGCACCTCCAGCAAAATGAAAAATGTACCTTGATGTAGACTTACGATTGTCTACACAACCAGCATAGTCAGAATCTGTGTAACCAATAATGGATGCTTTCCCTCTACCTAAGCATAGACACTTGTCCTTAGTGCCACTCAGATATCTCAAAATCATTTTGACCGCTTCCCAATGTTTCTTGCCAGGATTAGACATATATCTGCTCACAACTCCCACTGCAAATGCAATGTCTGGTCTCGTAGCTACCATAGCATACATGAGACTACCAACAGCAGACTGATAGGGAATTTTGGTCATGAAATCCTTTTCCTCATCTGATTTGGGGCAGTCATCCTTGCTCAATTTCACATATGTGGGTAAAGGTGTACTCAATGCCTTTCCACCCTGCATATTGAATCGATGAAGTACTTTGGATATGTACTCACTTTGAGACAAGTATATGCATCTTTTACTCCTATCACGAGTAATGCGCATGCCAAGAATATGTTTGGCATCCCCCAAATCCTTCATATCAAATGTCTGACTCAACTTCTTTTTGAGAATTGACAAATCATAAGAGGACTTCCCAGCAATCAACATATCATCGACGTAAAGTATCAAGCATATCAAGCTGCCATCATAACATCTCTTTGTGTAGAGACAATGATCCTCATTGCTCCGAGAATAGCCTTGGGACTTCATAAAAGCATCAAACTTTTGGTACCATTGTCTAGGAGACTGTTTAAGTCCATACAAGCTCTTCTTGAGCTTACAAACTAGACTTTCCTTGCCAGGAACTACATAACCCTCTGGTTGTTCCATATAGATCTCATCTGTAAGATCTCCATGCAAGAAAGCTGTTTTCACATCCATTTGGACTAGCTCTAAGTCCTCCATTGCAACGAATCCAAGCAACATGCGCAAAGTAGTCATCTTGACCACTGGGGAGAAGATTTCCTCAAAATCAACACCATGTTGTTGCTTAAAACCCTTTGCAACAAGTCGTGCTTTATATTTTGGAGAAGCACTATCTGATGTGAATTTCAGCTTATATACCCATTTACATGGTAAAGCTTTCCTTCCCTTTGGCAAAGGTACTAAGTCCCAAGTACCATTCTTGTGAATAGAATCCAACTCACTCTTCATGGCACGCTCCCACTTGACATGATCCTCTGTCTGCATAGCCTCTTTGTAGCAAGAGGGCTCACCGGCATCTGTTAGCATAACAAAATCTAAACCTGGAACATATCTATCAGGTGGATATGAGACACGTGCAGAACGTCTCAATGGTTGCTGAACAGGAACATGTGCGGACTGATCTGAATGGACATTCTCTTGAACATCCCTATGTGCAGCATTTTTATTCATGCTAACCGGAGGACTAGTATCCTCAAACACCACTCTTCTCACTTCAACCTCCTTAATCGGCTGTTTATGCATCTTAGACTCATTAAAAATGACATCACTACTTCTGATCACTGACCGTGTTTCAGGATCCCATAAGCGATATCCAAATTGTCCTTCTCGACCATATCCAAGAAAAATGCATTTCTTTGACTTATGGTCCAACTTCTGTCTAAGATTCTTGGGTATATGAACATATGCTTCACACCCAAAAACTCGAAGATGATCATAATATGGTGGTTTCCCTGTCCATAACTCTTGTGCCACTTTCAGACCTTTGGCAGTACTAGGTGAAAGGTTAATCACATGAACTGCAGTCAATACTGCTTCTGCCCAAAAACCTTGTGAGAGGTTTGCATGATGCAACATAGAGACTACTCTATCTTGAATAGTTCTATTCATCCTCTCAGCTACACCATTCTGTACTGGGGTATAAGGAGCTGTAAACTCTCTACGAATCCCTCTACACTGACAGAAAAGGCTGAATTCATGTGAGGTATACTCACCCCCATTATCTGAACGTAAAGCCTTAAGCTTAGTTCCTTTTTCAGTCTCAATTGAAGCAAGCCATTTTCTGAAAGTAGGGAATACATCATCCTTCGATTTGATAGGATATACCCAGACTTTTCTAGTAGCATCATCTATGAAAGTAACAAAGTAAAGAGAACCACCTAAGGACCTAGTGGGCATAGGACCACACACATCTGTATGAACAAGATCTAAAGGCTGAATTGAAGAGTCAATGTGCATTTTATGCACATTTCTGGTTTGCTTTCCATATTGACAATGCTCACAAAATGAAAAATCAGAGAAAGATAACACAGGTAAGTAGCCAGAACGAGAAAGATTTTCCATTCCACTATGAGATATATGGCCCAAACGACCATGCCAAATACAAGCCATAGGCTGTTCAGTAACAGCTAACAAGTGTTCTTTCTGTGATACAAATAAAGGGTAAAGTGAGCCAACTTTCCTTCCTTTTGCAATAACCATATTGCCCTTTGATATACGAAAGGACTGAGCATAGAAGACCACCTTGTAACCAAGGTCATCAAGTTGACCAACTGACATCAAACTGCGTGATAACTGAGGTACATGGCGTACATTATGCATAGTAAATTTTGAACTGTCAATGAACTGCACAACCACATCTCCAATCCCCACAACATCACACTGGTAAGAGTCACCAAGTCTCACGGTACCAAGAGACTTTGCTGCATAATTAGAGAACCATTCTCTATGTGGTGTCACATGGAAAGAAGCACCAGAATCTAGCAGCCAGGTGTGGGAAAGAGAATCAGCCATAAGTGCCTCAGATGGCACAGTACTATCAAGTGTCAACACATCAGCATCATCAAAAATAGCATTAATTTCTTCAATCTTCACAGTCGAAGTAGATGGTGCAGGTAACTGTTTAATATGCCCATCAACATTCTGTCCTTTACCTTTAGCATTCTTTAATGCATAACAGTCTTTCTTCATGTGTCCTTTCTTATGACAATAATGGCATTCAATATCCCTCTTCCTTGATTTACTTCTGCTCTTATTCCGTTGACCATTCTTTTCCTTGTTCTTGCTCCTGCCACGTTGTTGATTCTTTCCTTGGTAAGAATCACGAACATTATATGCATCTCCACTCTGAGTGCCAACCATAGATTTTCTACGAATCTCCTCACTCAAGAGTGCTCCACATATGTCATCATAGACGAGTTTACCACCTCGTGCACTATTGCTAATAGCTGTGCAAAATGTATCCCATGATGATGGCAGGGTGCATAACAGCAATACTGCTTTCATTTCATTGTCCATATCCATTTTCTGAGCCTGTAACTGGGAGAATATGGCATCAAACTCATTTAGATGAGCAGCAACACTATCTGTGTCCTTCATACGAAGGTCGTATAATTTTCTCATCAGATATACTTTATTTGATGCCGTCTCTTTTTCATATGTATTGCATAACTTCTTCCAAAGCTCCTCTGCACTTTCACAGTCTAATACTGTAAAGTAAACATTATCTGCTAGGTGCAAGCGAATGGTAGACCTGGCCATTTCATCTAACTCATCCCAATCATCTTCATCCATGTCAGCAGGCTTCTTTGAAATCCCATTTACTGGCTTCCATTGCCTTCTTTGAATCAGCACATCTTTAATCTGATTCTTCCATAGAGCAAAGTTTGTGCCATCAAATTTTCGGATCTCAAAATGGTCTTTGCCCTGCAAGTTATAGCTCCTCCTCGGAACGCTAGCACTAGACCCTGATCCACCGGATGTGCCTGAGACCTCTGATGCCATGATCGTAGAGAACTGAATAGAATGATAATGGAGCTAGAAGAGTCCAAACACCAACAAATAAGTGTATCAAGGAGTAAATCGACCACTATATAGTTGACTAAACCAGAAATCTAGAAAAATTTTGCCAGAGTATCCTCTGCAAAATTAGCATATGACCAGTGTCAAAGTATCATAAAACTGCAAGTACTAACATGTCTACCTGCATAGTGAATCACTGACTCCACTGCATATAATCAGTTACCCAATAGAAGCCAACTAGGCTTATCGAGCACCTATGAACAACTATCATACATCTCCTATGGCGAGGCTGGGTAAGTCTTCCACCTGCATCACCGAAGAGACCCCGACATCTGGGTGTCTCCCAGTTAAGAAAACCTCACCACGACCCTCTTTATCAAACGTAAAAGGCTTTATGCAAAGAACGTAACCGCTATATCAATGCCCACATGGACGTACATAAGCGGTATCCACAGAAGCGTACATGGTGTGTATGTGGTCAATATATGCAGTAAAATGACACTGAAAGGCTGAATACACAGCCCAAAAAAACTAGCCAATAACACCTGCAAGTGTTTGTCAACTCTGATGTTTTAGGCTTTAAAAACCTGCATAAATTTGCAGCGACTGCTCCCACCAAAACTGAAAACCCCTCGAGAAACCTGTAGCTTTACGAGTGTGGCTGAAAATAGAGCCCCAAAGGTTGATATTTATTGTCTGAGAAGTACAAGGAACACTCTTCTTGATGTTCTTGGACCTGTGTGAAGAGAACTACGTGCGAAAGTACTCCAAAATGGCTCCAAAAACACCCCAAAATTGCTTCAAAAATAGGCTTTAAAAGCAAAAATGAAGCTTTGAGGGACCAAAACTTGTTCAAGGTAATGCCAACCTTAGTCTTTCCCCTTCTTCAAACACCATAAGAGTGTAGCTTAGTGGCAAGAGATTGCCGCGGTTAAGCGAGCTCTGGGGGGAACAGTACTGGGATGGGTGACCTCCCGGGAAGTACCGGGAACCTCTATATTCCTTGATCGTTGAGGTCCTCCCTCGCGCGCAGCCAACGGCGCCAACGGTGACTTCGGTGACTCGGATGACAAGGTATGCCTTGGTCGCCGCCTTAGTCGTAAGCCTTGGAGAAAACCTGGGGGGGGGGGGGGGGGGGGGCTCGCTTCGCTCGCACAAAAGGAACAAAGCTTTTTGCCTCGAACTGCTCTGATACCAGTGAAGTATTTCGATGGTGTGCACCACACTGGACTCTCCTTCTCGAGAGCTCCACGACGATATGCTCAAAGTAGAAAACCGAGCTCTGGTCTCCACACACAGTACTCCGCACAGATGTTGTAGAATACGCAGAAAACGCAGTACACAGGGAGCACGAAGACAGACTTCTTAGGTCTTACAAATGCGGTCGAACTTATAGTCTGTGACTGACCAGGCCACTATATGTTTTATTAAAGAACATATACAAAGAAGTGTCCGGTGGCCATTTGGCCTTTCACATGGACACTAACGGTAACAAGTCCAACAAAAATACTTAAGCTAAATTTGATTAAAATATGATAAACCCTAAACATGGCCAAATTTGTTTGTCTATAATGATAGATAATGTCTATCATGATAGACCTATCTGTTGCAATGGATGGTGTCTATCATGATAGAGGCTATCCATCATTTGTCATGGCCTTCTGTCTATCACGATAGATGGTGTCTAATGCAATAGATGGTGTCTAACACGATAGACACGCTTTATCGTGGGTCTTGTCTGTCATGATCAACGGGTGTCTGTCACCCTAGATGGTGTTCCTCATGTATCATATATCATGGATTTTGCTCTATCACGATAGATGGTCTCTATCCTGATAGATGGTCTTTGTCATGGGGAGGGGGGGATCGTCTATCATGATAGATGGGGTGTTTATCATGATAGATGGGGTGTATATCATGATAGATGCATCTCTTGTGATAAGACAATGTCTATCATGATAGTCGAGTGTCTATTGTGAATTTTATCTATTGCGATAGATGGCGTTTGTCATGACATCGACATCCCATTGACAATGATAGAACAAAATAACACAAATTTTGAAAAAAAATATAGTGTTTTGGGATGTTGTAGTGGTTCTATCTATTGCGATAGACAGTGTTGTCACAATGTTGGCATCTTGTCAACAGCGATAGAACGAAATAATGCAAATTTTGCAAAAAATCTAGTGTTTTGGGATGAAATACCAACTTTCTCTCTCTATCATCACAGATAGAGGTCATCATCTCAAAAATTATGCAGAGATCTATCGTACCTATGAAAGCTATTGAAGATGGTGGTGTTGCTGAATCCTATAGAAAATGCTCACAAAACACACAAAATTGAATGAAATAAAACTCTCTCTTGCTCTCTCTCACAAATGGAATGAGGGGAATGAGGTAGGGAAGGGGGTATGACCAAAAAATTGAAATTTCAATGAAGAAGGAGATGAAGGTGGGAGATGGTGAGGATGATGATGAAGATGGTGATGAAAGAAGTAAGAAGAAATGAAAAGTAAAGAGATTACCTATGACTTCAATGTCACAATTCTATGCCTTATCATCACATACTGGTCCTCGAAGCTCTCTCCCCTACAACGGGACCAAACTTGGTGTCACTCTAGCACAATTATAAGCATCGATATGAGGAGATCCACCTCATTATTATCGATCCGCAGAGATGTGAGGATGGCATGATGACCTTGAGCAAGTGGAACGCATAAGTGAGTGAGTGAGAAACACACAAGTATGCACACACACTCATAGACATCTACACACAAAGCAAGAACACATACATAGAGCAACGGAATCTTTGATTAGCCAAAAATACGATTACATTGTCTTTTGTTCACTTCAATTCCCAAAATGCTCACCTCAAGAATGAGCTCTCTTGCTCTTTTTATAGCTTTTCAATAGCTTTGGCCCTATCCAAACCTAGTGTTTGGCCTAGTTAAAAAGTAGGTTCCTATGCCTATTTGGAGGCTCAAGTGAGCTCAAAAACATATGAAATTTGATACATAGGTACTTTTAGTACTTTTCAAGCTTGAGGACTCATCAGCTTGAAAAAAAATGGAGTTTGAACTATCAAAAATGATATTTACAATGTTGGTCTAGTGATAAAAATCACTCTTGGTTGAAAATAATTTCTAAAATTTTGATTGGGCCTATTCTTTGTTTTCTCTGCATGACTGTTCTATCTTCTTGATCCTTCCAATCCCTTTCTTTGGCCTTCTTGTCTTTTAACACTTCTTGTCATAACCATAAAAAGCACATAAACACTTATGACTCTACTTTCAATGGATACACCGATGCATGCTTGGAAAAGTTCTCAATAAACGTCAAGAAGTATATGTAGTTCTCGAATGAATGTGTCTACATAGTGTGAGGGGAGCACTAGATTGTGCTCTCTGACTACAAGATTTCAGAAACACACTTTTGATTACAAGAACACCCACGAAGGGAAAATGATACAAGAATATGTGACTGATACAAGATATCCCACAACCCAAGACTGATAGGTATGAATAACTCGACTAGAGATTATACAGGATATCCCACAACCCGGGATCATAAGTATGAAACAAGATATCTGGATTACAAGAACTCCCTTCTGAGAGATGAACTAGATACAAGAAAGAACTCGACAAGATATCATACTATGAGATTACAAGAGGACAAGACAAGATGTCCAAGAACTAGACTAGACAAGATTGGAACAAGGAACAAGACAAGAACTGGAACTAGAACTTGGAGAGTACTTACTTGGCGGTCATGACTCCTTGAGCTCCCAAGACTGGTATCCACAAGACTGATTATGAATGTGTCCAACCCCTCCTTTTATAGGTTTTCAAGGGCGGTTACGATTTGATGATATCATCAATGACATCATCAATTGGAAACAAGACCTCTCAATGTCAGAATTCAGCAAATCGACAATCGATCTTGGGGTTTTGGCACATTTCGGATGCAATGGTAGCATTAGTTTCTCCAAAATCTTCACCAAATATGATATATAAGAAATTGACATGGAATCTAAGGTTTAAGATGGTTTTATTTGTGTCCATGACATCACCTCCCCCTCAAGCGATGAGTTCCACGAGGAGCGGCCATGTTCTCTAGCTTGGGTTTCATTGGATTCTTCTTATGGAATTCTCGAACCTTGATTTTTGCTCTCTAAATATTTTTTGTAAGTTCCCAAGTACGATCACTGGCATCATACCCTTTCCAATGACTAAAGTCTTCCAATCATCCTCGAGAGATTCTTGAATCTAAGATATGATCAATCTTGAATTCTTCATGATCCTTAATCTTGAAAGGTGGTGAAGGACTGGTTCTCCCTTGAGCTTCCTTAGGTTCATCACAAGATAGGTCCTTTGAGCTTTTAGTGGTGCTTTGTAGTGTTTCCAAGATCTTTGATGGAGTTTCTTGAGTAAGCACACCTCCTTGATTGAACACGAACTCCTTGTCCTTTACCTTCTTATTATCTTTATAATGTGTATGCTCTATATCAGTTGTAATGACTTCTTAGGCTTCAAAGATTCTTGATTCATATTCTTGAGGAATAGTGTCTTCTTTATTCGACTTTTGGCTCTTGGACTTGGATTTCTTTTAACAACCGATTCTCACATTGAATTGCTTGATTGATAGCATCCTCCAAGGTGTTTGCTTGAGGCATGGATAGCAAGAGATATTTGACTTCATGATTAAGGCCACTTCAAAACTGATTAACCATGTAGTCTTCTTGATATGTAGTTCCATGAAACAACATCTTGATATTCAAGGCATAGTCTGAAATGAATCGATCATCTTGTCGTAGCAATCTTTTCATCTCTTGGACATGTTCGATCAAGTCCTTTATGGTAGATTGAATCTCCTTGCATAAGGAATCTATGGTGCTTGGTCTTGATGAAGATAGTCTTGCCAAAATGTCAGGGGAGCACTAGATTGTGCTCTCTGACTACAGTAGACAAGATTTTAGAAACACACTTCTGATTACAAGAACATCCATGAAGGGAAAACGATACAAGAATACATGACTGATACAAGATGTCCCACAACCCGGGACTGATAGGTATGAACAACTCAACTAGAGATGATACAGGAGATCCCCAAGCCGGGATCGTAAGTATGAAACAAGATCTCTCGATTACAAGAACTCCCTTCTGGGAGATGAACTAGATACAAGAAAGAACTCGACAAGGTCTCATACTACGAGATTACAAGAGGACAAGACAAGATGTCCAAGAACTAGACAAGACAAGATTGGAACAAGGAACAAGACAAGAACTGGAACTAGAACTTGGAGAATACTTACTTGGCGGTCACGACTCCTTGAGCTCCCAAGATTGGTATCCACAAGACTAATTATGAATGTGGCCAACCCTCCTTTTATAGGTTTTCAAGGGCGGTTACTAGTTGATGATGTCATCGATGACATCATCAACTAGAAACAAGACCTTCGGGTGTTAGAATTCAGCAAATAGACAGTCGATCTTGGGGTTTTGGCACATTCCGGATGCAATGGTAGCATTAGTTTCTCCAAAATCTTAACCAAACATGAGATATAAGAAATTGACATGGAATCTAACGTTTAAGATGGTTTTCTTTGTGTCCATGACACATAGGACCACAGATATCACTATGAACAAGCTTCAATTTGTGAGCAACTCTAACTAAACCATCGTTTGGGAAAGAGGAATGCTACATTTTGCCCAAAACATAGCATTCACATATTTTTAGAAGGCGCCTCAAGTTTGGGAAGTGAGGACACCATTTTATATTTCTACAAGCATAACAAACTAGCAAAATTCAAATGACCAAAGCATGCATGCCAAATCTTGGATGTGCAATAACCTGAGAATATTGAGTTGCACATCCTAAATCATTCATAGATTTTGCATAGTCTATGAGATTATAGATCCCACAACATAAAGTGATAGAAGCAATAATAATATCATCATTCAAGAGATCATGATATGTACATCTATCATCAACATGTGGTAGTGTTCCTTTTAGGGGTGGGCTCAAGTGAAATGAAGAAATTGCATTGCAAAGTAATATTTTTGGTTGCACCACTATCAAAGTATCAAACATCTGAGTCTACAATAGACATACACTGCTCATGTGAAGATGGGTCATAGCTGCAAATAGTAGTAGTTTGTTTTAGGTGTAGAGGCCTCTGCAACAACCATTCCAGCCTCTTTCTTCTTTACCTCCTTTGCAACCAATTTAGGACAACTCTTTATGACATGATCATTTGCCTTACAATACTTGCAAAAGTATTTTTGCTTTTTTGTTTTTTTATCATTTTTATCTTTCTTCTTTGTTTATGCAGCTAAGCAAATTTTTGCTTACTAGTAGATAAGCGCCATTTACCTTCACCCTTCTAACTTGCTAAGAAAGCTTGATTCGCAAGACATATATTGACCTATTCTACCAAGACACATTTACCTACAACAAAACAGAGACTAACTCCTCATATGCTAAGGCATTTGGATTGCCTTTCATCATCAATTGTAGAGTACAATCAAAACCCTCATATCAATCTAGAAGTAAATCAAGCATCCAATAGCCTGCTGATAGAGAACAGCATCAAATGCATCTCCAACATCATGAAGAATCAATCATAAACCTGTCTCAATAGGAGTGGCAATAGGTTTATAGTCTTCAAGGCCAAAACTCTGCAATAATGTGTCTATATATTTGGTTTGACACAAAGCTATTCCACCATCAACTTGCATAAATTGAATGCCCAAATAATGATGCAAATGCCCCAAATCTGGCATCTCAAATGAGGCATGCAAATCAGCTTTAAAATCAGCAATATGCTTCTCATGAGGACCAGCGAGTAGCATGTCATCAATATACACAACAAAGATCATAAGCACATCATTTGCCCACTTAACATATAAGGTGCTTTTAGTTGGACTGTTGATCTCAAAACCATGTGCAATCAGATAGGCATGTATCTTTTCATACCAAGAATGTGGTGCTTGCTTTAAACCATATAATGCCTTCTTTAACATGCACATCTGGTTTTCATGCCCTTTCTGCACAAAGCCACGGGGCTGAAAAATGTACACTTCTTCATGCAAATCACCAAACAAAAATGCAGTTTTAATGTCCAACTGATGTGCATTCCAACCGTGATAAGCTGCAAGTGCAAAGATGCTACAAACAATAGTCAAGTAGGAGCAAAGGTCTCATCAAAATCAATTCCTCTTTCCTAAGCATGACCCTTTGCAACAAGACTAGCCTTATAACTATCAATTGTTTCATCGGGCTTATGCTTCAGGTTGTATATCCACTTAGTGCCAATGACCAGGTACCATTCTTCATTATAGCATCATATTCAGATTGCATAGCAACCATCCAATTTTCAAAATTTTGTGCTTCATCAAATGAAATAGGCTCATTCTCATCATTGAGACTAGAGGTAGTCATAGCATAGCAATTTGATGCAAAAGAGGCACTATGAGGGCCTAAACGAGTACAATATGATATAGGTGCATCTAATTTGTTGTCATGCAAAGTATGCACTAGCCATTTTGGCATAGTTTTTGCCTCCTCAATATCAACTCTCTCATCAACAAGTGCATCATGTAAATATGCATCAAAAATGGAATGATCTGCATCATCACATGAAACCTGCAAAGGTTGAGAAGTTGCCTCATTAGGACGGCCAACACTAGATTGTCCACTTGTAAAAAGAGGCAGCAAAGTATCATACATGTCTTTGGAGCTAAGAGATGTCTCCTTAGTACATGAAAGTAATGGCTAAATAGCATCTTCCACAAAAACAACATCACAGCTAACCAAAATGTGTTTAGTTTGTGGATGATACAAATGATAGCCTTTGCTTTCAGAATTGTACCCAACAAAGATACATTTCACTGCTTTATCATCCAATTTCTTGCGATATTGTTGAGGCACTAATGCATATGCCAGACAACAAAAAACACACAGGTGAGCAACAGATGGCTTGCGACCATGCCAAGCCTCATATGGAGTGATAGACTGTTGCGCTTTAGTGGGACACTTGTTAAGTACATATGTTGCACACATAATAGCCTCAAGCCAGAAACTATGTGGTAAAGCCTAACCCTTGACCATGCACTTCACCATCTCCATGAGTGACCTATTCTTCCGTTCAACAACTCCATCTTGTTGACGTGTATATGGCACTGTACACTGATGTTTTATCCCACGTTCAGCCAGAAATGCATTAAAGTCAGAAGACATATATTCCCCCCTCGATCAGAATGGAGGGTGCCTATTTCACATGTTGATAAAATTTCAGCCAAAACTAGAAATTGTTTGAACCATATAAACACTTCGGACTTTGCTTTCAATGGATATATCCATGTAGGCCTGGAAAAATTATCGATGAAAGTCAAGAAGTAAATATAGTTTCCAAAAGAGGGTTTCTGCATAGGACCATAGACATCACTATGTACAAGCTACAATTTGTGAGTAGCTCAAACTGAACCATCTTTTGGAAAGAAGAATGCTCCATTTTTTCCAAAATACAACCTTCATAGACATGCTTACCGGGTGCCTTAAGTTTGGGCAAGGAGGACACCATTTCATATTTTTGCAGTCGTAGCAAACTAGAAAAATTCAGATGACCAAAGCGTGCCTGCCAAAGTTTGCATCTGATATAGCTTGAGAATCATGTACTGCACATGTTGCGTCATTCACAGATTTTTCATAGTCTATGAGCTTATACAGCCCACAACATGAAATGCCAGAAGCAATAATCACGTCACCATTTGACAGATCATGAACTGTAAATCTGTCATCAACAAATTTCATAACCAAGACAATCTCGACTAAAGCTAAAATTGATAACAAATTCTTGTTGATCCCTGGCACAAATAAAGCATCTGACAATGTAAAAGAACTACCATCAGCAGTAGTCAGAATGATCTTATCAACTCCCATGACAGGATAAGAGGAGTTGTTGGTGCATGTGATAGTATTCCCTGTAGGGGTTGGCTCGAGTGAAGTGAAGAAACTATGCTGTGAGGTAATATGTTTGGTTGCCCATCTATCAAAGTACCAAACATCTAAGTCTACTACAGGCATACAATGTTTAGGAGAAGATGGGTCAAAACTGCAAACAACAGTAAACGCCCATTCTTCATTCTACACTAGATTAGCAGACTCTGTTTTCGATGTAGAGGCCTTTGCAACAACCATTCTAGCCTCGTTTTTATTTTCCTCTTTTGTAGCCAGTTTTCGATAGCTCTTTATGATATGATCGTTTCCTTTACAGTGCTTACAAAACAATTTCTGCTTTTCTGATTTCTTCTCATCTTTTTCTTCCTTCTTTGAATGTGCAGCATTTGCAGATTTTTGCTTACTAGTAGATTAGCTCCATTTACCTTTGCCCTTCTGACTAGCCAAGAAAGCTTGATCTGCAACACACATAATGGACCTGTTCTACCTGGCACGTTTGACAGACAAGGGTATCAATGCATGTGCATGAGCATCTCTACCATCCCAATGAATTTTCTCTATAGTAGGTGCAGTAAAAATTGTAGTACGAACAAGAATTTGTATAATATCACCATCTTCGATGCCATCTGCATCAGCTTCAGTACACATATTTACAAGTGAAATAGGATGTTTTTCAACACCATGTACAATATTCCACAGTCCTTTTATGACCAATACATAATGCATTATATAAACCCATAATGGGTAACCATCCAACTTATCCTCAAAATCCAACATACGGAATACATCATTGCTTTCAGCCATGGCCACTGACTAAAATACCCTGATGGAGAAAAATGATTGTATCTCAAAAAGTTGAACAAAACTACCCTCTTGAGTTTTGTTAAACCTGTAGTAGACTTCGAGATGCTTATACTGGCAAATTGAAACATGCATATATCTTTGGCACAAAAAATACAAAATAGCATGCACAAGCATTACGATAGTGCACTCCTAATCACCTTGAGTATGCACACCAAATTTCATGCAATTTTGAGACTGTAACCGGAGGGGTGTCGACGATGCCCTAGATGAAGCAATGACCTGCTTTGATACCCATTGTAACCGGAGGGGTGTCGACGATGCCCTAGATGAAGCAATGACCTGCTTTGATACCAATTGTAACCGGAGGGGTGTCGACGATGCCCTAGATGAAGCAATGACCTGCTTGATGCCCTAGGTCTACGGAAGCACATGAACAACACAAGGAAGAAGAAAAAGCTTGGAGCATAACACACAATATTGAATGTATTACCACTAGAATGTATAAAGATAAGTAACCCATTAGGGTAGTAGGTGTATATACAAGTTGGGGGGAAAAAATCTCCTAAAGAGGGAAAAAGGTGCCTTGGCAGTCCTAGAGTGTCCACACACATCACTACCTAAATATATCAACAATTATTAACAAGAAGACGAGAGTTACCAATAGAGATTTCAGCTTCTTTAGTAGTATTATTATTGGGATGTAAATTTTCCTTATTTGAGGCTTCCTCAACTTCATCACTAGCTTCAACAAAAGGATTATGGACATCCTCAAGAAGGACATCAAAGGGTTAGAGGATTTACCTCTTTTTTTCTTAGTAGATTTTGGAGCACTTCTTCTACCAAAAGGCTAGTTAGCTTGGAGAGTCTCATGAGAGGATTCCTTCTTTGAATACCATCCTTAATTCCTGAACCATCAATACCAACATCAGACATCTTAGGGTTAATCAAAGAACAATCCTTTATCGAGTGACCTTGTTTATGACATTTAAAGCAAGCATTAGGTGAATTCCTATAAAGCACTTTTTGTTCATGTAACAACATACCATCAGAGTTTCTAATCTCTATACTACATCTAATTGGATTAGACACTAGATTTAATCTCTATACTAGATTTAATTGCCCGTAGGAGTCAGAAACCGCATGATTTGGTTAGCACGTGAAAGTATGTTAGTTATAATATGTGATAACATGCTAGTTATCACAACCACTTAGCTAGTTATCACGTGAAAGCTCACGGGCGGGATCGAATCTCTTAGTATTTCTGAAATGCCCATTGTTATGTGTATATATATATATATATATATATATGGTTCAGTTCGATCTTACAATTTATGTCTCCTTTTTGAAAGTGTGACTTCACAATGAAGATCATAATGTCTTTGAATCCCACAAGGGTAGAACACCTGGCACCTTGTATAGATCCAAAAGGCATGCTAAAGATAAGAACTAGGAAGGGTTGCCCTAAGGAAACACTAGTAACAAAGTGTTTCCATAGCATGCACATGCATGACCCCTGCTACCATTGCTAGAGTCAATAAAAAATACTTGAAGGTCGATAAGAGACATCCCCAAAAGGCATTCATCTCACCACAAGGACAAGGACTAGAGTGTGTTGGTACTAAGTGCGTTGCTCCAAAATTTGCCACATGATTCATTTGAAACCCTTTTTCTTAGTAGACCGACGTGAAGGCCGTTTGGACTCCCAAATCGCATGATCCTGCATGTATTCCACCCACAAGCGGGCTCGAATCTCTCTCTTTTTTTTTTAGAGTACAATGAATTGGAAACACACTCACACACCTAACCTCATAAGATAGAGGCACCCATCTCTTAGGAACTCAGAGATTGTGTCCAGCCAAGACTTCAACTCACGACTTTCTCCCAAAGATTCAAGGTGTCAATTCACTAGGCTACGCTAGTTTGAATGAATCTCTTTGTATTTGTATGCAATTCCTCTTATACAAATTAAACTTTGACGTGGGATTCCCTATTATAAATAAAACTTGTCGAGTGATTACTCTTTTTTTCCATTGACTAACTTGTAAGGTTTCGATGGTGATGCACCACGGTGCGCTCTCCTTATCGACAGCTCCACGATGATATCCTCATAGTAGAAAACGAGCCTCCTAAGGCCGCACATGGTACTCAACACAGAGACTGCAGAATACGCAGAAAACATAGTACATAGGGAGCACGAAGATAGACTTCTTAGGTCTTACAAATGCGGTCGAACTTATCGTCTGTGATTGACTAGGCCATTATATGTTTTATTAAAGAACATATACAAAGAAGTATCCAGTGGCCATTTGACCTTTCACATGGATATTAACAGTAACAATCTCCCACTAAAGGCCAATATGGCCAAAGTAACTATGGGAGAAAAGTAAAGAATGATAAAGAATACCTGAGTGTAAGTATACAAACTATACCTCCCACCTGATGGGAATGTTACACGGTATACAAGTGACTCAAAAAGATCATGAATCAAGTAACCCCCATCAAGTGACAATAGTGTCGAAAGCTATCCTCTGCTAGAGTTTTAGTCAAAGTGTCTGCAGCATTATCTCGAGTGTGAACCTTCTCAAGAATTATGCACTCACTGGCTAAGCAATCTCGAATGAAGTGATACCTCACCTCAATATGCTTGGTCTTTGCATGATAGACCGGATTCTTAGCCAAAGCAATGGCACTCTGACTATCATTGAGCAAACGAGGTACATGTTGAGGTAAACCCATATCACAAGCAAGACGAGAAAGCCACAACACTTCCTTACATGCCTCACTTGCTGCAACATACTCTGCGTCTGTGGTGGAAAGAGTTGTAAATTCTTGAAGATGAGATCTCCAAGAGATAGCACCTCCAGCAAAATGAAAAATGTACCCTGATGTAGACTTAGGATTGTCTACACAACCAGCATAGTCAGAATCTGTGTAACCAATAATGGATGCTCTCCCTCTACCTAAGCATAGACACTTGTCCTTAGTGCCACTCAGATATCTTAAAATCATCTTGACCGCTTCCCAATGTTTCTTGCCAGGATTAGACATATATCTGCTCACAACTCCCACTGCAAATGCAATGTCTGGTCTCATAGCTACCATACCATACATGAGACTACCAACAGCAGACTGATAGGGAATTTTGGTCATGAATTCCTTTTCCTGATCTGATTTGGGGCAATCATCCTTGCTCAATTTCACATATGTGGGTAAAGGTGTACTCAATGCCTTTCCACCCTGCATATTGAACCTGTGAAGTACTTTGGATATGTACTCACTTTGAGACAAGTATACGTATCTTTTGCTCCTATCACGAGTAATGCGCATGCCAAGAATATGTTTGGCATCCCCCAAATCCTTCATATCAAATGTCTCACTCAACTTCTTTTTGAGAATTGACAAATCGTAAGAGGACTTCCCAGCAATCATCATATCATCAACATAAATTATCAAGCATATCAAGTTTCCATCTGAGCATCTCTTTGTGTAGAGACAATGATCCTCACTGCTTCAAGAATAGCCTTGAGACTTCATAAAAGCATCAAAATTTTGGTACCATTGTCTAGGGGACTGTTTAAGTCCATACAAGCTCTTCTTAAGCTTACAAATTAGACTTTCCTTGCCAAGAACTACATAACCCTCTTTGTTCCATATAGATCTCATCTCTAAGATCTCCATGCAAGAAAGCAGTTTTCACATCCATTTGGACTAGCTCTAAGTCCTCCATTGCAATGAATCCAAGCAACATGCACAGGGTAGTCATCTTGACTATTGGAGAGAAGATTTCCTTGAAATCAACACCATGTTGTTGCTTAAAACCCTTTGCAACAAGTCAAGCTTTATACTTTGGAGAAGGATTATCTTATGTGAATTTCAACTTATATACCCATTTACATGGTAAAGCTTTCCTTCCCTTTGGCAAAGGTACTAAATCCCAAGTACCATTCTTGTGAATAGAATCCAACTCACTCTTCATGGCACACTGCCACTTGACATGATCCTCTGTTTGCATAGCCTCTTTATAGCAAGAAGGCTCATCGGCATCTGTTAGCATAACAAAATCTAAATTTGGAACATATCTATCAGGTGGATGTGAGACATGTGTAGAATGTCTCACTGGTTGTTGAACAGGAATATGTGCAGACTGATCTGAATGGACATTTTCTTGAACATCCCTATGTGCAACATTTTTATGCATGCTAATTGGAGGACTAGTATCCTCAAACACCACTCTTCTCACTTCAACCTCTTTAATGGGCTATTTACGCATCTTAGGCTCATTGAAAATGACATCACTACTTTTGATCACTGACCGTTTTTAAGGATCCCATAAGTGAGATCCAAATTGTCCTTTTCGACCATATCCAAGAAAAATGCATTTCTTTGACTTATGGTCCAACTTTTGTCTAAGATTCTTGGGTATATGAACATATGCTTCACACCCAAAAACTCGAAGATGATCATAATATGGTGGCTTCCCTGTCCATAACTCGTGTGCCACTTTCAGACCTTTGGCAGTACTAGGTGAAAGGTTAATCACATGAACTACAGTCAATACTACTTCTGCCCAAAAGCCTTGTGAGAGGTTTGCATGATGCAACATAGAAACTACTCTATCTTGAATAGTTCTATTCATCCTTTCAGCTACACCATTCTGTACAAGGGTATAAGGAGCTGTAAACTCTCTACAAATCCCTCTCGACTAACAAAAAAGGCTGAATTCATGTGAGGTATACTCACACCCATTATCTGAACGTAAAGCCTTAAGCTTAGTTCCTTTTTCAGTCTCAACTGAAGCAAGCCATTTTTTGAAAGTAGGAAATACCTCATCCTTCGATTTGATAGGATGTACCTAGACTTTTCTAGTAGCATCATCTATGAAAGTAGTAAAGAGAACCACCTAAGGACCTAGTGGGCATAGGACCACACACATTTGTATGGATGAGATCTTAAGGTTGAATTGAAGATTCAATGTGCGTTCTATGCACATTTCTAGTTTGCTTTCCATATTGACAATGCTCACAAATGAAAAATCAGAGAAAGATAACACAGGTAAGTAGCCAGAATGAGAAAGATTTTCCATTCCACTATGAGATATATGGCCCAAATGACCATGCCAAAAGGATAAAGTGAGCCCACTTTCTTCCTTTTGCAATAACCATATTGCCCTTTGATATGCAAAAGGACTGAGCATAGAAGACCACCTTGTAACCAAGGTCATCAAGTTGACCAATTGACATCAAATTGCATGATAGATGAGGTACATGGCATACATTATGCATAGTAAATTTTGAACCATCAATGAACTGCACAACCACATCTCCAACCCCCACAACATCGCACTGGTAAGAATCACCAAGTCTCACGGTACCAAGAGACTTTGCTGCATAATTAGAGAACCATTCTCTATGTGGTGTAACATGGAAAGAAGCACCAGAATCTAGCAGCCAGGTGTGGGAAAGAGAATCAGCCATAAGAGCCTCAGTTGGCATAGTACTACCAACATTCTGTCCTTTACCTTTAGCATTCTTTAATGCATAACAATCTTTCTTCATGTGTCCTTTCCTATGATAATAATGGCATTCAATATCCCTCTTCCTTGATTTACTTCTACTCTTATTCCGTTGACCATTCTTTTCCTTGTTCTTGCTCTTGCCACGTTGTTGATTCTTTCCTTGGTAAGAATCACGAACATTATATGCATCTCCACTCTGAGTGCCAACCATAGATTTTCTATGAATCTCCTCACTCAAGAGTGCTCCACATATATCATCATAGACGAGTTTACCACCAGGTGCACTATTGCTAATAGTTGTGCAAAATGTATCCCATGATGAAGGCAAGGTGCATAACAACAATACTGCTTTCATTTCATTATCCATATCCATTTTTTGAGCCTGTAACTGAGAGAATATAGCATCAAACTCATTTAGATGAGTAGCAACACTATCTGTGTCCTTCATATGAAGGTCATATAATTTTCTCATCAGATAGACTTTATTTGATGCCGTCTCTTTTTCATATGTATTGCATAACTTTTTCCAAAGCTCCTCTGCACTTTCATAGTCTAATACTATAAAGTAAACATTATCTGCTAGGTGCAAGCAAATGGTAGACCTGGCCATTTCATCTAACTCATCCCAATCATCTTCATCCATGTCAGTAGGCTTCTTTGAAATTCCATTTACTGGCTTCCATTTCCTCCTTTGAATCATCACTTCTTTAATCTGATTCTTCCATAAAGCAAAGTTTCTGCCATCAAATTTTCGGATCTCAAAATGGTCTTTGCCCTCCAAGTTATAGCTCCTCCTTGGAACACTAGCACTAGACCCTGATCCACCGGATGTGCCTAAGACCTATGATGCCATGATGATAGAGAACTGAATGGAATGATAATGGAGCTAGAAGAGTCCGAACACCAACGAATAAGTGTGTCAAAGATCGACCACTGTATAGTTGACAAAACTAAAAATCTAGAAAAATTTTGCCAGAGTATCCTCTGCAAAATGAGCATATGACTAGTGTCAAAATATCATAAAACTGCAAGTACTGACATGTTTGTCTACATAGTGAATCATTGACTCCACCGCATATAATCAATTACCCAATAGAAGCCAACTAGGCTTATCGAGCACCTATGAACAGCTATCATACATCTCCTATGGCGAGGTTGGGTAAGTCTTCCACCTGCATCACCAAAGAGACCCCGACATCTGGGTGTCTCCCAGTTAAGAAAACCTCACCACAACCCTCTTTATCAAATGTAAAAGGCTTTATGCAAAGAACGTAACCAATATATCAATGACCACATGGACGTACATAAGTGATATCCATAGAAGCATACATAATGTGTATGTGCTCAATATATGTAGTAAAATGACACTAAAAGGCTGAATGTAGAGCCCAAAAACTAGCCAATAACACCTGCAAGTGTCTGTCAACTCTGATGTTTTTGGCTCAAAAAACCTGCATAAATTTGCAGTGGCTGCTCCCACCAAAACTAAAATCTTTCAAGAAACTTGTAGTTTTACGAGTGTGGCTAAAAAACACAGCCCAAAAGGTTGATATTTAATATCAGAGAAGTACTAAGAATACTTTTTTTGATGTTCTTGGACATGTGTGAAGAGAACTATGTGTTGAAGTACTCCAAAATGGCTCCAAAAGACACGCCAAAAATGCTTCAAGAAGGTAATGTCAACCTTAGTCTTTCCCCTTCTTCAAACACCACAAGAGTGTAGCTTAGTGAGAAGAGATTACCACGGTTAAGCGAGCTCTGGGGGGAACAGTACTGGGATGGGTGACCTCTCGGGAAGTACCAGGAACCTCTATCTTCCTTGATCATTGAGGTCCTCCCTCATGCGCAGCCAATGGTGCCAACGATGACTCGGATGACAAGGTATGCCAAGGTCTATGCCTTGGTTGCCGCCTTAGTCGTAAGCCTTGGAGAAAGCCGGGAGGGGGGGTGCTCGCTTCGCTCGCACAAAAGGAACAAAGCTTTTGCATCAAACTGCTCTGATACTAGTGTAAGGTTTCAATGGCGATGCACCATGGTGGGCTCTCCTTATCAAGAGCTCCACGATGATATCCTTGGAGTAGAAAATGAACCTCCTAAGGCCGCACATAGTACTCCGCATAGAGACTGCAGAATACGCAGAAAACACAATACACAGAGAGCACGAAGATAGACTTCTTAGGTCTTACAAATGCGGTCAAACTTACCGTCTCTGACTGACCAGGCCACTATATGTTTTATTAAAGAACATATATAAAGAAGTGTTCAATGGCCATTTGGCCTTTCACATGGACACTAATGGTAACATAACTTCATAAGGATTTTTTTTTCGTTAATATATTTTCGTTTTTTCATATTGCTCCATATAAAGTGCCATCACATCGAGAAAGGAGTTCTCAGTTCACTTTATACTTGACTAATAGGAGTAAGGATGCATGAAACCAATGCATCTAGATAAGTGGGGTGGGACACATGACTACAAGGGGAGGGAACATTACATCAGATTTTCCATGGAGAAAACAACGATAAACCTATGAGTAGAATACAAGAACAAAAGCAAATCCCTCAATATGAGTTTGGTGCTTAGAAATGAAGTATTTAGATGGTGATGCACCATAGTGGGATCTCCTTCTCGAGAGCTCCACGACGATATCCTCGGAATAGAAAACTGAGCTCCAAGCACTACACACGGTACTCCACACAGAGGCAGCAGAATACACAGAAAAACACAGTACGCAGGGAGCACGAACACAGACTTCTTAGGTGTTACAAATGCGATCGAATTTACAGTATGTGGCTCACCAGACCATTATATGTTTTATTAAAGAACATATACAAAAGTGTTCAGTGGCCATTTGTCCTTTCACATAGAGACTAACGATAACAATCTCCCACTAAAGGCCAATATGGCCAAAGTAACTATGGAAGAAAAATAAAGAATGATAAAGAATATCTGAGTGTAAGTATACAAACTATACGTCCCACCTGATGGGCATGTTACACAATATATAAGTGGCTATGTAGGATCATGAATCATGTAATCCCCATCAAGTGACAACAATGTTGAAAGTTATCCTGTGGTAGAGCTTTACTCAAAGCATCTACAACATTATCTCGGGTATGAACCTTCTCAGGAATAATGTGCTCAATGGCTAAGCAATCTCTAATGAGGTGATACCTCACCTCAATGTGTTTGGTCTTTGCATGATAGACCAGATTCTTAGCTAAAGCAATGGCACTCTGACTATCACTGAGCAAACAAGGTACATGTTGAGGTAGACCCATATCACAAGCAAGACAAGAAAGCCACAATGCTTCCTTAGATGCCTCACTTGCTGCAACATACTCTGCTTCTGTGGTGGAAACAAATTTACATTCTTGAAGATGAGATCTCCAAGAGATAGCACCTCCAACAAAATGAAAAATGTACCCTGATGTAGACTTACGATTGTCTACACAGCCAGCTTAGTCAGAATCCTTGTCCATAGTGCCACTCAGATATCTCAAAATCATCTTGATTGCTTCCCAACGTTTCGTGTCAGGATTAGACATATATCTGCTCACAAATCCCACTGCAAATGCAATGTCTAGTCTCATAGCTACCATAGCATACATGAGACTACCAACAACACATTGATAAGGAATTTTGGTCATGAATTCCTTTTCCTCATCTAATTTGGGTCAATCATCCTTGTTCAATTTCACATGTGTGGGTAAAGGTGTACTCAATGCCTTTCCACCTTGCATATTGAACATGTGAAGTACTTTGGATATGTACTCACTTTGAGACAAATATATGCATCTTTTACTCCTATCACAAGTAATGCACATGCCAAGAATATGTTTGGCATCCCCCAAATCCTTCATATCAAACGTCTGACTCAACTTCTTTTTGAGAATTGACAAGTCATAAGAGGACTTCCTAGCAATCAATATATCATTGACATAAAGTATCAAGCATATCAAGCTACCATCTGAGCATCTCTTTGTGTAGAGACAATGAGGCTCATTACTTCAAGAATAGCCTTGAGACTTCATAAAAACGTCAAACTTTTGGTACCATTTTCTAGGGGACTGTTTAAGTCCATATAAGCTCTTCTTGAGCTTACAAACTAGACTTTCCTTGCCAAGAACTAGATAACCCTCGGGTTGTTCCAGATAGATCTCATTTGTAAGATCTCCATGCAAGAAAGCAATTTTCACATCTATTTGGACTAGCTCTAAGTCCTCTATTGCAATGAATCCAAGAAACATGTGCAGAGTAAGCATCTTGACCATTGGAGAGAAGATTTCCTAGAAATCAACACCATGTTGTTGCTTAAAACACTTTGCAACAAGTCGTGCTTTATACTTTGGAGAAGCACTATTGGATGTGAATTTCAACTTATATACCCATTTACATGGTAAAGCTTTCTTGCCCTTTGGCAAAGATACTAAATCCCAAGTACCATTCTTATGAATAGAATCCAACTTACTCTTCATGGAACTCTCCCACTTGACATGATTCATTATCTACATAGCCTCTTTGTCGCAAGAAGGCTCACCAACATCTGTTAGCATAATGAAATCCAAACCTGGAACATATCTATTATGTGGATGTGAGACACATGTAGAGTGTCTCAAGGGTTGTTGAAGAAGACTGATCTGATCGTACATTCTCTTGAACATCCCTATGTGCATCATTTTTATGCATGCTAACTAGAGGACTAGTATCCTCAAACACCACTCTTCTCACTTCAACCTCCTTAATGGGTTGTTTATGCATTTTAGACTCAATGAAAATGACATCACTACTCCTTATTCCTGATCTTGTTTCAGGATCCCATAAGCAATATCCAAATTGTCTTTCTCGACCATATCCAAGAAATATGCATTTCTTCGACTTATGGTCCAACTTTTGTCTAAGATTCTTGGGTATATGAACATATGATTCACATCCCAAAACTCAAATATGATCATAATATGGCGGCTTCCCTATCCATGACTCGTGCCACTTTTAGACCTTTGGCAATACTAGGTGAAAGGTTAATCACATGAACTGAAGTCAATACTGCTTTTGCCCAAAAGCCTTGTGAAAGGTTTGCATGATGTAGCATAGAAACTACTCTATCCTGAATAGTTCTATTCATCCTTTTAGCTACACCATTGTGCATTGGGGTATACATTAGGAAAAACGGTGAACCCTGCATGGGCCTTTTAGCTTAAGGAGTGATTAGTGATGGACCAATGAGAGGAGGGTGGTGGACACAGTCTAGTCCCTTAATCATCTAGGCTAGGCCTAGGCTTCCCTTGTTTTTTGGTGGTCAAAACTGGTATGAGTGACTAAAAACCACAAGTTCTTCTCAAAAAGTGGTTTGATAGTGCTAGACTTTCAACCATAGCCGTTGGATGAATGCAAAGATCCTAAGGCTTATGTTAAATCTCAAAAAAAAAATCGGCATGGAATTTTGTCCATTGGATGTGAAGGAGATCTAACGGCGTAGATTAAACGCATGAAGAAAGGCGCCTTTAAATACATTCCGTTGGATGGAGCTAGATCGAATGGTTGTGAAACCATATCTTTGGGAATATCTCAAGATTAATTTTGAGCCTTTAGATCCTGAATCAATCGGACGGCGCTAGATGAACCCCGCCACGGAACTGCACTCGTCGTTTGTCGTTTTCTTCCAGTCGACACACACTTCCATTGCTCATTGAATGCTTGCTATTTTGTCATATTTTGACAGACAAAACATCCTAATCTTGGTCGTCCATGTGATATAATCTAATAAACACAAATGCCCATGACTGCTCATCTTTTAGAAAAGTTTTTGTCGTCTTGTGACAGGAACTCCCTCCTTCATCTCAGCCGTCCGAGGGATTTTATCTAAGGGATACGAATATCCACGAGTCTATTCAAACTGATCACATAATTTAGATACATTATTTTATTTGTGAAACCACTAGTGGTTTTTTTGTGGCCTTAAATCCTTGTTTTATTAATCTTAATCCCTAAAAATTAGGGATCCTTACAAGGCCCATGCAAGGTTCCTTTTTTCCCCTAATGAAGGAGATGTAAACTCTCTACAAATTCCTCTAGACCGACAGAAAGGCTAAATTCATGTGAGGTATACTCACCCCCATTATCTGAATGCAAAACCTCAAGCTTGATTCCTTTTTCAATCTCAACTAAAGCAAGCCATTTTCTAAAACTAGGGAATGCATCATCCTTTGCTTTGATAGGATATACCCATACTTTTCTAGTAGCATCATCTATGAAAGTGACAAAATAAAGAGAACCCCTTGATGACCTTGTGGGCATAGGACCACACACATCTATATGAACAAGTTTTAAAGGCTGAATTGAAGAGTCAATGTGTGTTTTGTGCACATTCATAGTTTTCTTTCCATATTGACAATGCTCACAAAATGAAAAATCAGAGAAAGATAACACAAGTAAGTAGCTAGAATGAGAAAGATTTTCCATTCCACTACGTGATATATGGCCCAAACGGCCATGCCAAATACAAGCCATAGGTTGTTTAGTAACAACTAGCAAGTGTTCTTTATGTGATACAAATGAAGGATAAAGTGATCCAACTTTGCTTCCTTTTGCAATAACCATATTGCCCTTTGATATGTGAATGGACTAAGCATAGAAGACCACCTTGTATCCAAGGTCATCAAATTGACCAATTAACATCAAACTACGCGATAACAGAGGTACATGGTGCACATTATGCATAATAAATTTTGAACCATCAATGAACTACACAACCACATCTTCAATCCCCACAACATCATATTGGTTAGAGTCACCAAGTCTCATGGTACCAAGAGACTTTGTTGCATAATTAGAGAAGCATTCTCTGTGTGCTATCACATGGAAAGAACCATTAGAATCTAGCAACCACATGTGAGAAAGAGAATCAGCCATAAAAACATCGATTGGCACAATACTATCGAGTGTCGGCACATCAACATCGTCAGAAATAGCATTAATTTCTTCAATCTTCATTGTCAAAGTAGATGGTGTAGGTAGCGATTTAACGTGCCCATCAACATTGTGTCCCTTACCTTCGGCATTCTTTAATGCATTTTTCGTCATGTGTCCCTTCTTATGACAATAATGGCATTCGATATTCCTCTTCCTTGATTACTTCTACTCTTATTTCATTGACCTTTCTTTTCCTTGTTCTTGCTCCTGCCACATTGCTGATTCAATCCTTGGCAAGAATCACGAACATTATATGCATCTCCACTTTCAGTGCCAACCATAGATTTTCTACGAATATCCTCACTCAAGAGTGCTATGTCATCATAGGCTAATTTACCACCATGTGCACTATTGCTAATAGCTGTGCAAAATGTATCCCATGATGATGGCAAGGTGCATAACAACAAGGCCATTTTCATTTCATTATCCATATCCATTTTCTAAGCCTATAACTGGGAGAATATAGCATCAAACTCATTTATCAGCAACACTATATGTGTCCTTCATGTGAAGATCATACAACTTTCTCATCAGATACACTTTATTTGATGTAGTCTCTTTTTCATATGTATTGCATAACTTCTTCCAAAGATCCTTTGCACTTTCACAGTCTAATATTGTAAAGTAAACATTATTGGCCAGGTGCAATCGAATGGTAGACCTAGCCATTTCATCTAACTCATCCCAATCATCTTCATCCATGTTAGCAGGCTTCTTTGAGATTCCATTTACTGGCTTCCATTGCCTCCTTTGAATTAACACATCTTTAATCTGATTCTTCCATAGAGCAAAGTTTGTGCCATCAAATTTTTGGATCTCAAAAGGGTCTTTACCTTGCAAGTTATAGCTCCTCCTCGAAACACTAGCACTAGACCCTGGTCCACTAGACATGCTTGAGGCCTCTGATGCCATGATGGTAGATAACTGAATAGAATGGTAATGGAGCTAGAAGAGTCCAAACCCCACTAAGGCCCAAAGAAGGATGACCAAGTGTCAGATTTCGGGATAAAATTTAGCAGTCTTCCCAGAAAAATGAATTGATGAACAGTAATGACCAACCAAAAGCAGTATGTGAGAACAAATGTGCTCACACCAATAAGTGTATCAAGGAGTAAATTGACTGCCATATAGTTGACAACACCAAAAATCTGGAAAAATTTTGCCAGAGTATCCTTTGCAAAATGAGCATATGAATACTGTCAAGATCTCATAAAACTGCAAGTATTGACATGTTTACTTGCATAGTGAATCACTAACTCCACTGGATATAATCAGTTACCCAAAAGAAGCCAACTAGGCTTATCAAGCGCCTATGAACAACTATCATACATCTCCTATGGTGAGGTTGGGTAAGTCTTCCATTTGCATCACCGAAGAGACTCCAACATTTGGGTGTCTCCCAATTAAGAAAACCTTGCCACAACCCTCTTTATCAAACATAAAAGGCTTTATGCAAAAATGTAACCGCTATATCAATGCCACATGGATGTACATAAGCAATATCCACAGAAGCGTACATAGTGTGTATGTGCTCAATATATGCAATAAAATGGCACTAGAAGGCTGAATTTATTGCCCAAACACTGGCTAACAACACCTGCAAGTGTCTATCAACTCTATTCTTTAGGCTCAAAAACCTGCATAGACTTGCGATGACTGCTCCCACCACAACTAAAACCTTTCAAGAAACTTGTAGATTAACTAGAGTGGCTGAAAACACTGCCCCAAAAGGTGAAGATTCATTGTTGAAGAAATACAAAGAACACTCTTCTTGATGTTCTTGGACCTCTGTGGAGAGAACTATGCACGAAAGTACTCTAGAATGGCTCCAAAAAACACCCCAAAAATGCTTCAAAAATAGGCTTTGAAAACAAAGAATGAAGCTTTGAGGACCCAAAACTTGTTGAAGATAAATGTCAACCTTAGTCTTTCCCCTTCTTCAAGCACCACAAGAGTGCAACTTAGTGTCAAGAGATTGCCACTATTAAGCGAGCTCCGGGGGGAACAATACTGGGATGGGTGACCTCCAAGGAAGTATCGGGAACCTTCGTCTTCCTTGATCGTTGAGGTCCTCCCTCATGCGTAGCCAATGGCACCAATGACGACTTCCGTGACTCGGATAACAAGGTATGCCAAGGTCTATGCATTGGTCACCACTTTAGTCGTAAGCCTTGGGTGGGTGGGCAGGTGCTCGCTTCACCTGCACAAAAGGAACAAAGATTTTGCATTGAAATGCTCTAATACCAATGAAGTATTTAGATGGAAATGCACCACACTACACTCTCCTTCTCGAGAGCTCCACAATGATATCCTCATAGTAGAAAATGGAGCTCCAAGCGCCGCACACGGTACTCCACACAAAGGCTGTAGAATATGCAGACACACATAATACATAGGGAGCACGAACACAGACTTCTTTGGTGTTACAAATGCAGTCAAACTTATAGTATGTGACTGACCATGCCACTATATGTTTTATTAAAGAACATATACAAAAGTGTTCGGTGGACATTTGGCCTTTCACATGGACACTAACCATAACAAGACAAATATGAATGAATGGAGGAATTACTATCCAACACTTCTTTGATGGCCATCAAGCTTTATTGACCAATGGAGACCAAAGTTTTCTTAAGGGGGATAATTAAATTCTTTTTCCCACTTTTGAAGTAGGATTTTTTTTTGCTAAGCCAATTATACCATAAAATGTGACTTCTCCAGTCACCTTCAATAATTGTTTTTTTGAAGGCAATGAACAAGATAAAAAGTAGATGATGTAGGGCAACAAGTAATGCTTAAGAACAAAAGATCTCTGAGCCAAAGAAGGTGAACATTATACCATTTAAATACCTTGTTTCTGATTTATCCAAGACCTAGTCCCATCTTTGTTGAATTAATGAAACTTTGAAGCCCATAGGAATGCCAAGTAATTTGAATACAACCTGTTCCAAAATTTGACAACCAACACTAGAAACACAATCGCGAGTAATGTTGTTAGAAGATTTAAATCCAGTTTTTTTATGATTAATCTGAGAGTCACTAACTAGACAAAACACATGCAAACAATGTAAGAAAGAAGCTACACACTTAGGGTAAAGATTAGTACACATATTGGTATCATCTACAAACATCTCAAGACTTAGTTTGGAATCAAAGTTAGAAACATGAATCCCTTTAGTATTACCATTTTCCATCTCATTTTTAACAAGCTACCTAGAGCATCACTAGCAATAAAAAAGAGTAAGGAAGGAAGGGGATAACCCTCTCTTATGGATGTACAAAGTTTGAAGGGAGCAAAAAGATGGCCATTCATGGAAACCCTAGAGAAAGCATTCCCAAACAAAGTGCTAACATGATGAACTTCCTACTAGCTCAATGTCATGAATGGAATGCATAATGAAGTCCCACTCAATCCCTATCATAAGCTTTGTCAAAATCAAATTTGAAGAAGTAAAAATTTTGGTTCATTTCATTATCAAAATCTAACCTCTCCCAAATGGAGATGATAGCATAAAGAATGGATCTCCCTTTGATAAAGCCCTTTTGCTGAGGGAGAATCATTCTATTCATGAGGGGACTAAGTCTCCTAGCTAAGGTGGAAGAAAAAAATCTTATAGACAATGTTGAGGCAAGTCATGGGCCTCCAATTGTCACCTTTCTTGTAAATAAGTCTAATCACTCCAATATTAATGTGGATAAAAAGAGTACCTTTACTAGTAGCCTCTTTCCAAATCAAGAGCAGATAGGGATTCAAGAAATCTTTTAATTCTGAAAATAAAAATCATTAGGAATCCCATTGGTACCAAGAGATTTATAGGGTTTCATTCTATTGATAGTTTCTTTGATCTCCGTAGCAATGAGGGGCAAGTCCAGGATAGAAGCTAGGCTAGGAGGGGTCATTTTCATCCTCTTTAAGGCAATAGTAGCTCTAGCTCTCTAGATGTCCTCCCCCCACTTGGGAGTAATGGAGAAAACATCAGTAAATAAGCTCAAGGCCTCCTATAAACTCTCCTCCATGCTGATATAAATTCCACCATATCTCTTAAAAAACAAGGGTATGTAGTTCTTAATTTTCTTTTTCTTCAAAGCATACATACACTTGATAGGTCTATCCAACTTCAAACCCAAAATTCAAGCAAGAGACATACTAGCTTCAAGATATTGTGCATATCTAAGCTTACAGTGAAGATAAAAAAGGGACTTAGAAGGATGATTAATATCAAAGTATTTTAAGCCATCAAGGATCTCGTCTCTTTTTTGAGCTATAGTCTTTCTAATGAGGTTTCTATAGTAGGTAAAGATTTTTTGAATGTCCCTAACTCTTGGGAAGTGAAATTACAACCTCCTAGCTAGGAGTACGATGGGCTAACCACTTGCCCCAATAGCCATGGTTCAAGATTACTTCCTAATCCTCCCTCTTAGGATGTGGTTCAACCATCTCTTGCTAGGATTTTCTGACATTCCTTCCTCCTCAATGCTCACTTGTGGACCCGACTATCTAACTTGGGGCCCCTTCCATGGAGACTTTTGATGGCTCATCATCATCATCTCCATAATCTAGAAGATTTTCTACATAATTTTAATTTTTACCCTCACATATGCCTCTTCTCAATCGTCTTCTTTGCACAGTCGTTGTGTCTCCATGACGACATCAATGGCAAACCCTTCATGCAACAAAAATAAGTTAATCTCCTCAAGGATCACAGATGCATATAACGGGAAACAAACTCGGGCAGCCCATGCAATAAGCAAATGGATCATCCAAGAATGTGCAACCATTTGGATGGAAAAGATTCTTCTGTAACATTACTTATGCTATGTCAGAGAGAAGATGCAAAATCATCTCAAAGGGCATATTTGACCCCTTTCAAAAGGTACCATATGATGTCCAAATTTGATGATTTTTTATTATATGTGTTTGGAGTATTCTCTATAGGAATATAGATTTAGAATTGAGAGCCTATTTCCAAGTTCACTTTTTGGAGCATCCAAAGTAGGCACTTCAAACATTATTTCCAACAGGGAGCAACCTAGCAGTTAGTCAACTTCGGACACGCACAAATCTTTGCTCGGGTGTCTGATTTTGATCATTTTTAGTTGTTGGAAAGCTTTGTTTCACAAGCTTTTCAATGATATGAATATCACTAGAAACAAAGGTGATTTAACATGTCTGCATGCAAAATTTATTCTCAATAGCCGTCTCTTAATCTTGTAAAAGCAAGAAATGCCTAAACTTTTTAATTTTGTATTCATAACACATTGGTCCACAAGGCCTTATGTTTGATCTTATGCTTAAATTTTTTTGGAACTCCATTTCGCTGGGGAAATGCTGTCGAAATTTTTCCCACCTCATGGTGTTATATACACACTTACCTTTAGGTAAGGCTTTTATGGCATAGTACATGACCTCTCTGCAAACATCACTAAGGTGTAAGCATGCTTGTAAGCATGTACTTGATGGGCCTATGATCATCAAAATATCATAGATGAGGCAACTTCAGTAGTAATTGGATCCCTATATATAATTCTTATGGATTTAGACCATATGATTGATAAAGGGAAGGAGATATATCTTCACCATTAGGAATGTGCAAAAGCAATCTTATAGGTTTCATGAAGTTGCATAAAGGATTACGAGAGATACATTATGAATGCCTACAATGTATTGAAGGTTTACTTACCTTCAAAAGATTCTCACAATATGATTCGTAGACTATGGGGTATAATGAGGAATACCCAAAGAGTGACTAGTTTCTGTAATGCACATCAATTGACTATGTAGTGAAGCATTTTTGGTACAATACTAAGGAAACCAATTAGTTGGGATCATAGAGTGGGTTTCATGAGAGAGCATTGATGGGTGTTAATGTGATTTGAGTCATGGTTAGAAAGGCCATAGTCATGGCATTAGCTCTATGATTTAGAGCATAGATCCCTCAATGAGGAATATTTAGGATACCCAATACATATATGTATGTTGGGATCTACAGAGTGATACTTTGACCTAGTCTTGGTACCAAGGAACAAACTGGTTTGGAATAGAAAGGGATATCCATTGTCACATCTTGACTAGAACCAAACCAAACTAGTTTGAGTTCAATAGACCTACATATTCCATTGTATTTATATGGAATACAACTTTGATTTAGTGTAGGTATGACACCATGAATTGGAAGAAGGTTCCCTTTCTGTACTCTTCTTCTATGGCCAAGGAGAAAAGGACTCATCATTCATGGGGACATGTCTCACTAGATCAGAGAATACATCTTGCAAGACATCTCCTTAGCATTTGGAGTTATCATTCATAATATATGGAAGAGTTATCTTGCAATAGAGTATGATCTGGGTGCTTTTATCTCCATAGACATCACATAGTCACTTTATAGTTTTTTGGATGGATGATCCCATTAGTGTGGATGGATCATATAGATCCATGCACAAAGGATGGTTGGAAGGGATAGTTTCTTTAGTATGGATACACATCTATTTATTATGGTATCATGCCATATCATTGTTAAACCTTTAGGTAGAGGGCTTTGACATTAGAAGGAATTTATTTTCTCCACTCTTCACTACATATACCTTCATTATTTATGGGATATTGGTTCTCCACCTCCATAGTAATGTGTGTAAATGACGGTTATGCACTAGTTTATGGAAGAGAGGAGCAAACGAGTTCATAAATCTCTCTTTTAAGGGAAGAAGAAAGTGGGATTTAGCCCAGAGATCTAGGAAAGTTCTTGCTTATCTCATTTTAGCTCATTTTCTTTGAAAGAGAAAAAGGAAAGGCAAACATGATTTATTAATAGGAGAAGAATAGAGTATGTTGTCCTTTAGAGAGAAGAGTTGTTTAGAAAACATCTCTAAGTCTATATTTTAAAAGGAATTCATTTACTCTATAATTTTCCCTCACATGGGAGTTTTGTTCTCCACTATTTTTTAAGGAAAAAACATGGAGAGCTTATGTGCAAGAGTTTTCACTTTCTCACTTTTATAGTATCTAGATAGGAGTGGCACTCTTCTATCAAAGGCAATAGAAAGATCAATTAATCATGGTGGTTAGATTGAGTTTCATATGGAGACTCTAGAGAGAAGTAGTTATGTTTATTTCTAGTGATGGTCCTTGATTAGATTAGATGATCTAGTTATTGACATTATGAGACTCGGAATAGACTAATGAGTATTTTCTTTAGAATTTCAAGGAGATAGGGATAAATCTAACCTCTTGGATTACCAAACTCTTGATTGGTGCTTTGTCATGAGGATGATGATTGAACATTAGTTAGGAGAATGGGTACTTAGGGATTATTTGAGTCTCAAAAGGAATGATTTTTGCATTCATATGGAAAACTAGAGGGAATAGAAAGGGATGAAGTTTGCATTAGTGCCAATAGATGCTCTTCCAATTGAGCTTAGTCAAAAGGTAATGGATGACAAACCAAAGACTTCTTGGTTAGCGGAATGTAGACATTCATTTTACTTCCAAGGTATCCTTTTATGAGGGCTAGGATGATGTATATGCATAGACCACAAGAATGGTTTAGATAAAAAATATCACTTGTGATTACACTCAAGGTTAGCAAGGCCTAGAGTGTAATGAGGGTAAGTATATCATCTTAGATCTAGATGGGTTTGGAGTCACTTTTTATGGGAATTTGTTCTACATTTAAGAAGATTCTATGGTTTTTTTATCTCCATTTTAGTATGGTCAAGCCTATAAGATTGGCACCTTACATTTGTTTTTCGAATTATCACTCCATAGAGGATATATCATATGGACTTAGGTCATTGTTATGTTGTTATATGTTATGTGAGTGATAATTTGGAAACTAGGTATACATGGGAGATAGTAGGCACCATTCAGACAATTTCCCACCTTTAAGATGATCTTTTATGAGACTTATTAAGGGAAAAGATATGGGGAAACAACACACAGAGATGATCATGTACAATTTGTATATGAAGCTTGGGAGATGCATAGAGTATTTATATAGCTCAATTTTCAAGGACAAGAATGTTTTCCAAGGGGGAAAGATGTGATAAAGTATGTTTATGACATGAGGATCCAAGAAATTTAGACGGATCTCAGTTCGGACATCGTTTGGTCATTCAAGTGTTGGGCAGAAGTCTCAAGAGTAGACTTAAGCAAAGGTGTTTATGCTCTCTAGACAAGCAAAGGTGCTTGGCCTAGTGGTTAAGTCATATGGATGAGAAGGAAGAGATCTTGGGTTCAAGTCCTATGCGAGACATGGGAGAGTGTTTTGCCCGAAGAGCTCTAGAGCCTTCTAGAAGCATCCACTTGACTTAACTAGAGTTAAGTGGGACACTTGGCACACATGTAGTTACATGGCTAACACTTGGATGGTTAGTATCCACCTGGTATAGTGGGTAGTCCCTTAGAGAGAGCTATATATAGAGGCATAAGGTTGGGAGGAAAAAAGACTCACCTCTCTGTGTAGGTCGTTGTAATGCTTCATTAGGTCATCATAATGTTTGACTAATAGCACACTCCCAACTTTTGAAGGGGGGTGTTTTTGAGAGAAGTGTTAAGCAATGGACTCTTTAATTTTGCTAACAACACTAGGAAACTTGAGTAAATTAGCATCTAAGTGGGGCTAACCATCTTTAAACATAAGAGATCCTTTCCTCAAGGAAATGATAAGAGGTTTATGGTCAGACAATAAAAAGTTTGGTTCAATACTACACTTGATTTCCAATAATCCTAAAGAAGGGAGGCATTCCCATAACACCTATCTAACCTAGCAGCTAGGGCATTAACTCCATATTGATTATTAAACCAAGTATAGCCACTATTAATAGACATGTTGACAATATCATAATTATTACACAACCTAAATCAAGAAGATTTCCAAGTCACAGATGCAACTTCCTTTGCTATCTAGTCTATCATCGATATAAGCAACCATATTAAATTTGCCAATGATAAAAACAAGGCCAAAAAACTCATTAATCTCACCCCAAAACTCCCTTTTTTTTTTACAGAGCTTATATTGGAAGCATACAAACAAATCGAGTCAAAACTATAGGGATGATCCAACAGAAGAGCAACCCATCGATAATGTTTATTTTTCAAAACTTGCTTAACACAATGATGAATAGAAGATTTAATACCAATCACCACACCTCCTTTTCCTTGAGAGTGGTTTTGAAGTACTAAACGTGGTTAGAAGACACTATCTTGAGATGCACAACAAGTTTGGAATTACCAATTTTCACTTCCTATAAGCAAAGAAATCAGGATAGCAAGCACGACTTTTCCATGCTTTTGGCTCTAACTGAATCAGACAATCCTTTTGTATTTAAAGATAAGAAGTTCAAAGCATCCATCAAGAAATAAGAAGGAGAAAAGAAGTCCACAAAAAGATTACTTCCTACTAGATTTAGCAAGTTTGACTTCCTTTTAGGTTTTCCCTTGTTGTGATACATTTGCACATCTTCTCTTGAGCCATTTTTTGCAACTGTTCCATGTCGGCTCTATTAAGTTCTTTTGGGAAAGATTCATCCGTATTTCCACTTAGAACAGGATTATCTTCTTTAGAAGCCATTTTAAAGTTAGTAACTACCTTCCAGCCACAAAAAGACCCCTCGATTCCCAGTTAAATTTTTTCCATTGCTTTAAAGCCTCTTGAGATAGCCTTCATCCATGAAAGAGACCAATCACAACTTTCTCTACTAATTGATTTTGCTAGAGATTCAACGAATTTATGTATATGACCAGAGATTAACCTTCACTAATATCTCAACTATCTGCATTTAGATAATGGGGATCATCCTCTACTTTTTTTTCCATTTAAGATCAACATTATGAACCGGGTTAAAATGCATACATGTACCCTCAATAGTATTATTGGAGGGGAAAGATCCTTGCATGGAAACCCTAGCAATGTCGGCATAGGATTTAGGAGATGAAGCCTCGACATTGATATTGCCTTTGCTTGAGCCAACATAGTCCATTGGATCTTCATCACGTACTTTTGAGATACCATCTTTCGGAGGTAGAGCAAACCACCAAGCTAAGTTTCACAGCTTTGGGGTTGTGACAACCTCGAGCGGGAGGGCCACACTGTCACTCCGCCATGAGCGCTTATGCACCATGAATTTTTGGCTGCCTTGGCGAAGGTCCATCGTACTTCATCGGCAATAGATAAATTGAGACCAAGAAAATATAGAGATAAGATAGGTATTTTTTCTCATCTTCTTCACCACAAATTGTGTACCTCCTCCACACAATGTTAAGACATGCAAACAAGGATGAATGAATTAAATATTTGTTAAGCGGCATGAGGTTTGAGCTATTTTTTTTGTTTTATTTATTTTATTTTTGTGCTTTACTCTCCTGCACTTGGACATTCAAGTATGGTCTTGACATCCATCCTAAGTTAGTTTTGTTTCTTGAAGTCAACATGTTTTTTTGTATTTGTGGTATAACATCTAGAATCATTTATATGAACTCATGCATTAAGTAATTGTGACATAGAAATGCCTTTCACATAAGATTGTAGTATAATCATTTATCACTTTATGTATATGAACTAATGCATTAAGTAATTGTGACATAGAAATGCCTTTCACATAATCTTGATGAAATAGCTCTCATGTGAATCATATCTACTGAGAGCTCTCATGTAAATCATATCTAGTAAGTGCTTGTAGAGTGCGGGTGAAAGGATTATTTGAAGTTGTTAAGCGGTAGAGATTTTTGTGGTGGAAAAAATAGTTGGGATGAGAGTAGGCTCAACAATAATTGTTTCTAGAAAGAATGATTGCAAGTGAATGAATCACTGAGTGCTTGTTGTGCATAATGGGGTTCAACGACTTGTATTTTACCTCCTCATTTTTGAGTGCCATACAATTGGGTGAAACTACTATGCATAGCACATCAATACTCGAGATTAAAAAAACCTATAATTTTTTGTAGTTATTAGGGATTCCTTTTCCTTTGCTTGAAACTTATGGTTCCTTATCATATATGAATGAGACCAAAAAGAGAGAAAGAGATCTTTTGACATCGGCCATTAGAGAAAGGATTTTTGGGGAAGGCAAGTACATCATACCAATGTGGGAAAAAAGAATAAAAAGAATTATGGAATAGAGCCCTAAGAAGCCACATATGGGATAACCTAAAGGACTAGTTAGATAGTATGGCATTCAATGCTTAAAGATTTTGATGGATGGATCATAGGATTTTGAAATGGTGCCAAGATTGGAGCATAAGAAGTATGGAAAATTGACAAAAAAAAGTTTTAGAATATAATACAATATCATATAAATGATTAAATATGTGACATAACAACGCAAACAAGAGACCACATTCTATGGAAGATGCCTTTGGCTAACATTCTTTTGATGCATTTCGCTTATCATAAGTAGAAATGGTTTATTATTGAATGTATATTTGATGGGGGGTTAGACACCGAAGAATTATCTCTTTAAGTGAAAGATAGAACCCTTTTTCTTTCTGAAGACACAAAAAATTCACAATCATCTTACAATTTTATTGCATGCACTTGAAGAAAGGAAGATGCATGACATTGCAAGGAGTGCAATGTTTTTTATTATGGAAGTGTTAGAGATCCATATAGTTCATCAAGGATTTTCAATCCTATGATCCATAAGCTATATTTCTAGGAATATCATAAAAAACATCCTTTCAATGTGTAATATCATACTACCTTGTAAAAGAAAATCTTTCAATAAATGAATAGTGTCCATATACTTTATTTCTATATAAAAAAGAAAACACATGTTTCATTGTCATGGGAGTGTGATTACCATTTGAAAGCAAGTGTTAAATTCAAGTGGAGTCCTTTTGTAAGAAGCATGTTTATCTTGTTCGAGGTGGTTCAACACATCGACTACATTTATGTACATGTATGATATACATCTCTTGAATATTTTTGAGCCTTAACATTCAATATGACATTCAAAAAATTGTTCGTTATAAAAAGGCATATGTAGTTGAGAAATATCTTTGTTATACTCTATAAAAATTATATATAATATTTCATTAGTAGTCATCATAGTATGCATGAATGAAGTAGTTATATCAAGTTGGTTTACACATGAAGGTTTTTAGTTGTGTTTTGGAAGATTCATGATGAGCATGGAGGAAGTTGGGAAAAATTCATTTAAGTATGCAAAAAAGTTTAAATGAATCTTAAATGCTTCAATGTTCTGCTCAACATCTATGCCTTCTTTACACCAATTGTTAACCATGATCTTTTTTTTCTTTTTTAATAATAAGAAAGCTCACTGATAGCCTACTCTCCCAAGCTTTAATTAATAAAAAAAACAATTGTACAAGTGAATGGATCGAACAACCATGAGACCCCTCGAATCCCACAAAGAGGAGCTTGCTTAACCTTCTTTGTAATGTCTTTTAGCAAGTGTTAACCATGAGTTGGCGCCACATGCACGATTGGATGTTGAGTGCTCTGATGCACAAAAATATACACTTTTTTTACATACAATTGAATGTACACCTATACAATCATGTGCACATGCATGAATTGAAACTTGAATTTACAATAATTAATTTATTGCACAAAGGATAACACACAATCCATGTCCGAAATGGAAATGCATGCACATGCGCATGTATGGTTGAAATTTGAATGTAGTTTTGTGTATTGCAAAAGATAGTAGGTCCAGTGTGGCTACACACAAATTTTGATATCAAAGCCAAAAATAGATATCATCTTCTTCACTTGTAAGCTCATGGGGAAGCAATAGACTCAAATGAATATGTAACATGTAGTACACATGACTCTATGGAAGTAGCCATACTCTCACATTTTGATCTCCTTTAGTATACTAGGCTTCCAATACCATTTTTGCAAGCAAAAATGAACTCAAGGGGAAGGAAATGTAATAAAGTTATAAAGCTTGTATTAATGTGTGATTTAAAGGAATGGTTACGGAAAAAATTGAGTAGGTGAGCAACATCTATTCTTAAAAGATATACGGTCCATGTGCTTATTGTCACGAGGAAGGAGATAAGGAAGAGAGCTCACACACACTCTCACTCTCAAGGAGAAGCACACACACAGATTGAGGCAAGGAAGAATTATCTTCTTCTTCTTCTTCTTCTTCTATTACATAAAAACAATGTACAAGAATGACCTAAAACAAGAATACAACAAGTGCAATATATAAAGATCAGTACATAAGGAAAAACCTAATGTTCGTGAATGAGTGAGCTGGCAAGAAACAAATGTGCCATCACTCTCGATAGATATATCTAATAAAGCTCAATGAAGTATCCCTGACATATACCGGCGTGACCACTATACATGTCAAAGAAATGAAAAACTGGTACGCGTCATCCTGGATCATCACATGTTGAGCTTGATATCTCAACACTCCCCCTCAAGATCAATGCCATATCTTGTAATCCAAGCATCTCCCGAAACTTCGTCAACTTCTCAGCTCCAAGTGCTTTGGTGAAAATATCAGCAACCTGCTCATCTGTTCTCACATAAACAAGATCAATATCACCTGCTAATACCTTCTCTCTGATGAAGTGATAATGCACCTCGATATGCTTTGTTCTAGCATGGAAAACAAGGTTCCATGCTAACTGTATGCTGCTAAGATTATCACAATAGATAGTGATAGGCTTTTGCACTTCCACACCTGAATCTGCAAGTAACATCTCCAACCATGATACCTCACATGCTTCCATTGCAACACCTCTATACTCAGCCTCTGTACTCGACAAAGCAACAGTGGGTTGCTTCTTACTGCTCCATGTAATAGCTGCACCTCCAAGTGAGAAAAGAAAGCCACTAGTAGATCTTCTATCTGGAGTACTACAAGCCCAATCTGCATCGGTGTATCCATGAACCTGCAACTCTACACCAGCTTCATAAAACAATGCATAATCCAAAGTAGCACTCACATAACATAGAGTGCGCCTCAGAGCATCCAAATGTGGCTTCCTGGGAACTTGCATAAATTGACTTTCAAGTCCAACAGTATAACTTAGATCAGGCCTTGTAATTGTGAGATATATAAGACTCCCCACAATTTTCCTGTACATAGTAGCATTTTCCAATGCTTCACCAGATGTAGTATCCAATTTCAAATTCTGATCTAATGGCATAGAAATTGGCTTACAATCAGCCATACCATACTTTTGCAGCATATTCAAGGCATATTGCCTTTGCGACATCCATATACCTGTTTTTGTATGTATAAACTCAATGCCCAAGAAATAGCGCAGCACACCAAGGTTGAATTTCTGCATAAGAAGTTTCTTTACCTCTTTGATGCTTTCTTCATTATCACCACCTACAATCAGGTCATCAACATAAATAACCACAATAGTGATGCCATCATCAACCTTCCTTGCATATAGTGAGTGATCTACATCACACATAGAGAACCCAATGCTGGTTAAGTAATCAGCAATCCGTGCATGCCATGCACGAGGGGCTTGCTTCAGCCCATACAAAGCCTTTTGTAACCTGCAAACATATTCTGGATGTTTTGAATCTTCATATCCTTGTGGCTGGTCCATATATACTTCTTCCTATAACTCACCATGTAGGAAAGCATTCTTCACATCCATCTGATGCAAAGTCCATCCTTTTGCTGTAGCTAATGCAACAAGTGTTCTGACAGTAGACATTTTAGCTACAGGGCTGAATGTTTCCTCATGATCAATGCCATATGTCTGTGCATAACCTTTAGCTACCAATCGTGCTTTATACCTGCTTATGCTACCATCAGCATTATGCTTTACCTTATAAACCCATTTGTAGCCTATGGGTTTCTTTCCGTGTGGCAATGGAACCAGCTTCCATGTATCATTTCCATAAAGTGAAGCCATCTCCTCATCCATAGCTTTTTTCCAATCTGCATTACCAATTGCATCTTCAAAACAAGAAGGTTCAGCATCTTGTATTACCTTTGTCATGTAAGCACAATGGCAAGCCATATAACTATCATATGTCAATTGTTGCAATGAATTACGCATCCTGCCAAATCTACTTGGTCCTGAGTCACTTCTCCTTGTATCATCTGCATGTGCCCTTTTTACTCCTGGAGTCTTCACAAAGGGCAATCCAAGTTTCTCATCAAGACTCTTTTCTGAACCACTTGAATCTCCATCAACATCTTTAAAACCTGCACATGTTTTACTACCAGTAGAAAGCTTTTCTTTACCTTTCTTGGATGTATTTGATGAATTTGCTGGACTGAAATTTCCACTCCATGGATTTGAGTTGGAACTAGTGCTTGGTGATGCATCCGCTCCACTCAAAACCTGAGATTCTGCACTTGATTTTTCAGCATTTTCTTTGTCATTTGGTTCAAGACTCAGTCCTTCTTTGGCATCTGCATAGAAGCTTGACATTTCATCGAATACCACATCTTTGCTCACCTTTACATGTCGTGTCAGTGGGTTATAACATTTATATCCCTTTTGCTCAAGGGAGTATCCAATGAAGACACACTTTTCTGCTTTTGGATCAAGCTTCGTCCTCAATTCATCTGGGACATGTACATATGCAATACAACCAAAAACTTTCAGATGTGATAAGTTTGGCTTTTTACCTGTAAACTTCTCTTCAGGTGTAACTTGATGTACAGCAGCAGTCGGAGTTATGTTCATGATGTATACAGCAGTATGCACAACTTCTGCCCAATAACAATGAGGCATATTCTTCTTAGCCATCAAGGCTCTTGCTATTTCTGCAATATGTCTATTTTTGCATTCAGCAATGCCATTCTGTTGTGGTGTGTACCTGCATGAAAACTGACGCCGAATCCCATGATTTTTTAGAAAATTGATGAACTCATTTGACATGTATTCACCTCCTCCATCAGATCTTAATGTCTGAATGTACTTCCCTATATGCTTTTCCACCATAGCTTTAAAATTCTGGAAGTGAGTGAACACCTCGCTCTTCTCTTGCATGAAATATACCCATACTTTGCGTGTATGGTCATCAATGAAAGTAACATAAAACCTGCAACCACCCATAGATGTGGTCTTTGCTGGACCCCAAACATCTGTATGTACTACTTCTAGTACATTCTCACTAACATGCTTGTCATGTGGAAATGATGCTCTTGACTGTTTACCAAATTGACATGCTGCACATACCTTTTGCATTTCTGCAACTTTGAAATTTTATAGTCCATGGACAATCTCCTTTGACTGCATCAATTTCAGCCTTTGCAAGTTTACATGTCCAATCCGTTTGTGCCACATCTCTATATCTGCAATAACTCCTGCATCTTTTGCAAACATGGCTGCATTCATTTCATGAATCTTCACATTTAAGGTGAATATCCTACCCACTTTGTTTCCTTTGGCAACCAATCATCCATCCTGCTTGTACTCTTCTACATATAATCCATCAGCATTGAACCTGACTTGTAATCCCTCGTCAACCATTTGTCCAATAGAAACAAGATTCTTTGTTATATTTGGAACATGCAACACATCAACAAGATGTTTTACCTTCCCGTCCTCCATAGACAATGCTATGTTTCTTGTATGCTCAATAGGATGCGATGTATCATCACCTGTTTCAACATATCCAGGGACTGGCATTTTCTGCAAACTACTAAACCATTCTGCATGACTGGTCATGTGATTTGAAGCACCTGAAGCAACATACCAGACAGTATCATTCGATTTTGAAACACCAGCACACATCGTATTCATCATGTAATGTTGAGCCATAAACAGCTTCTCAGAATCATCTACACTTGTGGATGCATAGTTGTTTTGCTGCCTTCTGTTATTTTGATTCTTCAAGCTGCAATCACGTTCAAAGTGTCCAGGTTTACCACAATTCCAACATCCTTTACTATCATTACCTGAATCATTTCTTTGGAAATTTCTGTGACCTCTTTGGCTCCCCTTGCCTCGAAACTGTCACCTTCCTCCTGCATGATTCTGTTGTTGACCTTGATCTTGGTTACTATTTCCTCTCCCACTTCCAAAACCTCTACCTCTACCTCTTCCTCTGCCAGAGTAGAATACTTGCTCAGAACTGGGCTTTCCTTGGGAGTTTGAATCCTCACCAAGATTCTTTTCTTCAATAATCAGCATAGATACCAGATCAGCAAAATTTCGAATATTTTCCCTAGTCTGTATGGAAGTTCTGAACTGCTTATACGCAGCTCCTAAACCACGAAGACACACTTCCACCTTATCATCATCATCTACATTCACGCCAATAGATGCAAGTGATTCACATATGCTTTTGATTTTTAGAGTGTATTCACTTACCGACATGCTCTTCTTTTCCAATGTATGCAGCTTGTTCTTGAGTTGCAATTTCCGTGCCTTTGTATTAGTCTCATACAAAGTGACCAAACTGTTCCAAGCCTCTTTTGGAGTCTTGGCATCCTGTATGTGTCCAATCATGCTATCCTGTATGCTAACAGATAGCCAATACATTACCTTTCGTGCTCCTTGATTCCATTCCTCATATGCTCTTAACTGGTATGCAGTCCGATTCCTTTTTGGTAACTGCGGAGCATTTTCATTCTCTCCTTCGATGTATTTCCAGTAGCCTTTTCCCATCAAGAAATTCGTCATTTTGAATCTCCAAGCATGGAAGTTGTTCTTGTCCAGCTTATCGCTCATAAGCTGACTCATTCCATCTGCGTTTGCCATTTCTGCAACAATTCACAACACTACAAAACACTACAAGCAACACTTCTGCTTGAACACTGTTGCACTATGACGTGACAGTTCAATCTCAGAAAAACACAATTTTCGTGTATCAATAGTACACGGAATCGCTTGAAATTCTGAATCAGGAATATATGAGTGTCCCCGAACACAATGCAAGTTACAGTTTTTGAAACTGACCTGGTTTTTGTGTGGGCCCCACCTTCCGGGCTCGAAACAGAGGTCGAGATGGCTCCGAAACTTTGATCTGACAAAAACGAGTGATCCTAAAAGGATAAATCACGAAAATATTTTGACGTCTTCTACCTTCATGCCGATTTTCGTAGCAAATGGAGGCCGTTTGTGTCGCGTTTTCTCCATGCCTTGCCGCGTAGTCTTCACCGTTGCCTTCTCCACGAGCTCTCTACAACCACGTTAGCTTTGATACCATGTCACGAGGAAGGAGATAAGGAAGAGAGCTCACACACACACTCTCACTCTCAAGGAGAAGCACACACACAGATTGAAGCAAGGAAGAATTATCTTCTTCTTCTTCTTCTATTACATAAAAAGAATGTACAATAATGACCTAAAACAAGAATACAACAAGTGCAATATATAAAGATCACTACATAAGGAAAAACCTAATGTCCGCGAATGAGTGAGCTGGCAAGAAACAAATGTGCCATCACTCTCGGTAGATAAATCTAATAAAGCTCAATAGTATCCCTGACATATACCGGCGTGACCACTATAAATGTCAGAGAAACGAAAAACTGGTACGTGTCATCCTGGATCATCACATGTTGAGCTTGATATCTCAACACTTATGGGGTTGCACAAGTGAGATGAAAGGTCCCTCTTAATCTTGTCACACATGTTCTTGGAGTAGATGAGTGTGAAGTTTGGAATTAAAGCTTAAAATGGACATCATATTATTTGTTGTAGGTTCTATATGATAGATGTGGGAAATCAAAAAAATATATACATAACCCTCAAGTGCTAGTAGTGCTCAGAGAGAAGGTCAAAAGCCAATCTTAGGAAGAGGGAAGATAAGGCATCCCTCATCCCCCTTGGGAGTCCAAGAGGGAGCCAAACCCCCCCCCCCCCCAAAAAAAAAAAAAAAAAAAAAACCATCACATGCGCAATTAAAGCAATGAGGACATCAAACACTCATTTTCGACCTTGTGTTGAAGACTATGAGAAACATTAGTGCTTTTGTAGGTTTTTTTTTTCCATTCTTTATGCATAATATGTGGGATGAAGCATCCCTTGCATGAGGCCTTTTTGGCACCCATGGAGCAGTGTCCCAGGAGGGGGCAAGAGGAAGGAAGGAAGAAAAAAAAACATGGAGAAGAAGGAAGAAGGGAGAAGAAGAAAAAGTGGAAGAGCAACAAGGTAAGGTCTATTTGAGAATTTTGATCTCTAATTTTCATCTCCAAAAGAACTATGCACATGATCAAGCCCTCTATGTAGCCCTAGACTTTGAGCTTGAATTATCATTGAATGAAATAGATAAGAAGTGGGTATATAACTCACGGGACTTTTTGTATCCTATGAGAGCATAGACTAACATGCCCATTGTTATATATATATATATATATATATATTTATTTATTTATTAGAAGGGCAGTTCGATCTTACAATCTACGTCTCGTTTTTGAAAGTGTGACTTCACAATGAAGAGCATAACATCTATGGACCCTTGGAATCCCACAAGGGTAGAATACCTAGCACCTTTTCGGAATGTATAGAGCCAGAAGGCATGGTAAGGATAAGAACTAGGAAAGCTTGCCCTAAGGAAAGACTCGTTGAAGTAATGAAGTGTGTCCATAGCATGCACATGTGTGACTCATGCTACCATCGATAGATTCAATCGAAAATACTTGAAGGTCGATAAGAGATGTCTCCAAAGGGAACCATTTCATCTCACCACAAAGATGAGGATTAGAGTGTGTTGTGCTAAGTGTGTTGCTCCAAAATTTGCCACATGGTTCATTTGAAATCCTTTTTCTTGGTAGACCGACAAATGGTTTGACGCCTTGAATCTTAAGGAGGAAGTCCTGAGTTCAAATCTTGGCTGGACATGTATCTATGAGTTTCTCATAGATGGGTGCCTCTATCTTACGAGGTTGGATGTGAGTGTGTTTTCAATTCATTGTACTTAATTAAAAAAAAAGAAAACCGTTTGAAATCCCAAACCGCATGATCCTGCATGTATTCCACCCACGGCCGAGCTCGAATCTCTCAGTATTTGTATTGATTCCTCTTATATAAATTAAACTTTTATGTGGGATTCCCTAATATAAATAAAACTTTCATGTTGAGTGATCACTCTTTTTTTTCATTGACTAACTTCGTAAGCATTTTTTTTTCCTTAATTTATTTCGTTTTTACATATTGCTCCATATAAAGTGCCATCACGTCGAGAAAGGAGTTCTCAGTTCACATTAACTCAGGCGCACCCCTTTCCCAACGAGTACCGTTTCATTGAACGGAGTCAGCTTGTGCTCGAATCTCTACTTACTGAATCCAGTGAGCGTTGTCAGGGTTGATCTTTCAGTGTATTCCTAATCATGGTATGCTTTATTTTATGCTGACGTTCAATCTCCGGAGCTTATGCGTTAATGCGTGCTTATGCCAAACATAATGCGTGCTTATGCCAAACGCTGGTTATCACACACGCGCGCGTACACACACACAGAGAGAGAGAGAGAGAGAGAGAGAGAGAGAGAGAGAGAGAGAGAGAGAGAGAGAGAGAGAGAGAGAGAGAGAGAGAGAGTTCATTTTTAAAATATGGAGTATAATTATGGGGCGGAGTTTTACACCCTGATATTTAGAATTGATAATTTAGCATAGGATGAGTGAATTAATAACTGCTAAGGGGCCTGAGGTTTGAGCTTTTTTTTTGTTTTATTTATTTTATTTTGCGCGTTACTCTCCTCCAGTCGGCACCTTCAAGAATGGTCCTGATATCCACCATGAGTCTTGTTTCTTGAAGTCCACATTTTTTTTTCGTATTTGTAGTATAACTTCTAGAATCATTTATCATTTTATGTATATGAACTGATGCATTAAGTAATTCAGTTATCCTAAAGTCAAGAGAAGGTGGAGATTTCACAAATTCTAATGTTCTTTATGTTCCAAAAATGAAGAGAATTTGCTCTCAATTTCTACTTTCTAATCATATGGTTATGAAGTCATTTTTAAGAAAGATTAATGCAAGATCCTCACACCAAATGAGAAGCATTGTCTTTCGGAAGGTGAAAACAAATGTGGAATGTTTGTTTTGTTCAAGTTTAGTTATGCTAATGTTGTCAGGTCGTCTACACCTAACGAGAACATGAAGTTAGATTTAGCCATATTAGTTACATAGCTCTCAAGCAAATCAAAGATCAAGCATGGTGGAGAGTTTACCCACTTTTGCTTCACTAGATGATGCAGAACCTTGTGAAGGATATCCTGAAGGAAAGCTTCACAAGTTTCCATTCAAGAAGCATGGATACATCACTACCACCAAAAAATTATAGACCATACATTCAGATATTAATGGACCCACGAGAGCAAATTCTATTCAAGGTCTCATGTATTTCATCACATTTATCTATGATTTGTCCAGATATTCTTGGGTTTATGGTTTAAAAGCAAAATCAAAAGTCTTTTTTACTTTCAAGAAGTTTTTAGCTATGGTTGGAAATGAAAATCAATCTAAAATTCAGATATTGAGAAGTGATAGAGGAGGAGAGTATTTGTCAAAAGACTTAAAGACTTTTCTTGAAGACAAAGGCATCTCTCATTATCTCACTATTGCTTATACTCTTGAACAGAATGCTATTGTAGAAAGAGAAAATAGGACACTTATTGAAATGATGCGTAATATGATGTCCTGTAAGAAACTTTCACCCAAATATTGATTTGATGCAATACATACAACTAATCACATTCTTATGAAGCTTATTATGTTAAGAAGCCAAATGTGAGTTATTTCAAAGTTTTTGAATTCTCGAACTTATGTTCTCATTGAGAGAAGGATCATGGTAAGCTCGATGTCAAAGCTATCAAATCACTATTCATTGATTATGCCATTGAAAGTAAAGGATATAGATTATGTACTAAAAACATGTAATATACTACTCTTATACAATGCTTATGTTGCAAAAATTCAGATTTATGATAAAGATGCAAAAATTCCATACTTTATCTAAGCATATGATTATGCATTTTTCAAGTTGAATTCGGATCATTACATTCAGCTATTCATGGGTTGATCAACCTTCTCAAATCCCAAAAGTTTTTGTTGATAGAGGTAAAGAGTGTTGGGATAAAGGCCCCAAGGACTCTCCTTTTATATATTTTGACCCTTCCATATGGGAGCTCTCTCTGAGAGCTTTCTAATCATATTTTTGTTATAATTTTTTGGACCCCAAATTGGAGAGTTATAAGCATTTACATTATTTTTATCACTTTTGGTCATTGGCCATGTGTGAACATGTTCAAATGACCTAAAAGTCACTTATCAATAAGACTTAGTCCTAAATCTCTCATAACTTGATTGGGACTTCTTCAACTTGAGCTTCTCCATCGTCTTCTCCGAATTTCCATGCAATTTTCTCTCTCTACTTTCTCTCTCCTCACGCAATAGCCCACTCCCTTGGTGTTTGGAGCAATCGAGCACACCACCACATAGCTCTCCGAGGCCTTTTTCAATTGGTATGAGAGTTTTGAGCTATTCCATCGCAACAAAGTTTCTCCAAATGCTTTTCTATTTCAGCCTATGTTAACCTAAAGGCTTTTTCTTGCATTTGGGAGAATTTCATAACGAAAAACCTTCATTTTTCGCGATAAAAGTGCTGTTTTTGGAGGATTACTTCGTCTCAAAGCAAAGCTGAAGCAAATTTTGAGTTTTTTAGAGAGTTTCATTGCGGAGAACCTCTTCTATTATGCTTTCTTGTATTTCCACATGTCATTTTCAGCATGACATGTGGAAATTCTCTCATTGTTTCATTTACAAGTCCTTTTGTTTCAGAAATTCTATCTCATTTCAAGTGGGAGTACTTGTATAGGGATTGAGGAAGTACATGCTTGCTGCAAACTTGTGAAGTACATGTATAGGGATTGAGGAAGTACATGCTTGCTGCAAACTTGTTACATCATGTCATTTCTCTGAACTTGGGGCTTTTGTGAAAACAAGCACCCATTGACTTTAGCTTGCGTATGTCTTTTGTGATTGAAAAACAACAAATTTGTTGTTTTTGATGCAATTACAACTTGTTGGAATTTATTGAAATTTTTTTTAGAAAATTTCAGAAATTGTTTTTTTGCAAGTTTTGAACAGTTTTTCAGCTTAATTTCTGAGCTATAGTCTCGTTAGGTGATCGTGCACATGACAACATGTGAATTTTATCTTTTTTTGGTGAAATTTTAAAGCTCTAAGTGTGCAAACATGGCTTCTACTTCCCCTGATGTCAAAAATTTGTTTGAGAACAAGAGATTTGAAGGTAGCAATTTTGATTTGTGGAAAGAGAGAATGCTGGACATTCTCTTTCTTAAAGATTGCGAAGGGGCTCTTAAAGAAGTCGAGCATAAAGATATGACATAGGAAGCATGGACGAACCTAAACAAGAAGGCCATCACTTGTATCAAGATGGCTATTTCAGATGAAATCTTAAGAAAAAGGACACCAAGAATGAAGCACATGAAAACTTAAAGGACAAGGACAAAGAGAAGGCCAATGTGGCCTCTAATGTCATAATTGAGAAGCTATTAGATGCAAAAGATATTCTTTGTGCTCTTATGGAAGAAGATCATGCCAAAGTTAATGATGCTTCTGTTAATATTTATGTACAGGATATGCAGATCACAAAGAGGGGTCTGATTGATGCCTTGCTTACTATGAATGATGCTTTGTCACAAACATGGATTGTAGATTCAGGTGTATGGTCCCATGTGACTCCTATTAAAGAGTGTTCTACTAACTCTCATGCAGGAAGCCATGGACATGTATCTCTTGGAAATAACCATGCTTGTTCTATTGAAGGTATTGGCATGGTGCACCTCACTGTAGATGGCACTAATGAGCTGGTTTTGCATGATGTAAGTTATGTACTAAGCATCAAGAAAAGCCTATTGTTTGTTAGGCAAATGGATATGCATGAATATAGGGGTCATGGAAGCTTATCAAAGGCTTGAAGCTGATTGTTAAAGGTACAAAGAAAGGGACTCTTTATTGCATGCATGGTAAGCCCTTGCTGGCCAAGTTTATTTTGGTTGCCAGCCAAGATCTCTTGTAAGTCTAATGTGTTTGATCTTGTTCATTCTGATGTTTGTAGCATGTCCACCAAATCTATGGGGGGTGCTCTTTACGTTGTTTCTTTTGTTGATGACTACTCTAGGAAGTTTTGGGTATATTTGTAAAAATCTAAAGATGAAGCCTTTGCTGCATTAAAGAAATTTCATGCATACCCAAACATGTAGAAAGCTGAAATGCTTACATAGTACATACAGATAATGGAGGTGAGTTTACAAGTGCTGATTGTGAAAATCTCGGTATTAAGGGGGAGCTAAGAGTCCCATACAACCCCTCTTCCATTGATGTGGCTGAAAGGTATAACTTTATGTGAGAGGGTGAGATGTGTGCTATCCACAACTAATCTCCCTCATGGATTTTGGGGAGAGGCTTTGAAAACTGTGGTTCATGTTTGCAATCGATCCCCTCATATGTCCTTAAAAGGTGGCATTCCGCAAGAGGTTTGGTCTAGCAAACCAGCTTTATATGACCACCTATGCATCTTTGGTTGTTATGCTTTTGTGCATATAAGGCTCGAGTTGAGCATTTTTGTGCTGTATGTAGTTGATATGTTGTTGGCTAGGAAGAAAAAGAGCACTCTAAATGCTCTAAAACAGCTGCTGAACTCTGCATTCTCAATGAAAGACCTTGGTGAAGCTAAGCATTTTCTTGGTATGCAAATAAAAAGCGATAGGCAGCAGCATACTTTGCATTTATCCCTAGAAAAGTACATTGACAGATTTAATGTGGCTGATGTTAAGCCTCTTGGAGTGCCATTGAAGCCATATGTTAAGCTTTCCAAGGATGACTGTCCCAAAGATGATGATGTAGCCAACTACATGAAGAGTGTTCCATATGCATCAGCTTGTGGTTCACTTATGTATGCTATGGTTGCCGCTCGACTAGAGATTGCTCATGCAATGAGAGTTGTTAGCAGGTTCATGGCGAATCTTGGCAAAGCTCATAAGGAATCTATCTTGATGTATTTGAAAGGGACCAAAGGTAAATGCCTATGTTATGGAAATATGTTATGGAAAGGGTCCATTGGAGTCAAGAGGATTTTGTGATTCAGACATGACAGGTGATGTGGACACTCGCAAGTCCACAAGTCGCTATGTATATACCTTGCAAGGGGAGCTATTTCATGGTGCTCTAAACTTTAGAGGATAGTTGCACTATCTACTACAGAGGTTGAATATATTTCAATCACAAGGCGAAGAGGCTTCCAAAGAAGCCATTTGGTTAGCCTACTTGTATAGTGAGTTTAGAATGCCTTAAAAGGCACTTGTTCTTGGATGCGATAGCTAGAGTGCCATATGTTTGGCAAAGAATGCCATGTTCTATGTGTGCACAAAGCATATTGATATGAGATACCACTTCATCAAAGAGGTGTTAGAGGATGGCGTGAGCACTTTGATCAAGGTCAAGATTTCACAAAATCTTGCAGATGCTCTCTCTCACGAAGTGTCTACCCAAGGCACAACATCAGCTATGTATACAGATGGTGGGAGTTACCTAGGTTAAAGAAGCCTCCTTGGTCCTTTAAGTGGGAGGTTGTTGGGGATAAAGGCCCCAAGGACTCCATTTGTATATTTTGATTCTTCCATATGAAAGCTCTCTCCGAGAGCTTTCCATATATACTTTTGTTATGTTTTTTGGACCCCAAATTAAAGAGTTATAGCCATTTACATTATTTTTATGACTTTTGGTCATTGGCCATGTTTGAACGTGCCCAAATGACCTAAAAGTCACTTGTGAATAAGACTTGGTCCCAAATCTCTCATAACTTGATTGGGACTTCTTCAACTTCAGCTTCTCCATCTTTTTCTCCAAATTTCTGCACATGTTTCTCTCTACTTTCTCTCTCCCGATGGAGTAGCCCACTCCCTTGGTGTTTGGAGCAACCGAGCACACCACCATATAGCTCTTCGAAGCCTCTTTCAAAGAGGAAGTTGCTGCCTATACCTACGTCTCTTGACATACCAACTTATGAAGTTGGAGAAACTTCAAGAGCTCTAGGGAAAAGAGCCGGAGAAGATGTTGCATTAGTGTGCAAGAACATTTCAAAATGATTCTTTCAAGTTAGTGGGATAGAAAAACTTCACAACAAAAAGGACTAGAAGTCAGACAAAGAAAGATCAAATAGATAGGGTAAATTATGCATATCATTTCGAGATCAATAACATTCTTGCACTTGAGCTGAGAATGAACGTGCTAATCTCAAAGATGCACTACAAAATCTTGTTTGGAAGAAAGCAATGCAAGAGGAAATCGATTCTATACACAAGAATCAAACATGGAAGCTTTGTGAGTTATCAAAAGATTAGAAAGCAATTGGTGTATAGTGGATCTTCAAGATCAAAAGAAAAGTAGATGGTATCATTGACAATCATAAAGCCACATTAGTAGTTAAAGGTTATGCACAAAAGAAAGGTATAGACTATGATGAAACATTTGTACCTATGTCTAGAATGACCAAAGTCAGGGTAGTTCTTTCTCTTGTTGCATTTTTTGAATGGAATATATACTGGTTAGATATCAAGTCAACTTTTGTAAGCGGTGATCTTCACGAAGATATGTATATTCAGCAACCAGAAGGTCTTGAAGATCTAGATAAAGAACATTTAGTACACAAAGTAATCAAAGCACTATATGGCTTGAAGCAAGCACCTAGGGTTTGATATGAAAAGATTCATTTATATCTTTTATCTATTGGTTTTGAAATCTCTAAAGCTTCTCTCAACTCTCTATGTTAAGGCAGAGAAAGATGTCTTGATTATTATCATCATCTATATTGATGACATGATCATGCCAGATGCCAAAGATTTTGATCTTTAGTTCTTTAAGTCACAACTTAAGCATATATTTGA
>CM035425.1:53612882-53672882 GCA_020310875.1 Ceratopteris richardii
TCTTGCAGAGCTGTTGTCTCATGGAGCATTCAATTGTAAATGGGACACAAAAGGCTTACAGGGTAGTGATGCCACCTCCCGTCCCATTTTCTCCCACATTGCCAAACCACATGGGAGCTAGTTGCATGATCTTAGGAAGGAATGGAAAATTGACCTTACAGAGGCAGTAATTTAAGACCCATTATTAATGGGGTGATGAGGTTTTTATCTCTGTGCTTGCAAGGTTTGCATGCAAGTATGAGTGCAAAAATCGAGTCTGGTTCAGTTTCCCTGGGTGCCTAACAACCTTGGTTGTTAAGTTAATGCACTTTAACATCTTTGTGGTTCTGCGACGTGCTCAGTCTTAAAATATCTCTGAATCAAGCACATTTGCTCATTTTAATATCCTATATGACAGCACAAATTAGGACGGTCTCAGAGGGACAAGGTCCAACAATTCATTTCTATATCAGGTGCAAGGTATCTTACATATCACTTTGTATTGAGGGGGTTTAAATGCATTTGATTTTGGAAACCACTAATCATTGTGTTTGCTGGGTGTAGTGAGAAATCTGCTTTACAGGCACTGAGAGCCAGTGACTGGAATGTTGAGGCTGCTTTTGATTTCTTCTACAGTCAACCCCCAACAAGGCAAACACTAAATTATGCTCAGCTCGATGAGCTATATATGCGCTATAAAGGTTTGTTGATGAGCCCTTTTATTTTTTCTGATTTGACATGAACCGATCTTTCCTTCCATATCTATGCCACACATAAATTGCTGTTTTTTTGTGCTCATTTAAAAAAAACTTTTCCCTTTTTTTTTTGCTACTGAAAAATGCTTGCAAAGTCTTTGATATAACACCTGTCATAGATTTCACATATTTGCTGATATAATGTTCTGTAGTGTATCAATTATTTTGCTGAATGCAGATCCATATTCTGATATGATATTGGCAGATGGGATTTCATTACTCTGTGATGATTTGCAGGTATGTTTTCTTTTGTTTTCTTGTTGCATGCCTGAGGAAAGATTATGTCTGCATGCCTGAGGAAAGATTATGTCTGCATGCCTGAGGAAGGATTGTCTTACGATCATAGAGGTTGAACACCTTTTTCAAGTTTTATTAGATTGAATATGGAAATGCATGTTAATGAATAATTAGATTGTGGCCAATCCATCTTAAGGGTTGTCACGTCTAACTCTTTACATATTTTGTGATGTTGCAGGTAGAGCCTGGAGATATAGTCATGGTATGAAATTGCATGCTTTTACCAAAATTTTCATCTCTTTCTCTGGATTGTAGGAGTTAAAATATATTACTGGGGCTGTGCTCTAGCCTCTCAGGCAGGACTCCTAAATAATACTATCTAGTATCAGCTAATTTTGAATTCTCACTTTGTCTTGTTTCATAACAGTCTCTGTTTTAGGGGTCTGTTTTGCCTGTCGATCTGAGTGTCAAACAAGGTTGGAACTTGGGATTAAGAAAAAGACTTCTTTTTGTATGTACTGATGAAAATATAGAAATCAAATTACAATCGCGAGATGAAGCAGCCAATTGTTTACCTATAAACACCTGAAAGTGATTGAAAAGTCCCATTTGCTTTCTTGTTTGTCATTGAATTCAAAATTTGATGGTGTTGCTCTCAGAGGGCAAATCTGGTCTTTTACAGCCTATCAGCATGTTTCTATCTCATGACTGAAGCTTGAATGAGTGGTTAGATAGTTGTAAACATACGAAAGAGCAGCAAGGTCTCCTTATATTACTCTGCTAATAAAGGTGAACCCTCTCACTACATGTTGATCCAATTTGTCTATCATTTATAGGTGTTTAGCATCATGTATGTATGACTGTTAACCCTTAGCAAATATGATCAGGCAGAGTGAGGTGTTTTGTTGTAGTACTTGTTCTTTGTATTTATAAGATACTCTGTAGTTGAATGAACTGGAAGGTTACAACTCATATCATCAGGTTGAGTCAATGGGTAAAACTTCTTTGTAATACAATGACCTGATAAATGCCATTCCAATTCATTTCATTACTTGCAGCTTGTCTTATCTTGGCACATGAGAGCAGCAACAATGTGTGAATTTTCTAAGCAAGAATTTATCGGTGGATTGCAGTCCTTAGGGTAAGCTGCAAGTCATACTCATGAATGTTCTTTGTATGAACAAGTCTTTTTGTAAGAATTACCTCTTTGTATTGGTGTGCCATGTTATGCTAGGAAAATGTTTTGTGCAAGTGATAAGAAACTCTTCACTTGTTTGGCAGTGTGGATTCTTTAGAGAAGCTCAAGTATGTGATTCCGGCTTTACGCTCAGAGATAAAGGATGAATGTAAGTGAGCAAACTTCTTGAGAGATGATGCCTGGAATTCTGCAGGATTTTATTTAAGTTGAGTACATGGATAGACACAGAATTCGGAAAAGGGATGATGTAGGATGATCAGTCAACTTTCTGGGTCATTTTTTTCCTGATTCTTGAGCAAGATTTAGTGAACCTTTCATGACAAACATCACGAAGAAAGCACACAAGTTTTGTAGGGCTTATGTTGCTGCTGTGCATTCTAAGTTATTTGCAGTGTTACATGTTGTAGAAAATTGAAATATACTGTTGCTTCCAACTGAAACTTGTCTCACTAATACTAAATTATGTTATACATCATTCTGCATATTAAGTTTACTGCTTACATATTCTATTTAAATTTCTTTTGTTAAGATCATTTATTAAAGATGTTTTCGCTTGTAACTGTATGCAGATTCTTTAGCAACGTGCGCTGATATGTTTTACTATCGGACATATACTAATTTCTATCGGTGTTGTTACCATTCTTGCGTAATATTAAATCACGTTATACATCATCCTGCATTTCAAGTTTTCTGCTTGCACATTCTATTTAAAGCTCTCTTGTTAAGAAAGTTCATTGTAATTTTTTTAAATTTAACTATATACAGATCTTTCAGCATTCTGTGGCATATGTTTTACTGTGGGACATATTCTGGTTTTATGTGTCATTACCATTCTTAATGATGCTATTCTTTGTCAAAAGTATAATTGCTGTGTGTTTATGGGTGTATTTGCATTTCTGTGTGCATCTTTGCAAGATTGCATGCAAGGATACCACTTCTCCTAGTTCTTTTCCAAATCATGATGGCTAAGTGGATAAGCTTGCGGAAGCGCATCTTCTCACTATGCTTAAGTTTAGGTTTCTCATGAAGTATGTGGATTGGAAAAGAGACCAACTAGTGTGGTTTATATTATTGTTCTGAGTTTCTATTTGTATGTCTTAACTGATGGCTCTGTTTGGATCTGTCAGGTAGTTGATGTCCAATAGCTGATGTGCATCATATGGAATATTGTAGGCGACTGTTTGCCAGTTAGTTCTTCTTTTTTGGGAGTTTTCTAGATTGATTTGTCTCTCACTCCATCCTGTTCCCCTCTTCCCCCAGGGCCCCCCCTCTTTTTCCCTCCCTGCTCTCCCTCCTGTCTGCTGCTCCTTGTTTTCTTCCTTCCTTCCATTGTGGTGGCATTTTTGACCAAAGTATAAGGATTAAGCCTTACTGTCTTACTGATGATCTAATTTCATAAATCCCTTGCTTAAAGGTTAAGGGAGTGCTCTATTTTAACCTCGTAAACATCAAAAGGAGTCAATACCCTAGCTTTGGTCCATATATTTATTGAGTGGAGGAATTTCTTTAGGAATATATTCTATGTTTGTGTCAAACTTTCTAAGATATGTAGATCTACAAATCTTGGGTGCCTCTGGACCAGTTTTCAAAGGTCGAAATTCTGGTCAAAATTTGGTCAAAGAGGCTGATCAACATTCAATATTAGGTCAAAGCCAATGGAAACAATGGATAGACCCAAGGTTAGGCAATTATATTCCTAAAGTTTGATCAAGAACAGTCTACGCTATGGCTAGTTCGAGTCGATTAAAGAAACTAGAGTTTTTATGTTAAGAAGAAAATTTTCAACCATGGAAAGAGAAAAAAAACTTTTAACCATGAAAGCGGATTTCAATATTTAAAAGCATACTCTTAAATAGAAAAGTTGGGCACTTGATTCAAGTCCAAAAACCGAAGGCAAAAAAAAAAGCTTTAGTTTTATTTGTTAACTATATTATTAGCTTTTCAAGCTTTTCATAGCTTTTTTTTTGGTTTTTGATGCTTTTCATAGCTTCACTTTTAGCTTTTCAAGCTTTTCATAACCTTATTTTTAGCCTTTCAAGCTCTTTGAACATCTATAAATACATGCCCTTGGTGGCTTAGTATAATACTTCACAAGTCTTGTAATCAAGATTAGCTTTTTAACAATGTGATGTTACCTTGTCAATGTAGGAGATTGTACCATCAATTTCATATTGTTGTGCTCTATTTTCAGTATTCCACATCAAAATTTTCCTTTTAGTCTTAGAGATTGATGTTTTATATATTGGAGTTAAGTGTGTGTTGCGTACTTGGTAAATATCTTTTACCTTGTGACTTAATTTAGTGATTTGGTTCTTGTTATGCTAGCAATTATGGAGTTTAGTTGGGAAATATTATGCATGTGATTTAGGACTAACACCATACACTTGGCATCGAAAGATGGACAAGAACTTGTGTTGCATACTGTAAGATATCATTGTGGAATCAAGAATAGCAAAGGCCCCATTATAAAATGATCACATAGTAACATGAGACAGAAAATGAGGATTTGTATAGAAATATGTTTTAGTCAAATGGACATTCCAATGATGAGGATAAAAGCAAAGAGGAGAAACTCATAGTCATGTTGATATTTGAAAATGTGCAACTCATGTACTGCATGGTCATTGATGATACGTAAACATTCAACAAAAGTACAAAGTAGAGTTTGAACTCTAAATGGAAGCTCTAGATAGTACAAATCTGATAAAGTTGTAAATGATTGAATCATTTGCATGTTCCACTCCAATGGTTTCAAGGGGGCCTATCCCATATGTGATATAGAATTTGTAAAGGGTGTAAAAGACATGGTGTCTTAATCCTTTTTGACTTGACACAAAAAGCATTGTCAAATATATCTGAGGTCATCTTTGGCTACTCTAGGCCACCAAAATGTTCTTATGACTAGTCTTGTCAATATCAGGATGACATGAACAAGGAACATAGTGGTTATCATGCATGACTTTTCTTCTCGGATCATGGGGATTTGGTACGCAAACCTTTCCTTTCCATTTAACTATTCTGTTCTCCACTGAGAAATTGGAATACGAACTTGATTTGTTTTCTTTACAAGGGGAAGAAGCTAATGAAGCTTCTCGATCTCTTACAATAGAGTCATTATTGATGTCAGGTGGCTTTAATAATTTGTAACAAGTGTGGATCTTCCACATGTCCAATTCATCAATTGAGACTCCTTGTTTTTTTATATCACATGTATATCGTTCAATGAGATCAATCCAACCCAGGTCCCGAATGCATCTCTGGATCCATGTGTGGAGATTTAGACCTCCAAATAGGGGTGAACCATAAATGGTACTACATGAAGAGGTGAATGTAATACATATCACCTTTCAACACAAAGATTTTAATTTCTTCAATTCTTGATGAATCAATGCTCTCTATAGAAGAGATGCGTTCAACCATTCTAGCTCTAAGGTCATAAATGAAACCCATAGTGGCCCTGTCTCTATCAGTCAAGTGCAAGACTATCAAAATAAGAGTCAACTATGCATTTGTAATTTTTCCTATCTTTTGTTTGCATTTTGTGTCGGCTTCATTATGGTTGAGTTTGCCCATCATTGCTTGAAGTGATAGAAACTCAGTTCGTAGAGCTTCTTGTGAGTTCATGCTCGTGATGTGTGTGTGTTGCAAGGTGGGCATGTGAACATGTTTCATTCTTAGTTCTATACACCCTATTGGTAGTGATGATGTTAGTGGGGATGTCATAGTATTGAGTCGATACCGTGCTCCGTGCATAATGGAGCTGATATGCTATATAGTCGTGTGGTTGTCTACCATGAGCTTATGATTGGACTTTCATTTGAGGGTGAATTGGGGTTTGCTTGGATTCATTATGGTATATAAGAGTGCATATTTTGACAATCTTCCTTGCTTCTCTCCAAAAAGATGCACTAAGAACAGTAGAGGATTCATCTTCTTCTATTTTAGTTCAAGCAAGTAACATTCTCCCCAAAAGGATCTTAAAGGCTCATCGCAACATACCTTCTAATGAAGGTGGGATCCTACATAGCATTATTGATTATTTTGTAACTGACCGTGTTTACTCCATGGAGTCATAATGACTTAGAACATCTAATGTACCTAACCTCTATCCCCTATGGTATCGACCTATAATCACAACTCACCATAGTAATATAGGTCATATGTCGTTTTCGTGTCAAAAATAGTGATTGACTCCTCGAAGCACATTGTGTGGACTAGAATCATGCTTGCCATTGCAATATCCTTGTCACATAATCCTAGTAAAAGGTGGATGAACCACATCTTAAGAGAGAGGATTAGGAAGTAATCCTCAACCATGGCTTTTGGGGCAAGTGGTTAGCCCATCGTACTCCTAGTCGAGAGGTTGTGAGTTCAATTCCAAACGTTGGTATCTGAGCCTGGTCGAGGAACTTGGGCAACATGCATGTTGGAAGGCTCAACTGTGGGCACTTGGGAAGCGCTTGATCGTGGATGAGTCTGAAAGTAGCCAAGAATGAAGGCGCGTGGGCATTTGGGCACTAACGGAGGGTTGGATAGGTCCAAATGCTGGAATTTGAGGCTAGTGGAGGTGCCCAACCATAGGAAGGAGCCTAGCAAGCTAGATAGAGTGTCCATAAATGAGCATTGAGGACTATGCTCAATTTAAGGGGGAAAGAATGTCACATAATCCTAGCAGAAGGTGGATGAACCACACCTTAAGAGAGAGGATTAGGGAGTAATCCTCAACCATGGCTTTTGGGGCAAGTGGTTAGACCATCGTTCTCCTAACCGAGAGGTTATGAGTTCAATTCCCAACAATTCTTTATGAACTGATGAACAATATGAAGGATATGATATTCAAACATAGCCCCATGTGGTCATATGATAAACATGTGGCTCGCCAAAAAGGTATCCACCATTGTTGTGAATGGTTAGCTGATCCAATATAGCACTTCCTTAGTCTTGTGAGTCCTCCATCCTTTGGGATGTTTTGGCATGGAGTCCAACAACATATGTTTTGGTTCGCATAATGTACATTGAGTCCACCCATTGTGGTAACTTTGGGATGTTTGGGCATGGAGTCCAACAACATATGTTCTGGTTCGCATAATGTACATTGAGTCCACCCATTGTGGTAACCCACTATCGCCTCTGGTGGAGTGCATCCAATCTATGCTGAAAACAAAGATTAAATCGTGGTCTCATGCAAAAAACAAAAGAAAGTAAAAGAATGTGATCAAATACAGAGATGCCCGTCAATCAAAGAAATAGTGTACAAATAATGTAGTGAATCTAGACATTCACAATGGCTGGATTACTTCCTCGATAACCAAGGAAAGAGTAAATTCCTCAATCTAATAAATAACCAATACTCTCCAATGACTATATAAGATCTGAACTCCTCTTTAACAAGGCACATGTCATTGGTGACTCGACACAAGAAGTAAATCCTCTATCACATCCCTTGGCAATACTAACACCATGGAAGCAGTTGGTATATATCCATGGTGTCACCAACTCATCCGGATTCCCATGTCCTCTATCATCCATTAGCAATAGCTTCCTTCCACGAAGGCTTCATCGACACTATCACTGCATTCAGGCCCTAGTAAGACATAGCTCTCACCAGTGGTCTCCATAGATTGCTGCACAAGTCATTGAGCAGTCCAATTCTCGTTTGCAATCACAATCAGTGGATTTATAGAGCACTTGAGCCCATATTTCTAAAACTTGCATGAACTTTTGAAAATGAAAGACGTACTATACTAAAAACCATAATGAACAAATTTTGGTTTTAAAAAAGAAAACTTTCTTTATTTGCATATGATTAATTCAACATACATACCTCTTTTTGAGTGTTTTTCTTTGTTGTTATATTTTGTGACATGGATTCATGAATTATGTTGGATGTTTATGGTATCATGTATTATAAATTATGATTCATGTATCGTTGCCTCTGTCAGTCTTGATTCATGACAATTGACATGGTTTTTGTACAAGTCATGACACGCATGTATATACTATATCTTTTATGTGATGAAATGTGAGTGATAACTATACCATAAATGAGTTATGATGCGATTTTGAATTCATAATTCCTCAATTTCATCGCTAGCTTTTGATTGTCGTCTCATGTATATGGAGTTTTGATGAGTCATGAACTGTATATGGTGTGAGTCGTGACGTGTATAGTGTTTAGTAAACAAGATAGTAGATAAGGTACTTTATGTGTCTCTAATTATGTATTGTTCATAATTTAAATATGAAAAGGACAAAAATGGTACCGCCTGTCTGGGTTACGTGGCTGAGAAACAGAGGGCTCTCTGTGGCCATACAAACATGAATATGTTAGGTATGCAAGCTGTGGTACGTGCAAGGTGAAGCTCGCATTGCCATGCTTCACAAAATAAAGTCCTCCATAATTCACATTCTGAGAAGGAAGCCTTTTCACCCCCTTATTCCTAGTCACATCCACATGAAAGTAGCCACCCTTCCAAACAGGTAGAAACCTCTTCAAAAATATGGAACCTCCCCTAAACATTAGTTCTAATTGTTTGGTATTTATGTCGTCTTATTCCCAATGTCTATGGGATATTTTCTGTGCAAGTATATCGTATCTAGAAATTGAGAATTTAGGGAAGGAATGTAGTGAAATGAGGTGATTACATTCTATAAAGTGGAGGCACTTATGACCATAGCCTTTACATATATGAATAACATTACAAACACATTAAGTTCATCAGGGTAAGGAAAATGTATGGTTCAGCACTTGATTTTCCATACATGATATTATATTTCATCACACTTATGTGGTAAAATACGAGATGGACAACATTGACATTGATTCGATTTTAACCGAAAGGTCAAATCTAGCAATACATGGTTACGTCCTTTGTTTCCTATGTGGTAAATGAAGTGTTGTTCCATATGCAAGAAACCTCCACATTCTTAAACATCTGACTTGGGAATCATTCAATTACAGAAGAAAACTATGGCTTCTTTATATACCCTATACCAATTAGTGGACTTAAGTGTGTCCATTCAATAGAATGATGAATCTCTAGGAGTATTTGAAGGTGTGTTATAATTTGGATATTAAAAATGTTTCATCTTCTTCATCGTTTTTAACACAGCAAATTTACTTATTGATCATTTAGACCTTTCTCTCTGATTGTTCATTTTCTGAAATTCTATGGTGAAAAGCAGTGCTTGTCGTTAAATGTATGTGGAGTACTTTAATGGCTTTTCAGTCTTTTGTCTACTCCTGTATCATTTGCTGATGGTTTTGATTCCTCCAAGTGATAGTCAACTAAGAAAGCTCTCTCTGGCTTTTTGTACTTTTTAACGGTTGCCGTGTTTTTTCACCTTGGCAGACAAATTTCGTGAGATATACAATTTTGCCTTTGGCTGGGCAAAGGAAAAGGTTGTCATCCTTCGCTTCCTCCCTCATTCCTCTTTATTCCTGCAGAGAAAAAAAACTTGCACACATATGGGACCTGCAAGCAGAGGCAAACATGCGTCTGCACGTGTGCCCACGCACCCACCCCACCCTCCCCCTTCCCCCCCCCCCCAAAAAAAAAAAAAAAAAAAAAAAAAGAAAAAAGAAAAAAAGAAGAACACGCACACGCACACAGAGAGGGAGGGAGGGAGGGAGGGAGCACTTCACAGATACCCACCCATCCAGCCACTGTCGCTTTGTCACACTTTTTTTTTGCCTGGCCATGATAAGCATTTATGTCTTTTGAAAGTTATCAGTTGTCTTCTCAGAGGAGGCTATACACATTATCTTTGTAGTTTTTGTTACAGACAACCTTTTCTGTGATACGAAATTCATGCACATCTAATTATACATGTTTATATGTTTCAGTCAGTGCTTTCTATCCTATCTAAATTTTCTTAATGTAGATAAATACTTAACCCCCATGATGTGTGAACATGCATAGAGATGCTTACATGCACTTGCTCTGGTCATATGCTATTCATGAGTGTGCACTAGTATCGAGAAGTTCATTGGGTTTCACCATTGTTCTACATTATGCATGTAATATTTGTGCATAGCTGTATTCCCTACCTGGACATTAGCTGTATTCCCTACATGGAAATACATGTGTTTGCATTGTGTTTGTATATCTCTAGAAAGTGATTTTTATAAGTATCTAGTGCAGGCTTATATAAACTTTCTTTGATGCAGGGCCAGAAGTCACTTGCTCTTGAAACAGCAATTGGAATGTGGCAGTTACTATTTGCAGAACGCCTATGGCCTTTGGTTGATCAGTGGTGTCAGTTTCTCCAGGTTAGTAATGAATTCCTTAGATACATCGGAGTCAGGTGTGCATAATACATAAATGCATACACACACATATTTATATATGTAACTACAAGGCAGCAGACTGACTGGATTCTTGAAAATGTGATGCCAAATGTTCATGAATTATCTTTGCATGTAAGATTGAGAATAATCTTAAGCAATTTTATATCTTTACATTATGCATTATACAATCGGTACTCTATGGACTCATTGCTCATTGAGGCCATTTAACAATGTTTTGAAAGCATTTCTAGGATCTGAGGCATCTGATAGATCTGATGTCTTGTTCACGGGATCTCTGGTACAAACTTGAGGTTTATGGTGGTTTGATTGATGTCGTATGTTTCTTGAACCTCGGCAATTTGTCATACTTTATTTCGTTCATTTATAGATTGGAAGGTTGCATAGTTGGTATGGCATGCCCCTGTTAGAACAGCTTCGCCTACATGTAATTTGATTCTTGCATCTTGCAAACAATGATTCCTATATTGTCTTAGAAAGGACTTCAATAATTTTTTGGTGCTTTCATGACAATTGAAATTCCATGTCACACACGTGCTTCTTCAGGCTGCTGCATATGAACTTGGTGCAGAAGTTTGTTTCTTTCATATGAAAGGCATCTCCAACTTTTAGCATTGCTTGATCATGCCAGGAACGGGTTACCCATTTCCAATGTTAAAAGAAGATTTCATTTGGCCCCTACTTATGATGCATCTTACATATTACTGCAAGGAAAATTTCTACATATTGATTCATCTCTGAATATGGATACTCATGTGCGACATAAAGACTGACTATAGGAATCAAGATGGCTTCACAACAACACAGAACTGATATATAAACATTTGCAAGTTGAGGGATTTTGCAGCATCTTCTATCTAACAATGAGGCTTGAGGAAACTCAGGAATTGGTGGAAGTGAATATTGCATTATATTTGGTCTAAAAGATCGACTCTTTATCACATGCTATTTTTATGGTGAGTTGTCATGTGATGTATGAAAACAAGGGTAATTCTGATGCAACATATCCATCAAAATTTCAAATTCATATGTATGTATGTATGTATGTATGTATGTATGTATGTATGTATGTATCATAGTGGAAAGCAACGTTTTAGCAACGGCGACGGCAACGCGTTAGCAGCAGGTTAGCAGCAGGTTAGCAGGTTACGATAAAGTTATTTATTTTTCAAAACTTACATATATTTCTTTTTAGGTATTTTGGGTCCTATGATATATAATAATGTGGGATATATATATATATATATATATATATATATATATATATATATATATATATATATATATATATATATATATATATATATATATATATATAGTCATATCCCACATTATTATATATCATAGGACCCAAAATACCTAAAAAGAAATATATGTAAGTTTTGAAAAATAAATATATATATATATATATGTGTGTGTATGTATATGTATATGCATAGTTGTTATTGACGCGATGCTAACTTCTGACTTCTGACGGGATTATGACGTTTGACGGGTCCGGTAAAATGTTTTTGACATTTACGGACGTGACCTTTTTTTAAACATATATTGAAAGGAAAAAGCATATATATACTCATAAAAGCATATTGCAAGTAACTATATATATATATATATATATATATATATATATATATATATATATATATATATATATATATATATATATATATATATATATATATATATATACACATATACATACATACATACATACATACATATGTGTGTGTGTGTGTGGAGAGAGAGAGAGAGAGGGAGAGAGAGAGAGAGATAGGGATGTGTGTTGTATTGTGTAGACGTTGAAGGTGTTTGTTTGCAAGTATGTTTGCTAAGTATATATGGGTTGGAGCCTGGCAACAGTTGTACTCTACACTCTCTTTAGTCTCCTTGCTCGAGTGAGCATGTTGCGCAATTGTTAAATAACTAAAGAATGTATGTTTGTAGGCTTTAGAAAGCCTCATAACTTGACACAGGACCTAAAAATTCGAGGAGCTGAGCTGGAAAAAAAAGTCACATCACTTTCATCGAGATGAAAATCAATAAGTGGCAGAGGCTCTCGCTCCATGCTCTCAAATGCTCCTCGACCACCACTAGAGCCTTTGCTTCCTTGTATCCCTCCTCGTCGTGGTCGTATGCCATGTGGAGTGAGTCTCGAAGAGGTAAAATCTCTCTCTCTCTCTCTCTCTCAACAAAAAATCTCTTACGAGTGTGTGCTTCTCTCGATGGTGTGATGCACATACCCACGCTCTCGAACTCTATGTATATCGTTGTGTGGATCTCATCCTCCTCTTCTCTACTAGGAGACTCAGGGGCTATATAATCATGCCACACAAACGAATTATGATCAATCTGTATAAGTTATAACATAGAAAGTTGCAATGAGTATTGGATATTAGATTCTAATTTATAAGTATATACTATGCAGAATCCATATAGAAGTTTTACGTGTTTTGCTGCTTTCATGAATTTTGAATTTCCAACAATTTTAAGGTTTGGTCGACAATAAACCAATCTTTGCATCTGGTGTGTGCTAAGGCAGTTGCAAACTTTCGTATGTGCCAAAGAGTATGTTCTCCAATTCCTTTCGCATGCACCCACCAAACAATATAATGCAAATCATAAGACAAATACGAACGAATTTGATATATGATCGTCATGAACCTGCAAGTAAACAGTTAGTGGTTACCTATAATAAGACTCTTAATGCTATATTACGCATTACTGTAGTAATATAGTCGTACGTCTACCACGAATTCATAGAAGACTTACACAAGTCCCTATGAAAGGCAATGGGTCTAGACTCTACTCTACGTGATGCCTAAGTTGTTAGCGCACATGATGAACTCTATGTCAAACTAAGTCTATCTATCAACATCAAATACATGACTCAGATACTCATCACGTGATGCTAACAATCAAATATATTGCAATATATCATCTCCTTTGTAAACGGGGTGTAATAGAGTCGAAATCCCATGATACGGACGGATCAGGTACTCTTCTCTCATATCAATGATCTGTAGAATCTCTGTCCTCCTCAAAGGAATCATAAAAAATAAGTGAAACAAGATTAATATACTAAAACCAAAATTCAAATTATAAATACCTCTCATTTGTGACCTATGAATATGCCTATACAGAGGCTCTCACATTTTAGAACATGGGATACAAATGCCCAATGGTGAATCCCTCTGAATCTGTGAGCCGTAGAAGAACCCACATTGGCCTGAGCATATCAGAAAGTAATAACATCTGCCTCCAAAATCCATCATCCAAGAGTATCAACCTAACAAAGCGTGCTTGCTCTATCCCACTGACATTTATCTGATCCCATTGTGGATCAACCACTGTCGTCTTTAGTGCATCTCTAATGCGAATCAATCTGTCGAAGAGGAGAAACATAAAGTTCCCTTGTCTTCTTTTTTGAAACATTGTTCCTTTCCAAAAGTTCAAGAACAAAGTGTCTAGCTTATTACTTTCTTGAGCATATTGAACATTATAGTGGAGAATTTGTTGAAATTCTTATTCTAGTAGATTTTAATCAATATATTGAATCTTGTCTTGTAAATTTTTCTTGAAGTTTTCTTATGACGTGCAGGAAAGAATTAGTGCAAGACTTGAGAGATGTGAAATTTTCATAAAGGGGATGATTTTTTCTCAGTTTTAAGAAGACAGGATGATCTAGCAATTTGGAACTTGAATCCTCTATGGTGTCTCTAACTGTTTGATAACCAAGGAGCCTACTGTCAATCTGGAACCTTTTCCCATTTCAGAGTGGGATTACAGCAGGATTTTTTTTTACTACAACGGTCAACCTTTGACCGAAAGAACCTGATAAAATATGTATTTGTAACCACTTTTCGTTCCATCCTCTTGTGATTTCACATCTTTTCCTGCACCTAGCTTCCATTTGTCCTCTACCCCTTCATTGTATCACTCAAGCCTCTAGCCATCACTGTATCATCTAGAGAGTCTCTAGACTATATTCCCTCCCCCACTGCTCTATCTTTTTCACTTACAGACTAAGTTTTAGAGTAGTTGTTTAGTATACACAGATTTTGTATCAGACTTTGTATCAGATTCACCAGCTTTGTAAGTTTGGTCTCATGGGTCATTTTGGCCTTTTGCAGACGTAAATATATAATTTCATTTCTCTCTCATACAAAAACTTGGAAACTGTCTCTATCTGGTCCGTACAGTCTATTATGTTATGTTGTGTTACTATGAATACTGACACCACGTGTGAAGGTCAATCCACATATTTGTAATTTTCAAATTAAGATGTACAATTGATAGTAATCATAGAGTATTGATCGAACCTGGAATGAAACGGAAGTTGATGTTTAAGGTTTTTTGTTTCATTGCTGGATTTTTTCGCTTTGTGTGCAATCACTTTCTGGCTGTATACAGTAAGCTAGGTTACATTGTGCATCACCTCACTCACCCTTTGTTCAAGACATTGGAGTCATTATGACTTGTTGCATTCACTTATCATCATTGTGGGATAAATAGCATAGGTTTATATTTATATCTTCCTTTTACGTCTACCCCCAAAGCACTTGTAACTGGTTCAAATTGCTACACATAATTGTTACAGGAATCATCAATAATATATACCATGGCTTGCTTGAATTGTCTTTGGTATCTTTCACGTGACGAAGGGCAAATTGATTGAGCACAAGTCAAATTAACTAATTATGGGCTTCAGAGGTCCTTTTTATTTCATGTTAATGCTGATTAATTGGAGATTATGTCAACATGGTAAATTTGATAGGCTTTTGGTTCTTTCAGGCAAAACACAACAAAGCAATATCAAAGGACACATGGTCTCAACTTCTTGAATTTTCAAGAGTAAGTGCAAGTCTGATTTTTCATGAATGTGATGCTTAGGACAGTGCTTACAGAAACCCTTCTTCCCCGTCCCTTCCTTTTCAGTCTATTGATCCCAGTCTTTCCAATTATGATTCGGAAGGAGCTTGGCCATATTTGATCGACGAGTTTGTTGAGTATCTTACAGAAAGTGGCATTGTCGCGAACAACAAAGGGGCCTGATTGAAGGATTGCTGAGCATTGCGAGTGCATCTCTATGATTGATAGATGGTTGACAAATTTCAACGTGTATTATTGTTTTCTTTATTCTCCTAAAAGTATATATACATGTTATTCTGCACAGAAGTCTCAAGTACACTATGAAAGGATCATCCTTGATGTTCAAAGTATGGCTATATTTTCAGTTTTTGTAATCAGCAAAGTTTATTCTTCTGTTCTGACATCAGAGAGGTAATAAATCTTGGTGATTTTGTCATATTCCAACAAGCCTATGGTCCTGAACATCCACTATATTCTCCACATGCAAAGATGACTTACCATCATACAAATATGAAGCTCCAGGTTTCTGGATTTTGAGCAGAATTATATTTCTGTTGCAAAGCATTTATGTATTATCTTGATTGTAGCTACTTTTTCCTGCTGATTTGATTCACAACCAACACCTTTTTAGCTTACAGAATACTTTCCTTTTAATAAAATCATGTAGAATTGTAACTTGTATCTTCCCCTCTTTCAAACAGCAGCTTTTTTGTATAACTAAGTGCATTTTTTGAAATTTTCCTTGCAAGATTGTTTTTTTAAACTTTTCCTTGCAAGATTGTCTTTATTCATCATATATAGCATATGCAGTTTACAGTTCTCCAATGTTAGAGAAAAGATTAGGGAAGAGTAATTTTGGTGGACCCGTTCTGCAGGCAATTTTCTGAGCCCCAGATTCGATTTTTGCTTTGAAGATGGGGCTTCAATCATGCATTGAGGCTAGGAAGGAGATTCATTTCTCATTCGGATAGATTTTTGGCAATATTATGTGATTTTCATAATGAGGAACTAAAGAGTGATGTGTAAGATCCAAAGGTCTATTGGTCACAATTTCATCTGATACCTCATTCCAGTAGTATACCAAATGAAATAAAGACCTAGATATAAAATTCTCTTGAGGATGTTACAGATTCTCGAGGACCACAGATTATTGCTCGTTAAGAACACTGATTGTTGGTCAAGTGATTCAGAACCAATAATCTAAAATAGTGATGCTATTTGTATCTTCATGCCAGGATCAGAAAAAGGATCTCATAAAAGCAAAAAGCCGTAATGGTATCTTTTTGCAATCACGTCAAAGTTTCAAACAAATATAAACTTTCCTTTCAGGTTTGTGACTAAAAACTTTGAAGAATAAGATAAAAAGGGGAAGCAAGAGTATCTATCAAGAATAGATGCGCACATAAAGAGAGATGCGTATGTGAAGGTGGAAACTGATAATCTTCTTCTTTTTCTCTATCACGTAGGATATAAGATAAAAAACCAGCAAGAGCTGAACGTCATTGAAAAAGTATGGTGATCTCATAAAAGACAAGTATACCCTGGCTTTGAATAGGTAGAATGCTCATGAGGACCCCATGAGGTATCTTTGGTGAAGATCTTGAGATCCATCACATAAGCATATGCTGAATGAAATTGGAGAATGAAAAACCTCATTCTGGGTTAACTTGGATTTACAGCACTTGTCTTCAAGCTCGATTCCTCTCAAATATGCCTGTTCTTGCTTTAAGTTACCCGAGATTCCATGTTCCAAGAGTGTTTGTGAGGAGTTTTTGGCTTGTTCATTCGTCCTTCTATGAACAATGTTGATTTTTGGTTGTTTATGGTTGCATTGTGGTAAGTAGCAGTGTATCTCAATGTGATATAGCGTTGACAGGGAATAAAAAACTACGTTTTGAGATAATGTTCCCAAGTTCACAAGTGATCATTATGTCTGGGACTTTCTCTGAATTCGCAAGTAATGTCTTTAAATACCACCTCACATGTTTCTTGGTTATGCCGTAAACCATGAAGCTCAAATTTTGGAAAACAAAAATAGTCTAACAATATTTTGCTTTCATTCATATGAACTTTTATAAATCCATTTTTAATATTTCTCCCATAAAATGATAAGGGATATGTAAATGTGGCGTCTTTATTATCTATTGCATCTTAAACATTGGTTTGAATAACTCCAAGCCTCTCGTGTTCAACTCTACAGAAGCATGTGTGTTTTCTTTCTTCGTACTGTTTTCCATAATGTGCAATTCGTTTGTGGGGAGTGAGGTTACATTTTTCATATATTCCTTCTATCAATCTCTAGTAAAAATCTCACAATCTCGACATTCAAAAGCAGAAGTTCTGAAATTCGGGGATATGAAATCCATAATTCCAATTTCAACTTCTCATATTGCCAAAAATCAAAGTTTAATGTAGTCATAACAAAGTGGGGTTTTCAATTGAATTTGGTATTCTAATGGAATAAGAAATTGGATAATCATGGAAATTTATGAGCCACAGTTCATGTGTTGAAAGTGCGTAATTTAATGCATTTGCGGATTTATTATATTTGCTTCTACCATTGAGATTTTTGCATGTTCATTCCCATTAGAAAAGAAACGTTTTTTTTTCACACTTTCATTATTCTTTACCGGTAGCCATAGGCCTATTTGATTTTTTTGCAATTCTTTTGGATGCATGTACGTCATCTACATGCACTTTAGGTCTTTGTTAGCCCTACTTCAATATCTTTTGTAATTCTTTATTGGGCCTACTTAAATATCTTTTGCAATTCTTTTGGATACATATACCTCATCTATATGCACTCTTGGTATTTGTTTTTTGTTGCAATACAAAGTTGTTTTTGTGTTTGTTCGGAGATGTCTAGTCCTTCATCTTTTCTTCTTGCATATAATACTTATGTAGACTCATCTTTTCTTTTGTAAATATGATTCTTCTCTAAGATTTCTTAATTACACGCAAAAGCAATCGTTAAGTAAGAATATTTCTCCTATATTGCAAAACTTGAAGGCTAGGTCTTTCCTTTTGATTCATCAAATTTTTTTTGAAGTCTTGTAAGTGATATATGCTTCAAATGCTCAAACATGTAGTCATAACTTCAAGTTATTCTCATTTTTCTTGTACAAAGTGATTTGATCACATGAAGCATTTTTGAGTGTTCTTGTAGCTTCTATATATCTAGTGGAGGTTCTTTGCACGCAAGTGAGAAATTAATACATTGATTTCTCTTGTAGAAGCCAAGTAGTCAAATTATTTTTCCAATCTTGCTATTTACTTCCTAATAATCATATTTATCGCTATTCAAATAGATTTTATCATCGTAAATGTTGACCTAGCATTTATAAAACTTTAAAAAATCTGAATTTTTCTTGAAAATGATGCAATCATGAATGGTGGTTGAAGACATTGAATATATTCTACTTTAAAGTAGTGTGTGGGAAAAGAATACAAAGTCTATATATCCAAGGATGTTGGAAGAATGGTTGGTGGCTTTGATTTTCTATTATCCTTTGTGACATTAAATGTTATTGGGCTTCGAACTATATTGATTTGACCTTTGTTTGGATGAGCATCGAGAAATGTTGAGTGTTTCAAATATGCAAGCAAACCATCCTTTATGCATCTCTCATATATCCGGGTGAGATAGCATGAGCCACGTCTCTCATGATCTAGACATGATAAAATAGTTACTTTACTATGTGCAAAATAATTTTATTTCTATTTTAATATAATACTTTGATCTTTCTTGATTCGTGCCTTGGATCAATTGTAGATATATTGTTTTAAGATTTTTAATCTATTTATTTTTCATGTTTGCATCCATAGCATCATCAACCATGATGGTTTATAGTTATTGGGATTCTTTTTGTTGGGCATTCATAGTATAAGGGATTCTAAGCTTTGGGAAATAAGCAAATAAAAATTTCAATGTCCTCTCCATTCTTGGAGAAATGCTTCAAATGCCCCCCCCGCCCCTCACACAAAAAAAAAAAAAAAAAAAAAACCCAACCCCTAAAATTCTCTCTCCATTCTTGGATGGCCTCCTTTTCGAGGATGATGCTGAGTGGATAGATCATGTCTTATGCTTTTGGGAAGATTTAGTTGCAATATCTCAAGGGAGGGAGGGAGGGAGGGAGGGAGGGAGGGAGGGAGGGGGAGAGAGAGAGAGAGAGAGAGAGAGAGAGAGAGAGAGAGAGAGAGAGAGAGAGAGAGAGAGAGAGAGAGAGAGAGAGAGAGAGAGAGAGAGAGAGAGAGAGAGAGAGAGAGAGAGAGAGAGAGAGAGAGAGAGAGAGAGAGAGATTCTTTAGGTCTATGATAGGCCCAAATTGGCCTATGAGACAAAACATAAGATACATGATGCGAATGTCATCCAACTATCAAAAAGATAAGACAAGATCATAAAAAGCTAATATAGTCTAGTATGAAACATGAGTGGTGAAATACCAATACTAAAGGTGATGGATCCCTATCTCTAGGGCTATATGATGCATGGTCATCATCTAGCTCGATTCACCTTAACCTACTCTAGCCTCGCTCCTCGCTGGGAATCAAGTGAGGGGGGCACTGTGGTCCTCTGGAAAAAATCAGTGAGCTCTAATTGTCTCCTCTCCATCCGTGTACCTATGTGTGTCAATAGTAAAAATGTGTCCCTATGGCTCTCTATTTCTGTGAGGGAACACCCTAACTATCTTTGATCTCAAGAGTCCATAATCTCTAATATGAGTGTATGCTTTGTAGTGACATACGAAATGCTCCTCACTCTCGAACTCTCTACATAGTCTATAGATTCGCTCTGCCTTGGGGACCCCACTATCCCTCTCACTCTGGATCTTGAGTCTATGTGATGCAACCCTCAGCTGACGAATTGCCAATTGTGAACTGTGTGGCATATAGATGTCCATGTAGTGTGGTCTCTCTATGAACCCATCTCACAAAATGATGAGAAACTAGTCTCTATACTATGACATCCTCCCCTGTAAATGGATGATCTCCATACTCTCATGATGCAAACCCTCCATAGATCCTATCTCAAGACCAAATTCTTCTCATGTGAGAGAGGTGGGCATAAGGTGAGTTGGAGTCATACAGAAAAGATAGTAGACACTCCATATCTAGCCCATGTCGCAAACCAAGTTTTGACCTATGAATACCAAGCTCTATCATGCCCACTCTCAAACAATTGTATAGCTACCTCAAATGCTCTACGAGTGAGTCTGCCGCGGGGCAATTCCATTACTCTCTAAATGAAGCTAACAATATGGAGTAGTGCCTTGAGGACCATGGGTGGTGTAGCAAGCTCTGCTCGGATTATGTCATGTGGCACAGTTTGCTTGCTATGGAACAAGGGTGAGAACATACATACCTATGACCTCTCAATCTGAGCCCATTGATTGACAGTCAATCTTGGTGTCCATATTGTCGTACATCAAGGCCGGAGTGAGTAGTATGTCAAAAAGCCACCCATTCCTGTGAAGCCCCTCATGTGATTCTGAAATCAAAACAATATCATCAGCATATAATACAATGTGAACTGGGGTACCTCCCAAGTCACTCCCCTCTCCACCTACTCGTAGTATGTAGTCAGAGATCTCATCAATGTAAGGGCTAAAAGGTGTCAGGGAGAGTGGGCAACCTTGCTTAACACCAATGGTGTTAGCAACGGGCTCTGATAAATCACCAAGTCATCAAACTTGACCAAACACATGCTCATAGAGAGCGTAGATGGCCTTCACAAAGCAACAATAAAGCCTCTTCTTCCTTGCCTTTCCACCATCAATGAGACAACACATGATGAAGATATGGGCGATAGTGGAAAAAGCTCATATGAACCTAGCCTCGCCTGATGCGCAGAGGTCCTCAATCTTTGCATATGAGCTAAGCTCCACATCAAGAACTACATATAAGGTGTCCATTGTGTGGCGAATCATGATAGTCCTGTAGGTCCTTGGATCCAAAGTGTCATCGAATTTGTGGATAGGCATGAGTGTGATGTGTCCACTCCTTTGGGAAACCCTCCCTTATAGCCCGATTGAAAACATGTGTGATCAACAGGTCGATAGTGGAGGTTGTATAGATGAGATACTCACGCTATGAACTAGTGGGGTTAGATGCCCATCTGTGCTACATGCGATGTATGGCCATCTCCACCATCACTATAGTAAACAGAGAGGAGTGTGTGGGCCAAGGCTCAAGTGGCTGTGGGATGGGCAGCTATCGATGCACATCATATAATCATGCCCCATAATCCATCAAAATATGTGGGTCCTCAATGGGTGTAGTTGGAGGAGGCTTGCGAAGAGTGTGCCATTCTATCACACTATCCATGCTCATGAATAGATGGTATAAATAGATGCTCATGAATAGATGCTTCATCTAGGGCGTCGTCGACATCCCTTCGGTCACAGTCTCAGAATCGTAGCACTTATGTAGGTTATTTTGTCTTTTTGTGCCAAAGATATATACAGGTTTCGGTTTGCCAGTATGAATGTCTCAAAGTTTGCTACATGTCTAATGGAACTCGTCAAGGTAGTTCTGTTAAGCTTTTTCAGAGTCATTTTTCTACATCAGGGTATTTTAGTCAGTGGCCATGACTAAAAGTAGTGATGTATTTCGTATGTTGGTTGTTGAGGATAAGTTGGACGATACTAATTATCCTTTGTGGGCTTATATGATGCGACATGTATTGGTTGCAAAAGCACTGTGGAACATTGTGTAGGGTGTTGAAAAATGTCCTATTACACCTGCAAACACAAGTATGAAGCTAATGTAGATGGCATTGAAGATGATGATATTCTTCAGATTCCTGTTCATCCTGCAGTTTTTGCTGCACCTACTGCAGAGAAAATTTGTTGGGATGGCAAAGATGCTCATGCATATGCATTAATAGCCTTGTCTGTCAAACGTGCCATTATTCCTCACATTCACTATTGCAAAATAGCTAAGGATGCTTGGGATACACTTACCACACTGTACCAAGCTAGGAATGAGGCTCGCGATGCTTACCTTCGAAAACAGTTGGAGAGTGAGCATATGAATGAAGGTGATCCTATGGACAATTTTCTGACAAAGATCAATGATTTGAAGGAATAGTTGATTTTTGCTAATGAAGTTATACCAGATAGCTCACTTGTGTAGACCCTTCTGAATGGTCCTCCTGATTCATATAAGAGTTTTGCTTCTACTCTTGGTTTGATGATGAAAGGCAATTCGAATTCCCTGTCATTTGAAGAGTTAGTTTTTGTTATGTTGCAGGAAGATCAGTCTAGGCAAAACAGGTCCAATATGCGTGTTGCAGATCAAGATTTCTTGGCTAGTCAGAAGAGCAAAGGAAAATGGAGTCTTCTACTAGTAAGCAGAAACCTGCAAATGCTGCACATTCGAAGAAAGAAGACAAAGACGAGAAGAAATCAGAAAAGTAGAAAATGTTTTGCAAATACTATAAAGCAAATGATCATGTCATTAATAGTTGTCCAAAACTGACTGCTAAAGAGGCGGGAATGGTTGTTGCAGAGGCCTCTAAACCAAAAACAGAGTCTGCTAATCTTGTGCATAATGAAGAATGGATGTTCACTACTATTTGCAATTTTGGCCCATCTTCTCATGAGCAGTATATGTCTGCAGTAGACTCAGATGTTTGATATTTTGATAGTGGGGCAACTAAACATATTACCTCGTAGTGCAGTTTCTTCACTTCACTTGAGCTTGCCCCTACAAGGAATATTATCACATGTGCTAACAAATCCTCTTATCCTATCATGGGAGTTGGTAAGATCATTCTGACTGCTGCTGATGGTAGTTCTTTCAACTTGTCACATGCTTTATTTATGCCACGGATCAAGAAAAATCTATTATCAGTTTCAACATTAGCCAAGATTGGCTTGGTTGTGAAATTTGTTGATGACAGATATATAGTTCATGATATGTCAAATGGAGACATGATTATTGCTTCTGGCATTTTATGTCGTGGGCTGTATAAGCTCATAGACTATGAAAGATCTGTGAAGGATTCGACATGTGAAGTACATGATTCTTAGGCTATGTCAGATGCAAAGCTTTGGCATGCACACTTTGGTCATATGAATTTTTCTAGTTTGCTACAGAAATCTGAAATGGTGTCCTCTTTGACCAAAACTTGAGGCACCTAGTAAACATGTTTGTGAAGGCTGTATTTTGGGCAAAATGCAACGTTCCTCCTTTCCAAAAGATGGTTCAGTTCGGACTACTCAAAAACTGTAGCTTGTACATAGTGATGTCTGTGGTCCTATGTAGACACCTTCCTTTGGAAACTATCTTTACTTTGTGACTTTCATTGATGATTTTTCCAGGCATGCATGGATATATCCACTCAAAGCAAATTCTGAAGTGTTTATGTGCTTCAAAAAGTTCTTGGTTTTGGCTGAAAATCTATTAGCATGTAAAATGGGCACCTTCCGTTCTGATTGAGTGAGGGAATGTATGTCTTCTGACTTTAATGCATTTCTAGCTGAATGTGGGATAAAACATCAATGTACAGTGCCGTATACACCTCAACAGAATGGAGTTGCTGAACAGAAGAACATGTCAATCATGGAAATGGCGAGGTGTATGGTCAAGAGTCAGGCTTTACCACATAGTTTCTGGCTTGAGGCTGTCGTGTGTGCAACATATTCCTTAATAGGTATACCACTAAAGCATTGCAATCTATCACTCCATATGAAGCTTGGCATGATCGCAAGCCATCTATTGCTCATCTGCGTGTTCTTGGTTGTCTGGCATATGCATTAGTGCTTGAACAACATCATAGGGGATTGTATGATAAAGCAGTAAAATGCATTTTTGTTTGGGTACGGTTCTGAAAGCAAAGGCTATTGTTTGTATCATCCATATACTAAACGCATTTTGGTTAGCCATGATGTTGTTTTTGTGGAAGATGCTATTCAACCGTTACTTTCATGTATGAAGGAGACATCTGTTAGCTCCAAAGACATGTATGATAATTTGCTGCCTCTTTTTATAGGTGGGTAGTCTAGTGCTAGTCCTAATAAGGCAACTTCTCAGCCATTGTAGGTTTCATGTGATGATGTAGATCATTTGATTTTTCATGCAGATGTGCATGATGCACTTATTGACGAGAGAGCTAATATTGAGGAGGCAAAAACTATGCCAAAATGGCGAGTGCAGACTTTGTGTGACAACAAATTAGATGCACCTCTATCATACCATACTCCTTCTGGATATCATAGTGCCTCTTTTGCATCAGATTGCTATGGTATGGCTGCATCTAGTCTTTGTGATGAGACTGAACGTGTTTTGTTTGATGAAGCATAAAATTTTGAACATTGGATGGCTACAATGCAATCTGAATATGATGCTATCATGAAAAATGGTACTTGGTCTTTATGTGACTTATCGCCTGGCAAGAAGACCATTGTCACTAAGTGGGTATACAAGCTAAAGTGTAAACCTGATGCAGTAGTTGATAGGTATAAGGCTAGGCTTGTTGCAAAGGGTTATGCACAGGAAAGAGGCATTGATTTTGATGAAACCTTTACACCTACTTGCCTAATGACTACTTGCCTAATGGCACTTGCAGCTCATCATGGTTAGAATGTACATCAGTTGGACATTAAAAAAACATTTCTAAATAGTGACTTGCATGAAGAATTGTATGTCTTTCAGCCCTGTGGCTTTGTGCAGAAAGGGCATGAAAACCAAGTGTGCACGTTAACAAAGGCATTATATGGTTTAAAGCAAGCACCTGGGTTGCATTTATTCGATCGAATAATAAAAAAATATTGAATATGTTCATTTTATTCGTGATTTTCCGAATAAACACCAAAAAAAAGCAGACGGATCCGTTTTTGATCGAAAGCGCTTTCGATCGAAAAGCGTTTTACAGCAGAAAAATATATATTCTTACATTCAATCAAAAAACTTATTCCGCACATGCTTCATTGATGTACGAGAGAGCTTTAAGCCTACAATTTTTATGAGAGAGCTTTCTTTTCGATCATTGAGGTATTGTTTTAATTTTTATTTATTGTTTGTTTTATTGTTTTGTTAATTATATCATTCATATGGTATGATTTGCATATGTGTCTCTTACATATGTTTGATTTTTATTTATATAATTTGTTTTCTGTCTTTTAATCGTCAATTGTATACATATTCGACTTGCGCAAGCATTTCTTACTTGTATACATCGTTGAGAAACATTTAAAAATAAACCACTACTATGATGTCTGAGTCGCTATATCGATTCTTACTCTCACAGTAGTATAGGACATAGTAATAGATCTATTGAGATTGTTTGAATCTGCACCTTGATTCCTACTCTCTCAATAGTATAGGAGTGTTGATATATTTAGGTAATGATGTGTGTGAACACACTAGGATCGCCGGGGCACTTTTTTCCCTCTTTAGGAGGTTTTTTTCCCCCGGCTTGTATATATGCCTATTGCCCGAATGGGCTACTGATCTTTGTACATTCTCTGGTAATACATTCAGTGTTGTGCTCCAAGCTTCTTCTCCTTCCTTGTGCTGTTCACGTGCTTCCACAAACGTCTATCTCCAACAATTGGTATCGGAGCAGGTCGCTGCTTCATCTAGGGCATCGTTGACACTCCTCCAGTTGCAGTCTCAAAATCGCACAAATTTTGGTGAGCATACTCAACGTGTTTTTGAGATCAAAACAGCTTCGCTATGTGGTGTCGAAATCACGATCTGAGCTCGTTTCGACCTTCGGACGCACTATCATAGTGCTTATGCAGGCTATTTCGTCTTTTTGTACCAAAGGTATATACCAGTTTCTATTCGCCAGTGTAAGCATCTCGAAGTTTGCTACAGGTCTAGCAGAATTTGTCTAGGTAGTTCCGTTCAACTTTTTGAGATACAATTAATTTTCTGCATCAAGGTATTTTAGTCACTGACCATGGCTGAAAGTAGTGATGTATTCTGTATATTGGCTGTTGAGGATAAGTTGGATGGTACCAAATACCCGTTATGGGCTTATATGATGCGACATGTATTGGTTACAAAAGGACTGTGGAACATTGTGCAGGGTGTTGAAAAACGTCCTATCACACCTGCAACTGTTACAACTGCAGGTACAAAAGCTGAGGGAGAAGGTGTCGAAGATGATGATATTCTACATATTCCTGTTCATGCTGTGGTTTCTGCTGCACCTACTACAGAGCAAATTCGTTGGGATGGCAGAGATGCCCATTCACATGCATTGATAACTTTGTCTATCAGACGTGCCATTGTTCCTCACATTCTCTCTTGCAGAACAGCTAAGGATGCTTGGGATACACTTACCACATTGTATCAAGCTAGGAATGAGGATCGTGTTGGTTACCTCCGAAAACAGTTGGAGAGTGAGCATATGAATGAAGGTGATTCCATGGACAATTTTCTAACAAAAATCAAGGACTTGAAGAAACAATTGATTTTTGCTGATGAGGTTATACCAGATAGCTCACTTGTGCAGAAGAGTTTTGCTTCTACTCTTTGATTGATGATGAAAGGCAATCCAAATGCCTTTTCATTTGAGGAGTTAGTCTCTGTTCTGTTGTAGGAGGATCAGTCTAGGCAGAATAGGTCCATTATGCGTGTTGCAGATCAAACTTTCCTAGCTAGTCAAAAGGGCAAAGGAAAATGGAGCTCTTCTACTAGTAAGCAAAAATCTGCAAATGCTACACATTGGAAGAACCAAGATAAAGATGATAAAAAATAAGAAAAGCAGAAATTGTTTTTGCAATTGCTGTAAAGGGAATGATCATATCATAAAGAAGTGTCCAAAACTGGCTGCTAAAGAGGCAAAGAAGAAAGAGGCTAGAATGGTTTTTGCAGAAGCCTCTACACCAAAAATGGAGTCTGCTAATCTTGTGCATGAAGAAGAATGGGTGTTTACTACTGTTTGCCATTTTGACCCATCTTCTCATGAACAATGCATGTCTGCAGTATACTTGGATGTTTGGTACTTTGACAGTGGGGCGACCAAACACATTACCTGGCAGCGTAGTTTCTTCTCTTCACTCGAGCCTGCCCCTATAGGGAATACTATTACATGCACCAATAACTTCTCTTATCCTGTTATGGGAGTTGGTAAGACCATTTTGACTACTGTTGATGGTAGTTCTTTCACTTTGTCACATGCTTTGTTTGTGCCACGGATCAAGAAAAATATGTTATCAATTTCTGCATTAGCCAAGATTGGCTTGGTTGTGAAATTTGTTGATGACAGATGTACATGTCATGATCTGTCAAATGGTGACGAGATTATTGCTTCTAGCATTCTATGTTGTGGGCTGTATAAGCTCATAGACTATGAAAGATCTGTAAATGATTTGGCATGTGCAGTACATGATTCTCACGCTATGTCAGATGCAAAGCTTTGGCATGCACGCTTTGGTCATCTGAATTTTGCTAGTTTGCTATGCCTGCAAAAATATGAAATGGTGTCCTCTTTGCCCAAACTTGAGGCATCGGGAAAACATGTTTGTGAAGGCTGTATTTTGGGCAAAATACAACATTCCTCCTTTCCAAAAGATGGTTCAGTTCGGGCTACTCAGAAATTGCATCTTGTACATAGTGATGTCTGTGGTCCTATGCAGACACTTTCTTTTGGAAATAATCCTTACTTCGTGACTTTCATCAATGATTTTTCCAGGCATGCATGGGTGTATCCATTGAAGGCAAAGTCGGAAGTGTTTATGTGCTTCAAACAGTTTTTGGTTTTGGCTGAAAATCTGTCAGCATGTAAAATGGGCACCCTCCGTTCTGATTAGGGGGGGGGATATATGTCTTCTGATTTTAATGCATTTCTGGCTAAACGTGGGATAAGACACCAGTGTACAGTGCCGTATACACCTCAACATAATGGGGTTGCTGAACGAAAGAACAAGTCACTCATGGAGATGGCGAGGTGTATGGTCAAGATTCAGGCTTTACCACATAGTTTCTGGCTTGAGGTTGTCATGTGTGCAGCATATGTACTTAACAAGTGTCCCACTAAAGCATTGCAATCTATCACTCCATGTGAGGCTTGGCATGATTGCAAGCCATCTGTTGCACATCTACGTGTTTTTGGTTGTTTGACATATGCATTAGTGCCTGAACAATATCGCAGAAAATTGAATGATAAAGCATTTTGTTGGGTACAGTTCTGAAAGTAAAGGGTATCCTCTGTATCATCCACAGACTAAATGCATTCTGGTTAGCCCTGATGTTGTTTTTGTGGAAGATGCTATTCAGCCATTGCTTTCATGTACTAAAGAGACATCTGTTAGCTCCAAAGACATGTATGATACTTTGCTGCCTCTTTTTACACGTGGACAGTCTAGTGTTGGTCCTAATGAGGCAACTTCTCAACCTTTGTAGGTTTCATGTGATGATGTAGATCATTCCATTTCTCATGAATATTTACATGATGCACTTGTTGATGAGCGAGCTGATACTGAGCAGGCATACACTATGCCAAGATGGCTAGTGTAGACTTTGCGTGATAGAAAATTAGATGCACCTTTGTCATATCGTACTCGCTCAGGCTCTCATAGTGCCTCTTTTGCATCAGATTGCTATGCTATGGCTGCATCTAGTCTCTATGATGAGAATGGGCTTGTTTCGTTTGATGAAGCACAAAATTCAAAAAATTGGATGGCTGCTATGCAATCTGAATATGACGCTATAATGAAGAATGGTACTTGGTCTTTATGTGACATCCCTCCTGGCAAGAAGGCCATTGGGACTAAGTGGGTATACAAGCTGAATCATAAGCTTGATGGTACAGTTGACATGTATAAGGCTAGGCTTGTTGCAAAGGGTTATGCACAGGAAAGAGGCATTGATTTTGATGAGATCCTTGCACCTACTTGCCGAATGACTACTGTTCCTAGCATCTGTGCACTTGCAGCCCATCATGGTTGGAATGTACATCAGCTGGACATTAAGAAAACGTTTCTGAATGGTGACTTGCATGAAGAAGTGTATGTTTTTCAGCCTCGTGGCTTTGTGCAGAAAGGGCATGAAAACTAGGTGTGTAGGTTAAAGAAGGCATTATATGGTTTAAAGCAAGCACCAGGTGCTTGGTATGAGAAGATACATGCCTATCTGATTGCACATGGTTTTGAGAATAGTCCAACTGAAAGCACCTTATATGTTAAGCGTGCTAATGATGTGCTTCTGATCATTGTTGTCTTTGTTGACGAAATGCTGCTCACTAGTCCTATTGAGAAGCATATTACTAGTCCTATTGAGAAGCATATTACGAAATGCTGCTCACTAGTCCTATTGAGAAGCATATTACTGATTTTAAGGCTGATTTGCATGCCTCATTTGAGATGTCTCATTTGGGGCATTTGCATCACTATTTGGGCATTCAGTTTATGCAAGTTGATGGTGGAATGGCTTTGTGTCAAACGAAATATATTGACACATTATTGCAGCATTTTGGCCTTGAAGACTGTAAGTCTATTGCCACTCCTATGGAGACTGGTTTATGATTGAGTCTTCATGATGCTGGAGATGCATTTGATGCTGTTCTCTATCAACAGGTTGTTGGATGCTTGATTTACTTATGCATTACTTGGCCAGATATTCAGTTTGTTGTCTCACAGATGAGCAGGTTTATGCATTGCCCAAGAGTAAAGCATTGGCAGGCGGTTAAGCGCATCTTTCACTACTTGAGTGGTACTCGGCTACCTAGGTTGCATTATCCCAAGGGGGATCACTACCACCATATTTGCATGCTTTTTCTCAATCTGATTGGGCTGGTTGCTATGACACTCGTGTGTCCACTAGTAGCTTTTGCTTCATGCTTGGTAGCTCATGTATATCTTGGTTGAGCAAGAAGCAGCTTACTATGGCCACTTCCAGTTGTGAGGCTGAGTATAGGAAAGCTTTCACAGCGACTGTTGAGTGTGTGTGGCTCAGACACCTTATGGATGATTTGGGTGTTGGTCAGACTTCTACCACCACCATCTTCACTGACAGTCAGAGTGCATTGGCAGTTATGAGGAACCCTGTGTTCCATGCTCGCACTAAGCACATTGAGGTGCATTATCACTATGTCAGGGAGAGGTTCTCTGCTGGGGAGATCAACTTGGCATATGTGCCCACATAGGAGAACATTGCAGACCTTTCCACCAAGGCTCTGCCTAGGGAGAAGTTTGAAGCTTTTCGCAAAGCAGTGGGCTTACTTCCTTTTGTGGAGTGATTTCCACATAGCTTGGCACTTCCTTATACATGAGTGCCAACTCCTTGTTCACCGCATATATACAATTATGTGACAAAACTCATACATAGTATAGTGAATGTATATGAAATATTATAAATGTCTGATTCTTTGACTACTACATTCTTCATAGTTACATAGATGCACTTCAAGATTATAATTACACTTTCTATTTAATTATAAATCTACTTATTTAACTATGCATATGTCTGTCATTTGTCACACATACTATTGATCTATTTATCCATACACTTACTGTTAGTCTATTTTTTATTTTTGCACAGATGAAAGGTAAAATAAACAAGCAAGAACGAAAATTTTTAGAAGAACTTGTGTGCTCGTACATGTATCAAATGAGAGAAGATAAAATCACTATACCCATGGACACTTGATGAGCAAATGTCAAAAGATCTTACACATAGCATAGTCATTGGCGGTGGATATCATTAGTATGCCCGGATTCATTGATAAAATTAAATTTATCGATTTACATTATTAGACTATGAAGAGAGGAAAGCGATTAAAACCGGACACAACTGAACACCTTGTGAGAGCACAGGTAGATCCAAATAGAAGAGATGCATATGTGAATATGGGAGATCAAACATCGAACAATCTTACGGTTTGCTCCCATATTCCTCTATTCTTTTTGAAGATGCAGCTCTTGTGGGGGAAGGACAATATGGCATGATTCATACAGTCAAGATATCCCACCCGAGATTCAACAATGAAGTGTTTGTGGCCACGCTATTCAAATTACATGGTGCTGACATATAAACATGAGAAAATGAAGCCATCAATGAAGCCATAGTGTTATCTATTATGCATAGTGGAATTATTAGTCCACTTGGTTTGGCTAGACACCATAAAAAAAGTTCGTGCCTCATTTTTAAATTTTGGAATGGTGGTACATTGGACATGTGGCTAGAAAGAATGAAGAAAGAATACCTAAACGTACCACGAAGCAGAGGTGTGAAGGATGCAAAAAGAGATACAACAACCGTGAAAACAAATATCTGGAAGCTGATCAACGGCCTATTACAAACAATATCATTTTTACATACTTGTAATATATCCCATAATGATCTCCATCGAAGCAACATCTTGTTGCATTTTGAAGATCAATAGGCTTACATCAGATTATGTGATTTTGGTAGAGCGACCTATTTACCAACCAAAAAATGTTTTCCAAAGCTACCTAATCTAGAAATATGTACTAGAAATGAGTGGACTTGAAAGTACTGGTGGATTGCACCCAAATGCATATCCACTAGTCCTCCACCTTTTAATAAGAGTCAAGAGATATTTACAGTTTTGAGACTCCTGTTACAACTCCTAAAATATATAGATTTCAATAGTTATCCCATTGATAAGAATGGGATTTACAAGTTCAAGTATGTTTTAGAATTAGCTTCTGATAAAGATGTATAAAAAAGAGTAGACTCACATGAACTACTTAGAGTATTCTCGCATCTTACTCGATATGGTTTAAAGATATCCATGATAGATGGTTTACGACCATATTGAAAACGGTATGTATTCATTTGAACTATCTGGATTAAATGAAGTGTTTACATTTGAGTTAACTAAATTATGTGGAGTAAATGCAGTGCTATCATTTGAGTTATGAAATGAAAGTGAGTATTTTCCAATTTTTAAAAATGGTTGATTATCAGGGGAGGAGACATAGGAATAGTTGAAAGAAATTACGCAAGAGGGGAAAAATCAATTTCTTTGGGTTTTGCATATAGGAAAATGAGTATTTTACAATTTTGGAACTCACTCATGCAAACATAAAAGGCAATACCTTTTCCCTTGGAGGGTTAGAAAAAGATCATGCTTGTTAAATTATGGTGGGATACCTTGAAAATGGATGTAGAAGACTATGTAAAGAGACATGATAAATGGAAAATATTCAAGTTTCATTTTAGAAGAGATCATATATCTATTGGTGATTACATTGATCATAATTACATTGATCATATATCTATTGATGGGTACAAGAAAATTAGCCCATTGATCATAAATCACATGTTGATTACATCGTAGTCACAAGTGATTATCTAACCAAACGGTTAGAAGCCAAAGCTGCTCAAAGATGTGACTGTCAAAGTTTTGTGAGCATATTTTCACTACATTTGAACTACTCAATAAAATCACAGTAGATGAACTTCTAGTAGTGCATAAGAGGTTAATCACATATAACCACCAAGCTAATGGAGATGTTGCGAGAACTAATAAATTCATGTTGCATGGATTAGAATAGGGTAAGCAATTCTATTATGCAATATGGGCTTACCATGTTGTTTATAAGATTTCTTTATGCTATCCTACCAATAAATTAAATCCATACAAGTTACATAGGTAAGAATCTATATGAAACTGTGGAATTTTTGAGTGTGTTTGTTATGCTCCCATCATAGATCAAAGGAAGAATAATTTGGAGCCAAAAAGCAAGAGATGCATTTTGTTGGGTCATTGTGAAAACAAAAGGGATTTCATACTATATGATCACAAGGCAAAGAAGACCAAAGAGAGTCATGATGTGGTGTCTATAGAGCAGTCACATGCAATGAAGGAAAAGAAAGTAGCTTCCACGTTATCATCAAGTGAAGGATTAATCCACAATTTACCTAGCCCAAGAGTCATCTCTACAATGAAGAGGAGGAAGCATAATCAATAGATGGTGAGAAGGGTGTCTAATAAACTTATATCAAACAAATAGAAGGGTTGTTGTTGCAATGGTTGAAGCAAGTCTATGGTTAGAGTAATCATATGCCAATAATGATTGAAGAGAAAGAAAGACCAAGGAGATCACAAAGAATAGAGGAGAAAATCAGGGCTTGACCAACATTCCCTTGCACTTTAAGGGTAAAGAGTCTACCTTCCTTCTTACCATAGACAATTTGATTGTATCCATTCTCTGGATCTTCAACAAATACTCCTTCATTTGTGAATCTGACTTGAAAACCCTTCTCTACTATTTTTCCCACACTAATCAAATTCTTTGGTATTGTTGGAACATACAAGACATTTGTTAGCAAATCAGCTCCACTCCTGCACTTCACTTTTCCAACTGAATGCACATTATATTTTGTATTATCACATGTTTGTACTATATGACTTGAAATACCTTCTTCCAATTCTGATAGCAACTCTATATTACCTGACAAGTGATTTGAAAAACCAGAGTCAATATAGAATACCTTGAGATCCTCCTTCTCTAATGCACTTATTGAATTCATCATCAATGTTGTATGGTTGTCATTCTATGTATCATTTGCATAGTTGTAATAGGTAGTATTATAAGATTGATTTTGATTCCAATTTCTTCCTCCACCTCTACCAAAATTACCTCTTGAATTTTGTCTTCCTCTTTGAAATTGATTTTGAAACCTTCCACCTCTTCCTCTGCCATTATTGCTTTGATTATGATTTGATCCTTGTTGGTTATGCCAACAATCATAAGCTAGATGATTGCTCAATCCAAAAATCCAGCATGTCTTCTTGTTATTGTTCTAATTACCTCTCCCTTTTCCATTTCCTCTACCTTTACCTCTGCCATTGCCTCTTCCTCTGGCATAATTTGCTTGAATAGTCAACTCTTCTTCATCCTTTGCTTTACCTTTATCACCTTTCTTTTTATTCTTTGCATACATAGCAGAGCTATGACCTTTATCTCTATCTGACTTCACATCTTGCTCAAATGTAAGCATCAGTCCAAGCAATTGATTCAATTTTGGTACATCATGATTTAATGAGAGTTCAGTTGAGAGTACAAAAGGTTTCCACCTTTCATCTCCTCTCAATCCTGCAAGCAATTGTGCTATCAACCTATGATCTTCAATATCCTCATCAATAGATCCAAGGCTATCTGCCAAGTCCTTCATCTTAGTGACATAATCACTAATGCTTTGACTTTGCTTCTTCTTAAATGTGGTAAATTCTAACCATAAGCTAGGCTTCCTAGCTTTAATAGTATTTTGGAAGTGATCTTCCAAAGCATTCCATATGTCTTTAGCTATTTCTAAACCTCTGATATGTGGTAACAAATGATCTGTGATAGTGTTGTATATATAAGCCCTTGCACTAGCATCTTTCTTTTGCCATAGCTTCAAAGCTTCTAATTCTTCTTTCCTTGGTTGACTATCATCTTGAAATATAGGCTTCTCTTCTTCACCTCTCACATATACCATTAGGTCCTTACTCATAAGCAACACTTCCATTCTCATTACCCAAGCAGGATAATTATCTCTGTCCAATTTATCAATAGATACATGATCTTCCATAGTCTTCTTGCATCTGTTGCAACTTGTGAGTATAAGGTTAAAATATGTTACCTTTTGTAGATCTTTACCCTTGAGAATAACTCGAAGTGCTCCTCTGATGCTTTTTGCTGTTGAACACCTCAGCTTTCACCTTTTCAATGAAGAACTCTTCAACTCCTCTTGTATTTGCACCTCCTTTCACTCTTGAGGACCTTTCTGCTCTGATACCACTTGTTGGTGTATGTAACACCACACGAACTAAGCTAAAGTGATATTAGAATTCCTCCATAACCATCATTAACTTAGCAACACTTTAAATTTGAAACCTTTATCACTAAACTTACTGAAATCCAAAAATTCACTTTTCAAAAATCTGTGCCTTTTCTTCTAGCTTCAAATATGATCTGTATTAGCTTGATTCTTGTAAATTCTTTTGATCATTTGCTAATAGAAGTTCTTGCTAATGTTACGTAACACATTCCAAGCAAAACTTTCAAGTAATAACTTCAGAATCTTTTGAATTCACTTCAACATTTGAACTATGTCTGAAATCTGAAAAATGACTTCATGGATTTGACATACCTTCACTGTTAGACTCAGTTCTCTGAGTACACGTCCCATTTTGCAAAGATCTTTTGGTCGATTGTAGTTGAAGGTAGTAGCTTCCAAATGATCTATGACTCATGAAAAACTTTACACTATACTATGAGATCTGACCTTTAGAAGCTCAGAGAAAAATGTGCCAGAAAACTCGTAACTATCAACCAACTTTCACACTGATATGAAAACACTTAGAATTCTATATAAGAGAGGAATTGGATTAAATCCTTTTACAAAAACATGTGTTATCCATTAGAGAAGATGTGTACAAAATGGCTTGGCTTCATTCTGCTCATAGCCATGGAAAACTCTCCTACTCTGAGTAGCTTTTCGTCAACATCTCTCTCAGAAAAAACCTGAATTTTTCTCTACTCACATAAGACTTACAAATCAAGTTCTCCTATATGTTTTTTAACTCAAATTGACTTATATAAATATGGTCTACATACTCCTAGACTCAAAATCATAAATCTAGAAGTTCTATGCCAAGATTAAACTTTAATTTTGCACTATATTACAAGTGTGAATTTGTCCCTTCACTTAGGCTTAATTTTCTAAGTGTTTTGCTTTCACTTCTCTTTGTCTTTCCTCTTCCTTCATATGCCTTCATGTCTTTATGTCTAGTTAGTGAGTGACACCCAAACAAAAGGCTCACAAAAATCATGTTGTTGGTCTCAAAGGGCATAATGGCCTTACATTCAATTGCAAACTCACAGACATTGGATGATGATTTGACTCCGACGAGAAGTTTTCAGAAAGATACCATAATGAATAGGTCACCCGTACATTGAGGGTAGTTCTTTTTCTTTTTTGAGACAACAAGAAAAGAAAGTTAATTAATGGAAAAAATACAATGTATATAGGGAAGCAGTGATCCCACCAAACCAAAAGCAGTGTAGTATTCAAGACTAACCCTTATCAACCATAGAGATCATGAGTCCTTGATACAAAACACCATGAGGAATCTATCACTAGAGTACCACAACAAAAAGATATCTCTCCATTTATTCGGAGGATAGTTCTTAATGACATCACTGACTTTCTGAGGAAGCCTTTTGATAGATAGGAGACTTTTCTGGCCAGAGACAAGAAGAGCTTTCCTGGGAGGATGCAAGAAGTTCTTCCTCCCACTATTAAAGTGACTTTAAGTCCTGCTCAACCAAATGTGCCAAAGGATGTGACCTCTCCATAATTGCCATAATACCAGATCTAGTTTGTTACAATAGCCAATAATAATTTCTTTGAAGCCAAGTTGAGGGGGATTCTTGAACTTGAGAATGGGGTCCAAAACTTGCCAGAACCTCTCGGCATGCGATTAGTTTATGAAAAGGTGGGCCAAATCATCTTCCGTGCTACACATTGCACATTTTCCACCACTTACATTAACCTTCCTTGATCTGCTACTAGTCCAAAGCCCATTATGTAGAATCAGCCATTCCAAGAAGGAATGTTTAATATTGTATGGGAAGGCCCAAATTGCCTTAAATTTGTACCTCCATTGAAGGGTTGACCAATTGCAACTCCATCTGGAATTGAGTTTGTGAATGATGGAGCTGATAGAGCCTCTATTTTGTTTAATGCACTTCCACATGTCCTTGGCAACATCTTCCAAATGAGGGTTGGAAGTCCTACTCTCTCTCATCTTTGTCTTCAAAATATTCTTCAGATCCAAGATCAGTTGTAAACAAGGAGACAAGTCTGTTAGTTCCATAATCTATTCATCAGATAGTACTCACCTGATTGGAGGAACCAACTCTAGTTTCTAATCCCAAACTTAAAGCATTTATTGGTCCAAGCTTTATAATTCTTAACATAGAATTTCTGAATGTCTCTTTTGAGAAGCAAGGCCTAAATATCTGTGGAACTAATACATCTTAGAGCCCATTTTGCAGAAAGATTTTCAACCATTTTCACACGGTTAATGATCCCCAACCCACCCTCTTTTTTGGGAAGACAACATATATTCCAAGAAACCTTGGGGATTTTTAAAACTTGTGCATTATCACCCTAAAGAAACCTCCTAGCCAAAGCTATCACCTGTTGAATTGAGCTTTGGATGGCATCCAACAGGCTAGGAAGTACACCAAAGAAGGCAGCAGGTAGTGTTTAAGAACAAAGGATCTATGAGACAGAGAGGAGAACACATTATACCACCTTAATAACTTTCTCCTGAATTTTTCATAGAACCAGTCCCATCTTTGTTGCAAAGAGACAATTAATCCCATTGGAATACCCAAAAGTCTGAATATGTTCTGTTCCTGCAAAATGAGACAACCATTTTTAGCAATGCAATCAGGAACCACTCTGTTAGAGGCTCTAAATCCTGTTTTAGAGTGGTTAATATGGGATCCACTAGCTAAGAAAAAGATATTCAACCATTCCAAAAAACTATCAGCATATTTGGGGTTAGTAAGAGTGCACATATTCGTATCATCAACAAACATTTGTAATCCAAGTTGTTTATTGGAGTTGGGGATGGGTGGTTGAACCACACCTAAAGAGAGAGGATTAGGTAGTAATCATCAACCATGGCTTTTGGGGCAACTGGTTAGCCCATCCCAAGGTGCCTAATGGACCTAGAAATTCTAAAGGGGGAGGAAAGCTGACCATTCATAGAGACTCTAGAACATGCATTACCAAAAAGGGTGCTAAAATACTTGATAAAATTTTTCCCAATACCAATGTCATGAAGGGATTGTAAGATGCAATCTCATTCAATTCTCTCATAAGCCTTATCAAAGTCAATTGTAAAGAAGTAGTAATCTAGGTTCCTATCAGTAGCATAGTCAAACCCTTCCCAAATAGCAATGATGGCATGTAATATGTATATACCTTTATTAAAACCCTTTTGCATAGGCCAAACAATTTTGTCCATAAGGGGGCTAAGCCTTCTAGCTAGGGTGAAAGAAAATATCTTGTACACAGAATTTAGACAAGTGATAGGCCTCCAATTATTAAGGTCTTCCTTGGGGCCTTTTTTATGTATAAGTCTAATGAACCCATTGTTAATATGAGAAGAAAGGGCACCTTTCCTAGTAGCATCTTCCCAAATCACCGAAAGGTAAGAGGTTAGGAAGTCTTAAGAGCCAAGAAAAATTCATTAGGAATCCCATCAATACCAAGAGATTTACAGGGTTTCAATTTATCGATGGTTTCTTTAACCTCACTGACAGAGGGGTATGTCCAGGATAGAGGGAAATCCCTGAGGCAGAGTTTTCACCCTTTTTAAAGAAATGTAGGCTCTCGCCCTCTAGATATCCTCCCCCTCTTGGGAGAACTAGAGAAAACAACCATAAAGAAGCTAATAGCGTCTTGTAAGCTCTCCTCCATGTTGATAGCAATCCCACCATTTTTCTTAGAAATCAAAGGAATATAATCCTTGTTCTTTTTTTATTTCATCAAACTATACATAATTTTTTTCACCAACTAGATTCCAGGTACTCTTCACATCTAAGCTGATGTTGAAGCTCAATAAGATCTTCAGACGGCTTGTTAAGGTCAAACTCCCTCAAAGCCTCAAGAATTTTCTTCTTCCTAAGGGCCCTCATGATTTTGATCTTGTTTCTATAGAAGGTAAATATTCTTTAGATCTCCTTGATAGCACTTTCCCAACTCTTTAGGGCCAAGACATTTTGGGAGAAGTGCCAAATAATGGCCTTCTTGAGATGGTCGACAATCAAAGGAATCTTAAGTAATCTACCATCAAGTTGGGGCTAGCTAGCTCTGAAGTAGTTACCATTCCTCTTCAATTTCATAACAATAGGTTTGTGATTGAAAAGCATAAGGGTAGGGTCTATGGGTTATTGGAAATATGGTCTAAATTCAATGTTAGAAAGTAGGATCAATAATGATGGTGGCCCTTGTTCTTCCTTAATGTACACAAAATCAAGTCTAGATCTCATGGCTCACATCAAATAAACCCTTCCTCAATTAAGAAAACTAATTGTGTTTCTAGCCCTTGATTTGGGTTGATTCTTACATATGATCAATCCCAAATCCAATGGCTTAGAAGTAACATCCTTAAACATCCATCAACACTCTTCTCTAGACCTCATTTGACTTCAAAGTTAAGAACCTATGAATTTCCAATACTCTTACATGGCTTCTCCTCATAATCGGGGCCTTAAAAAATAGAGTATGATAGAAGAATGGTCATGCTACATGAGGGTGAGCCATCAAGCATATCGAAAACCCCCATTTAATGTCCACCCAAAGAAGAACTAGATTCTTGTTCTAATGCCAAGTTTTCTATAAGGGTGGAGCATCAACCATGTCTAATGCCCCCCCCCCCCTTCAATCTCCACTCGAAGCTGAAATTATACCTCTGCTCAATCACAAGTTTTTGAAGATGTATCTAAAGTAGAACCTTGATAAGCACTTTTGTGAAGGTACTAGCTCCATTCTCCTCACTTGGAGAGTAGACTATTTCTCCCATCCTCTCAAGTGCACTTGCTTCCCAACTCTTGAATGTCCTTTCTCATCCCTATTTGCAAGCATACTTAAAATTCATCTGCAGAAGTGATTTGCCATATGGTACTCGATAAGTATATAAGACTACCAACTTCCTTCTTGTACCTCCTAATGTCTATCCACTAGTATGATGAACATATGGCGTGAATGCCTTCTTCAGCTTACATAATGTGTACTTTGAATGTGGAGCCTCAAAACCTAGTGTCTAAGACACATGTATCTTCTCCTTTGGGTAAGCATTCAAAAGTTTTCGTTTGATATGTAACATGAAAATTTTCCATATCATCCCAATTGTTACCACTAGTACTATGAAAAAAGTGGTCTTTAGATCAAAGGAGTCGAGGAAACTGAAAGCCTCCACTAGTGAAATTTTGTGTGTTATGAATGTATCCTAATAGCATTTGAAGGCTCCATCTATCATGTCCTTTGCCAAACCCAGTTGGTCTTAGTGATCTTTCATGCTTCATTCTTCACCCCCATGTCATAATCAGATTGCATAGCCTCCTTCCATGCAAGATCTACAAGAAGTTTATCTTCAATTATGAGCTTCATTGTTTCCTTCATAATCTAAAACATCATAAATATACTGACTATGCAAGTAGAAGCCCATCTACACATGGTGATGTACTTATAGAGTTAGAGCTCTGGCATAAGAGGTTAGGACACTTCAATGAAAAAGGAATTAAAACCATGGTGGAGAATCAATCTGTAATAGGGCTAGCAAATGTGAAGAGCCAACATATGATCTACAAATGTGAAGCTTGTCAAATGGGAAAGGCACACAGGTTATCATTTCAGAGAAAAGGTCTCAAACATGATGGTTGCTAGAGCTCATACATACAGATGTATGGGGACCAACAAAAGATAGGCCAATTAATGGTTCTAGGTATTATGTTCTTTTATTGATGATGCTACAATATGGATAACCATTTATGTTTTGAAAGAAAGATTAGAAGTGTTTGGAGCCTTCAAACGCTTTCATGCATATGGAGAGAGAGTTATAGGTCAAAAGCTCAAGAGGCTAAGGTCTGATGGAGGGGGAGAATATTTCTCCCAAGAATTCAATGATTATCTTTGGAATGCAGGTATCAACAGAGAAATAACTTGCAGGTATACAACTCAACAAAATGAGGTGGCAGAAAGGAGGAATAGAACTTTGGTTGAGTTTGCTAGAGCAATGTTAAAGGAAAAGACTTGTCCTAATTATCTTTGGACTGTGGTTGTAAATACAACTACATATCTTGTGAATAGACTACCATGTGAAGCTCTAAATGGAATGACCCCTTATGAAGCTTGGTGGGGTAAGAAATCAACACTTGATCATTGTAAGGTGTTTGGATCAATTGCCTATGCTTATGTACCATCACAACTCAGACATAAGCTTGAACCAAAGGCTGAAAAATATGTGTTTATTGGATATGATGAAAAGTAGATGGGTTATAGGCTATGAAGTCCTCTAACCAAACAATTTATTGTTTCTAGAGATATGACATTTGATGAAGAGAAGAGTTGTTATGCAGATAAAGAGGGTAATCTAGAAACATTTTAAGAAGAGGTAAGAAGAAGTGAAAGAGATAAATCACATATGCAAGTAGATGGAGATGAAGATCATATGCAAGCAAGCACATCTAGGGATGGATCATCTAGGAATGTACCTATATTTGATGAAGAAGTATATTCAGATACACATGAAGAGTGTGAACCAAGAAGGTCAACTAGATTGAGGAGACAACCAACAAGGTATTCTTATGATACTTCTTATTTGACTCTGAAAAAATATGCTTACATGGTTAAGGAAGATGAAGAACCTCAAAGGTATGATCAAGCAAAGGGTAAGAAACAATGGGAAGAAGCAATGAAGGAAGAGTTCAATGCACTTGAAGAGAACAAGACTTGGGAACTTGTTCCAAAACCTAATGGTAAGAAAATGATTGGAAATAAAGGGGTTTACAAAGTTAAGAAACTTGCAGATGGAAGAATAGCCAGATGCAAAGCTAGATTGGTGGTCAAAGGCTATGCTCAAACTCATGGCATAGATTATGATGAGACATTTAGTCCTGTAGCAAAGATGTCAACCATAAGGACAATTTGCAGCATCAAAAGGATGGACATTGAGTCATTTGGATATAAAGAATGCATTTTTAAATGGATATATATCAGATGAAGTATTCATGGAGCAACCTCAAGGGTTTGCAGATTATAGGCATCCAGATTATGTTTGCAGATTGAGAAGAGCAATTTATGGATTGAAGGAAGCTCCAAGAGCTTGAAATTATAGACTTGTGAAGTATCTCAATGATCTTGGATATCAAAGTTCAAAGGCAGATGCAAGTTTACTTATCAAGAGAACAGATGAAGCTAAAATCTACATTTGTATTTATGTAGATGATATTATAATCATAGGGACTTCAAATGAAGGAATCAAGGAGGTGAAGAGATTACTTGAAAAGGAATTCAAGATAAATGATCTAGGAAAATTGTCATATTTTCTTGGAATGGAAATCACTTATGTAGATCATGGCATATATGTATCACAAGAGAGGCATCTTTTGAACCTTTTGAAGAAGTTTAGCATGGAGAATTGCAGAGAGACATCAACACCACTTGAGGTCAATCATAATCTTAGTAAATATGATGGTGGTGGGTTCAAGGATATGAGGAAGTATCAATCTTTAGTGGGAAGCTTGATTTATGCTACACTAACAAGACCTGATCTTAGTTATGCAGTGGGAGTTCTTTCCCAATTCATGCATTGTCCAAAGGATCCACATTGGAGTGCAGGTCAAAGAGTTCTTAGATACATCAAAGGAACTTTAAAAGAAGGATTATATTATCCTTTTACATCAGATATAAAGTCGAGGGCATATAGTGACTCAGATTGGGTAGGAAGTTAAGATGATAGAAGGTCAACACATGGGTATATGATATACATGGGAGATAAACTTGTGAGTTGGTGTTCAAAGAAGCAACATACAGTGGCTTTATCATCAACTGAAGCTGAGTACAAAGGACTTGTGGAAGCAGCTAAAGAAGTGATATGGATGCAAACCTTGTTCAAAAGCATGGACATTGATCAAGGTATACCTATCATACATGGAGATAATATGAGTTCATTGTATCTTGCAACAAATCCTGTATTTCATGCAAGAACAAAGCACATAGAGCTTCAATATCATTTTTTGAGAGAAAAGGTAATGGAGAACGAGCTTGAAGTGGTATACACTTCTACAAAAGATCAGATTGCAGATATTATGACAAAGAGCTTGGATGGAGTGAAGGCAAGTAGATTCAAAGAAATGGCAGGAATAAAAGAGAAGGATATATGAAGAAGATAGAGAATGCTAATTAGTCATTGAGGGGGAGCTGTTGGGGCTTCACTCACTAATTATACATATAGACATGAAGGCATATGAAGGAAGAAGAAAGACAAAGAGAAGTGAAAGCAAAACACTCAGAAAATTAAGCCTAAGTGAAGGGACAAATTTACACTTGTAATATAGTGCAAAATTAGAGTTTAATCTTGGCATAGAACTTCTAGAATTATGAGTTTGAGTCTAGGAGTATGTAGACCATATGTATATAAGTCAATTTGAGTTAAAAAACATATAGGAGAACTTGATTTGTAAGTCTTATGTGAGTAGAGAAAAAATCGGGTTTTCTTTGAGAGAGATGTTGAGGAAAAGGTACTCAGAGTAGGAGAGTTTTCCATGGCTATGTTTAGAATGAAGCCAAGACATTTTGTACACATCTTCTCTAATAGATAACACATGTTTGTGTAAAAGGATTTAATCCAATTCCTCTCGTATAGAGAATTCTAAGAGTTTTCATATCAGTGTGAAAGTTGGTTGACAATTATGAGTTTTTTGGTGCATTTTTCCCTAATCTTATAAAGGTCAGATCTGTATAGTGTAAAGTTTTTCATGAGTGATAGCTTGTTTTGACCGTCAACTACAATCGACCAAACGATCGTTGCAAAATGGGACGTGTACTCAGAGAACTAAGTCTAAGAGTGAAGGTATGTCAAATTGATGAAGTCATTTTTTAGATTTCAAACATAGTTCAAATGTTGAAGTGAATTCAGAAGATTTTGAAGTTATTACTTGAAAGTTTTGCTTGGAATGTTGATACTTGACATTAGCATGAACTTCTATTAGCAAACGATCAAAAGAATTTACAAGAATCAAGCTAATACAGACCATATTTGAAGCTAAAAGAAAAGGTGCAAATTTATGAAAAGTGAATTTTTGGATTTCACTAAGTTTAGTGATAAAGGTTTCAAATTTAGAGTGTTGCTAAGCTAATGATGGTTATGGGGGAATTCTAATATCACTTTAGCTTAATTCTTGTGGTGTTACATACACCAACACCTTTCAGAAAATCAATCGAGATACCCAAGTGAAGGGAGTTAACTTATAATTTTCTTTTTCTTGTTTAAATGCTATGATTCTCGAACAATGGTCAACTTCTAGAAATAGCCAAGTAATAATCATGTGATTAGTGACATAAAAATTCATTTTCCTGAGCTCTTCTAAAATTCCTGACATAAATTCTTTGTTTAAACTGTTTGATCATTCAATGCATGAATGTAGCATTAACGCCATTGGACTTCGCCTCAGCCGTTTCAGTAAATGCAATGCAACTGCAGAAGGATGGGCTGCACATGTGGAGTGAATGAAGTCGCTTTTGAAAATGATGAATAATTCCCAAAACCAATCGCAGCACGATGCAGATAAAGCCATGGTGTTTGCACCATTGTACCGAGAAATGAAATTTCTATGGTCATGTGCACTGGTACGGAAATTGCAGAAAGAAAAACGATGAACTATACAAACGAGTGCTTAAATCCTGCCATTTTAGTGTAAATTCCTTTGGCCTAACTGAGAATCTGGTTATAAAAAAAGCGCATGTACTGATTTTGTGAATGTTGAACGCATATGTATGTAAAAAAAAAGATTATATCTTCTTTTCTGGCTCAAAGCCGCACTTAGTCGTACATAAACATGCTTTCCATCGACTCTTTATCACGAGACTCTTATTCACCGATGACAGGAATCCAACTTTGGTGTATACAACGTTACTCTAAGATATACAGCTTTGGTGTATTGGCAGCTGCGGCTGGCAGCTGCATGGCATTTGTTTTCGATAGTGCAATGTTTAAAAGACTGATGGGCAGTGTTCGGGTGCTTTAGGTGAAACGAAAAATCTCCCGCCAATAAAGGGCAAATGTCAAGAACGCAAATGAATGTAATCTCATTTGGGTTTAATCCATTTGCATACATCCTATGAAATAGAAAATGAGCACTCTCATGTTCCTCATTTTGAACTACGGTTCCAGTCATAACTCTCAAAGGGATAGCATCCTTCTTGGTTGGCAGTGGCGCATGGAGTATGGTATCTATCAGAACCGCACATTTTAGACCGACAGATAGGGAGAAAATAAATCCGCAAACGTGCTTAAGAGAAGCAATTTAATCGAAAATAGGAAAGTGATACATGGGTACTCGAATAGACGTTCTACAAAAGAAAAAGAAGATCTAATTATCTCCCTCTTGAGAAAATAAATAGCATAAAACCAAAACTTCTTTGGAATTCAATCTTCGACCTTGGTATTGACGAAATCTGCTAATCGTATCAACAATACAGAGATTCAGGACTCGAAGGTTATTCCTAGACAAGCTGAAAAGCATCATTTCCAGCTTACCATGCCAAATAATATTAGGTTTCCCCCCGTGTACAAAGCGCGAACATAAATGATTGACATTTCCTAGAGATTCACGTTCACAAGCACGTCCATAAAACGAGGAAAACTTTACATTTAACAGATTCGTAAGCAACATGCATCAAAAGGGTAGTCTTTGTAGGTCAATATAATTTATACGAGTAACTTCCTTTAACAAAACAACAGGTATAGCTCGTGGAGACACCATTATTTTGTTTACAGAAACGTCATGGACGATACCAGGTGACTCACATTGTCGGAGTAAATACAGATAAACGCTAAGAGAATGAAACCTCATTTGCAAATTCGCAATGAGAAGGAACATTGATCATGCTTATCTTTTCCCGGGTCTGCTTCTAAACGACCGAGTTTCTTCTCAACCATAAGATCATTTAAGTTTGTTTTCGATGATTCAAACTTCCCTGCAAACAACTACTTCACTGACAACCGTTCTTAGACAATCAAACCGCTCACAACCGTTCTTAATTTGGACAATAAACATAGCAACACAATTTTTGAAGCCAAATTTGATCAGGAAGAAAGCTTCCAATGATATCCTGCAAAACAACATGGATAACTTAAGCATTCACTTACAAGAGCTACATGCATACATACAATCGAACCATTGACAACGGTTCTTGATGTGGACAATAACCATAGCAACAATCAAACCACTGACAACTGTTCTTGATTCAGACAATAAAGATAGCAACACATCTCTGAAGCCAAATTTGATAAGGAAAGAAGCTTCCAATGATATTGTGCAGAACAACATGGATCACTTGAGCATTCACTTACAAGAGCTACATGCATACATACAATCAAACCACTCACAATTGTTCCTGATTTGAACAACTTGCAAGAGCTACATACATACATACAATCAAAACACTGACAACCATTCTTGATTTGGACAATAAACATAGCAATAAGTGCTAGAAGTCAATTTTGATAAAGCAAATATGTAAAATTATAGAGCCTTCATATATCCCAATAAAAAAAAATCCCAAGTAGAATATTTCAGTCAAATCTAGAGATAATGATGAGAGCATGTAAAACCTTACATGAACCAATTGTTTTTCAAATATTCTTCAAAGTGGTGTCAATGGGAATGTAAGGAGATACTCACACCTTCCTTGAAACAATAGAGTTCCCCATGTTTTTGAGAGCGCATACAATGTTGAAATGTATATTATAGAGGACAAGAAGCAAAAGCCTGTAAGCCTTCCTCTAAAGACCACCGTGAATAAGTTCCCATCATATAATGGGAACTCCAAATTTTGTAGCTTCACTACTTAGATTCTAAGAATTAAATATCAATATAGAAATCTTGGAGCACTCATTAGCAAGGGAGAGAGCTGTAAGAATGATTTTAAGCACCTTCATGAATCCATCAACTTAAACATATCTATGTAATTTCAAAGAGGTATATATACTATAATTTCAATTACTATATTGTATACTATAAGCATAAATAACCTTTTTCCTCCTTTGTGAAAGGGCATGTTTCCTCTTGGATGTACTCCCACATAGGAAATTTTCCATCTCATTATAAAGAGAAAGAGCGCATTTCCTTTCCTATGCTTTTTTTAATTTTTTAGAATTCCTATTTGAAGTTTTTAAAAAGGGGGGTTTGAGATTTCCAATGGGCACAAATATAAGTTGAGGCAATTTTTTTCTAAACTATGTTGATGGGTCATGATGTAGGCTTGACGAGATAGTTGCTTCGATCTTTGAATCCTCCACGGTTTTAGCATCTGAAAAGATAGAAATCATGTTACTGTATAGACAGCGCAAAAAGGTACTATAAGTGGAGTTTATAGCAAGTTGGACTTCACTCTTTTTCATATGTCATTTACTTGACATATGCACCCTCTGCAAATTTCGATCTGTGTCACTAGGGAGCCGTTGATACTCATTTCTGAACATAATTTAATAAATGTTTATTTTGAGATTATGAGTGACACAAAACAGTGGTCTCGGCATTAGCCTACTCTCCCGGACTTGAATTAAATAAAGAAAAATACAAGAGAAGGGGAATAGTGCCCATGGGACCCCCCAAATCCCACAAAGCAGGGGAAGCTTTTACAGAGCTTAGATGACATTACAAAGAAGGTTAATCACCCTCTCATCACCCTCATGTGGGGCCCACTTGGGTTTAAGCTTGTTATTGATCAAAAGGAGTACTTGATGATGCCTGAAGGGGGGGATTTATTACAGTTGACAATCCTTTTGCCAAGGAGGAACAACGATTTCTCAATTGACCACTCTTTGGGGGAGTCACCGAAGTTGAAAGCACATCTTTCCCGCCAGATTTTCCATAGGACCTCCCCTCTGATGGCGTTCCAGAGAGTCGCGGAGCAGCGGATCGCTTCTCCCAGCAGGGCTTGCTGCCAACTGAGACGTTTTTGAAGTCTAATTCTCTTTCCAACCATCTTGCCAGAGTCTGTTGGAGTTGGGGCAGAGAAGATGTGTGAAACATCTTCGATAGACCGATAGCAGCGTTTGCACCAGGGAGGGATCCCACAAATTTTGCTAGCCTTAAGGTTGGTCCAGATACCATGATGAAGAATTTGCCATAAGAGGACAAACTTTTTGATTTCTATGAGGGGGTGCCAGATAGCCATGAACTTCATGTCCCACCGAAGCCGCGTCCATGACAGGCACCACTTCTTGTTGAGGTTAACCTGATAGTCGATCGTTTCTTTGATGTTTGGGATTTTTGATAGGCTATTCCCATTGTGCCATTTGAGACCAAACGAGCTCGGCATGTCGTGTCCCATGAGAAGGCGAACTTTGTGTCGGTCCCAGGCGAGACATCTGCTTTGCAAAGTGTTCCATTCTTCATGCGAAATGTTGATGCAAGGGTCAATATCCTCGAAGTTGATCCAGCGGTTGGTGTCTTGTTTCCAGAGATGTTTCCATTTTTTGAAGCCTTTGTTCCATAACTTCTTGGCATTTTGAATGTTCCAAGAACCACACTCCGGATGCCATGGATCGGAAACCAGATAGAGTCGTTTTGTCTGATACCGGCAGCCCACTTCCAGTCTTCACTTATTCTTGTGAAGCTTTTGACTTTATTCCAACTCTTCCATAGGGAGCACATGATATTAGAGCCTTTCGGGAAGACGGGGATCGGGGAAAACAGCAAGGTCAAGATGTCAAGATTCTTCCAATTTGGGAAACCCATTAGCGCCAACTCATTCTTGTTTCTGAAGATCAACCTGGCCCACGAGGCCTCCCCATTGCACCAAGCCTTAATCATCCATTTGGCCGACAGTTTGTTAGCCATGCACCCAATGTCCAAGATACCAAGTCCCCCAATATCTCTATGGCTGGTGCAGATAAACCATGTGATTTTAGGCACCCCCTCCTATTGTGGTCACCCGTTCAAAGGAAGTTTCTACAAATACTATCAAGTTTGGACAGATCTTGCTCTTTCGGTCTCCAACAAGAAAGGAAATAAATGGTAGATGATAAGAGGAACGTGTTGATAGGACGCCAGTTCTCTATTCTGTTCTTTTCCCCTTTTTTGTGTATTAACTTGATAATGCCATTGTTGAGACAAGAAGGAAGCGCGCCAAACTTGAGTGCCTCTTGCCAAACCAAACGAAGAGGGGTGGCAACCACCAACTTGAAGGATTTAAAGAACTCATTAGTGAGCCCGTCGGGTCCCGGGCTTTTACCTGAAGGGAGGGCATCAATGACCTCAATGATTTCGGCTTCAGAGATAGAGGCATGAAGGAGGGAGTGAAGGTTGAGTGGTATCCTATGGGGGGAAACCCTAGATATGGCTGCCATACAGTCCCTTCTATGGTGGGAGAGGGGGTTCGAGGTCCCCAGGAGTCTCGTGAAGTGCCCTTCAATGATCCCAAAATTATCTTCTTCCGTATTGCATACATTGCCATTTGCGTCTAGCAATAAGGGGATCGATTCTCTGTTGTGTTTCCTTTTGAGGATACGACACATCTCTTTGGTGGGTTTGTCGGCTTTGCCAGCCCACCACTCCTTGAAGAAAATTTGCAAATTTTTCCTTTGTATCTCTTCCTCGTATCTCAGCAGTGCTCTGATTTTTTGAAGTCCTTTCTGGGCTTGAGATTTTCCTTTGTTCACTTCCTCCTCGAGCCGCCAGAGTCTATGATATAGAGCTTCTCTGGAGCCCGCCGCACAGTCTCGAGCATCTTCTTGGATCTAATCATGATCTGTCGTGACTTATCGACCGCACTTCTCCAGCACTTGGCTGGGGACAAGCCAGAGGCGAATGCCTCCTTCCACACATCAGAAATTTCTTGATGGACGGAGGGGAGAGAGAAGGAGGGCACACTGGCATGGAACCAAGGAGCCTTACGGATCTTGGTGGGGGGGTTGGAAAGTGATGACGATCGGGTAGTGATCAGAGATGGTGAGATCGGTGCATTGCGAGAGGGAAGGGTGGCCCCACTGATGAGTAAAACTCTGAGAAATGTAGCATCTATCAAGTCTAGCTTTCCTCAGGTCCTCGCCCGCTTGGAGATTTGACCAAGAAAAGCCATTCGAGTCTTTGAATTCGACCAAATCCAAGTGTAGTTTGGTTTTATCCCACGTTTCTTTCTCCCGACTATCGATGACCCTACCCTTGCCCATCCATCTGTCCATAGGGTCCTCCACCATGTTGAAGTCACCACAAATAAGCACGTTGTGGGGGAGCGAGTCCAAGGAGGCCCAAGTGTTAAGTCTCTCTAACTCCCCATTAGGGGCGTACAAAGAAACTAAAGTAAAACAAAAGGGAGTACCAAAAGAAATAGCAATCCATCGATGGCATTCATCTTCAAAGGAATTCTCAAGCTTTTCATACCAGAATTGATTAATACCGATTACCGTTCCACCGGACGCCCGCTGATGCGCATTTGAAATCCAAACATGGGTCGAGGAGACATGTCTAAGCCGTTTCTGGAGGTCTTCTCCGTCGATTTTAATCTCTTGAATACATATGAAATCTGGGTTTAGGCTAATGTCGCGAAGCCATTGACCAATGATGATCGCTCTTGAGGGGTCGGTTAGCCCTCTAGCATTTAACGAGATGATGATCATTGTCGTAGTGAGCCCTCTTTGCGGGAGGGAGCTTTGTCCTTTCTTTTCTTGGATTCATCTTTCTTTTTCGCTCGGATCGGATCCCGAGTTAGCAATAGGTTCTTGTGGGGGGTTTTCCACGGTAACTCCATAGGTTGTTTTCCTTTGCGAGATGCCTCCTGCTGGGAAGAACTGGACACCGTTTTCGACTCTGTTTCCGGAATAGTCGATCCGATGATGGAGCTTTCACTATCCATGTTATCTTCGTTACTAGTAGTAAAGCCGTCTTGTTTGCTTGTAGTGTAACCCTCCTGCGAGGTTTCTTTATTGTCACGGATCTCTAGGGCTTTGTCGTTGGTGTCCACCTCAAGTTGGTTCCCACCTGGGTAGTCAAACTCATTGATCTCCTTTTCCAGATTGCAATACAAGTTGCTGGAGGGGGTAACTGACATGTTGTTTCGCTCAGAAGTTGCCCTAGGGCTTCTTTTCCTTCTTCTTCTGACTTCGATGAACCCGTCTGCATCAGCTTTTGGATTAAGGGGGCCCTTGAATTCCTCTACTTTCGTCGAGTGATTCAATGCCCCATTGCTATCTTGAGCGTTTCTGGGGGCTTCTTGATTTCTCTTGCTTTTTTGTCTCAAAGGGCAATCTTTAATCCTGTGACGTTGTTGGCCACAACGAAAGCACGTGTTGGGAAGGTTTTTGTAACTGATGTCTTGCTCCCATACATCCCCTTCGCCCAAGTCCACTTTGATCTTCGATGGAAGCGGCATGCTGAGGTCAGCCTCGACACAGATTTGAGGGTGCCACCGAGCGTTGAACGAGTGTCTTGCACCTTCATAAATGAGACCACCAATGTCCTCGCGTGAGGCCAACGGCTTGCCGATAGGAGAAACAATGTCCCACACAAAGTTGTACAAGAAGTATGGCAGGTTAGGGAGCTCAACCCAGAGAGGGTACCGAAGCGATTTTGATTTGTCGGGAGTAAAATCAGGGGACCATCTGAATAGGCACAAGGTCGCCTGGCCGAGTTGCCAGGTTCCGACGCCTAGTGACCGAAATGCCATATCTTCATTTTCAAAGACTAGCAACATGTGGCTTGCCGGTAAGAACTGACACTTACAAACAATTAGCCCACGGGGGAACCACTCGTTGCGAAGCCACTGTCGCATGGTTTCGAGCGGGGGCCTAGGGCCAAACATTTGGCCGACAAGGCAAACTTTCTTGAGCTCCTCCTGAGTTGATAGAACTGCGGATCTACTGAGGGAGACCAAGGATGGTTCAATGCTCTCGGAGGCCCCAAGGGCGGCACAAGATCCCCCCTCCAACAAAGAGGCCAGGTTACTGGTCTCCCCCGGAGGAGGGGCCAGGTTTCTTCTCACAAATGAGGGGATCGCCAAATCCATGACAAAGGCCAGACAAAGCAAAAATGGCTCACGAATTACTTGCTTTGGAAATATGACAAAATGCGGAGGCCCCTTTCCATCTCAAATGATCACATAGCTGAGCTATGAAGATCAAATACTGCTCGATTTAGCGCTTTTTTGTCGTTCCTTGAAGGAAAGACTTTAGACTTTTGAAAGAGCTCCTTTCTTCAAGAGCTCTTTTAAAAGAGCTTTCTCTCTTTTAACGATGGACTTTGAAGCTTAAGCAAAAGAAGAAAGAAATAAGTCTGCTAAAAGCGACCATCGCGTGGTAATGAGAGCCGTCTGTCGTGGGTCAAAAACCACCTATCGTAGAAAAAACGGCATGAAACCAACTGGCGCAGGCTGAGGAAAACCATCCATCGTGGGCACCTTCAGCCGGGGAGTCAAAAATTGTCTATCGTCGGATTCGCGGGCAAGAAAACCGTCTATCGCGGAGCCACAAAACCGTCTGTCGCGAGGCCACAAAACCGTCTGTCATGGAGCCACAAAGTCGTCTATCGCGGAGCCACAAAACCGTCTGTCGCTGCGGAGGTGCCGTCGCATCGCTGCTCAGATGCTTAGTTTGCCTTGATTCCTGAATACTCAAATGTGTCGTCCGTCGCTGCTTCTACCGACTCACGTTATACAACGCTTTCTCGTCGTCAAGTCACCACATTATTCGTCATAGCTGATGTCCGTCGTACGGCAAATCATCCCCGTATCATGATGTTAATCCTCTCTCCTAACTAAGCTTCCATGAAGGAGCGGTTTTCGGATTCGCTATCCGTTCTCTCAGAAAGTGCTCGACTCTCTCAGTCTGTTTCTCTCACAACCTCAGTCGATGTCCATGTCCCATTCGTTCTCACCGTCATCTCTTCTCAGAAGTATATTTTTAATCTGTTTTTTAAGCAAGAAAGAAAGGATGGATATTAATACAAGAAGTTATAGACATGCATGGGGTAGGCCCTCAACACAACCTACTCTCTTAAAACAAAGAGTGTAACATACTATATCTGATATCAGAGTACATAGCAAAGAGCTTTGCTCTCTGCTTGCTTGGCTTATTTCTAGAGACTATGAAAATGGGGTTTGAAGGTGCACAGCTATGGTTGCTAAATTCTACAGAGACGATGATGATGATAGATAGAGAGAGATCGACATCGCGCTACGGTGGTGATGTTTCATTACCATAAAAGTATTTTTCTTTTGTGTTTTTACACACGACTAGTGCCACATCATCAAATCTCTCCCTCAAGCTCAGAATGAGCTTGAATACAAAATGAAAGAAATATATATGTCCATACAAGATGAAGTAACATGAAATGAAATCTAGATACAAATTAAAGCTTCCTAACTCCTAAAGCTTCTCTGAAGTAGATGAACTTGTCTTTTGGAAGAGCTTTGGTGAAAATATCTGCCACTTGTTCTCCATTGCTGATGTGGATAGGCTCCAAGAGATGATGATGATGATAGATAGATAGAGATCGACATCGCGCTACGGTGGTGATGTTTCATTACCATAAAAGTATTTTTCTTTTGTGTTTTTACACACGACTAGTGTCACGTCATCAAATCTCTCCCTCAAGCTCAGAATAAGCTTGAATACAAAATGGAAGTAATTTAACCGAATAGGCGTTCTACAAAAGAAAAACAAGATCTAATTATCTCTTTTAAGAAAATAAAACGTTCTTTGGAATTTAATCTTCGAACTCTGCTAATCGTATCAACAATACAGAGATTCAGAACTCGAAGGTTATTCCTAGACAAGCTGAAAAACATCATTTTCAGCTTACCATGCCAAATAATATTAGTTTTCCCCCATGCAGATTGGATAGTGTTATTGTTTATCTCTCTCTCTATCTCAATGACTGAGAATTCCTAGACATTCACGTTCACAAGCACGTCCATAAAACGAAGAAAAGTTTACATTCAACAGACTCATACGCAACATGAATCAAAAGGGTAACTTCATTCAAGAAAACAACGGGTATAGCTCGTGGAAACACCATTATTTTGTTTACAGAAACGTCATGGACGATACCTCGTGACTCATATAGTTGGAGTAAATACAGATAAACACTAAAAGAATGAAACCTCATTTGCAAATTCACAATCACAAGGAACATTGATCATGCTTATCTTTTCCCGGGTCTTCTTCTAAACGCCCGAGTTTCTTCTCAACCAAAAGATCATTTAACTTTGTTTTCGATGATTCAGACTTCCCCGCATACTTATTATAAAGAACAACTACTGACAATCAGACCACTGATAACCATTCTTAGACAATCAAACCACTGACAGCCGTCCTTGATTTGGACAATAAACATAGCAACAATCAAACCACTGACATCCGTTCTTGCTTTGGACAATAAACATGGCGACACATCTCGGAAGCCAAATTTGATAAGGAAGAAAGCTTCCAATGACATCTTGGAGAACAACATGGATCACTTAAGCATTCAATTCCAAGAGCTACATGCATACGTACAATCAAACCACTTAAAATCGTTCTTGATTTGGACAATAAACATAACAACAAGTCTCGAAAGCCAAATTTGATAAGGAAGAAAGCCTCCATTGATATCTTGTAGAACAACATGGATCACTTAAGCATTCACTTATAAGAGCTACATACATACATACAATCAAACCACTGACAACGATGCTTGATTTGGACAATAAACATAGCGACAAGTCTCGGAAGCCAAACTTGATAAGGAACAAAGCCTCCAATGATATCCTATAGAACAACTGGAGCACTTAAGCATTCACTTGCAAGAGCTACAACATACATACATACATACATACATACATACATACATACATACATACATACATACATACATACATACATACATACATACATACATACATACATACATACATACATACATACATACATACAATCAAACCATTGACAACTATTCTTGATTTGGACAATAAACATAGCAACACGTCTCGGAAGCTAATCTTGATAAAGCAACTCCTTATGTAGGAATTTAACATGAAAGATCTTCGTCTGCTATGCTATTTTTTGGGCATTGAGTTATACAGACAAAAATAGTTATATGGATGTCGCAAGGCAATATGCCCTGAGTATGCTGCAAAAGTATGGCATGGTTGATTGTAAGACAATTTCTATGCCATTAGATCAGAAGTTGAAGATGAATACTACATCAGGTGAAGCATTGGAAAATGCTACTATGTACAAGAAAATTGTGGAAAAATTTCTCACAATTAAAAGTCTTGATGTAAGCTACATTGTTGGACTTGAAAGTCAATTTATGCAGGTTCCTAAGAAACCACATTTAGATGCTCTCAGATGCAATCTATGTTATGTAAGTGCTACATTATATTATGCATTGTTTTATGAAGCTAGTGGGGAATTGGAGGTTCATGGATACACCAATGTAAATAGGGCTAGTAGTATTTTAGATAGAAGATCTACTAGTGGCTTTCTATTCTCACTTAGGAGTACAACTATTACATGGAGTAGCAAGAAACAACCCACTTTTGCTTTGTTGAGTACAGAAGCTGATTATAGAGGCGCTATAATGGAGGAATGCAAAGCTTTATGGCTAGAGATGCTACTTGCAAATTTCGGTGTGGAATTGCAAAATCCTATCATCATTTATTGTGATAATCTTTGCAGCATTCAATTAGCATGAAATCCTATTTTTCATGCTCGAACAAAGCATATCGAGATACATTATCACAGGTACTAGCAGGTGATATTGATCTTGTTTATGTGAGAAAAAATGAGTAGGTTTGTAATAAAGTAAGTCTATGATCTAGGGGACCGACCGGTTCAGACGGAATTGAAATTGGACACCATTTGGTCATCCATGTGTATGACCAAAGATCTCGAGTCTAGACTTACTAGAAGGTCATTTACTCTTGTAACCAAGTGATTCACTTAGCCTAGTGGTTAAGTCTCAAGGGTGTGAAGGAGGAGGTCTTGGGTTCAAACCCCATGGGGTACATGGGGAGAGTGTTTTTCCCAAAGAGCTCTAGAACCTTCTAGAATCATCCACTTGAGTTAACTCTAGCTAACTAGACACTTGGCACACATGCAATTACATGGCTGACACATGGATGGTTAGCATCCACCTGTCCAAATAGGCAGTTCCCTAGAGAGAGCTATATACAGAGGCATTTGGTTGGGAGGAGACTCATCTCTCTAGCACGTGGTGATCGTAATCTTGCATTGGTGGTCGTAATCTTGTGAAGTGATCAAAACTTAGAAAATCTAGCTAGAGGTAATGCCTATAACTTCAAAATTTTGGTAAAGAATTGAAGCAGAAGGTACTCTATCAAGAGGTGTTTAGACTTTACTAGGATAAGTATCACCCACACATTAATGTGAATATAAACTAGGGTGGTATGGACACCAGATTTTATACTCACATTAATGTAGGAAAGATGGTATGGGACATCGGACCGTGGGATGATAATTATCTTTTAGTCCTAGATTGGATCTTGAAGTTAGGTTTGATCCTCAAGGGAATTAAAACTTCAAAGAAGGAGTTTAAATTCAAGGAGGATAAAAGTATTATCTTAAGATATTTCAAGATAACTTCAAGATCAAGGAAGCAGAGGATATGAAGTAAGTATTTCAAGATCTTTTTGAAACACTTCAAGATAAAGTGTTGTTGATTCAAAAATATTTCATTTTTGAAGAAGTTGGACTTTGACTTTGAGTTTATCTTTTCAACCAAGGATTCAATTGACTAAGTCAAGAACCAAGTTCCTAGTGTAACTTGGAAATTTCAAGCAAAGAAATGCACAAGAATTGCATTCCCAGTAAGGAGTCATAAAGATTGAATATAGGCATAAAAGCATTATTTGAGTAAAAACGCATCAATAGAACTTTAGTGGGTCAACACACTGATAATTAGAAACCACACGAGTATCTTGTGGTTGGATGATGTTTTAGATTCGCTCTAAATCTTTTTGAGAATCCAACTTATGTCTCTTAAACATAGAAAAAAAGGCTTCAATACCTTGTTGAAACACGTCTTTGAGAAGTTAAAGTCGTGAGTCATCTAGACTTTGACTCATAGCAAGTTTACGTATCTTTGAAGTTTGAATTGGTTGAATAGAGTTTTAGTTCTTTCTTTTCGCTTTCCGAATCTTTTGGATTTGACTTAGATATGGTATCTGATTCTTCTCATAAAAGTCAAGGGTTAGCCAGATAGAACCAGGTAACTAAATTAAAACATCCTAGATAGATGTTCTATATAAGAACCTTTCAAACATTGAAAGATGATAAGTTCAAGATTAACTTATTCATTTGAGTTTGCTTGAAGTTATAACATAAATGATTTCCTAGAGTCGAGTATACTCTAGAATAGAGAAGTTAGGAATTGGTCATCAGATTGACAATTCCCAAGAACTTTTAGCACAAGTCTTTGAGAAAAGTGTCTTAAGTGGGACAATTTTCATTTTGAATTTGAAAGTCAAGTTATAGTATAGTTGAATCAAAGAAAATGGTAAACTCTCTCCTACAAATTACATAGGATTTTTAAACTCATTAGGACAAGGTAGTCCTCTAGTCAGGTGAAAAAATCAAGTAATAGTTGGATAGGAGTAAACCATTGAACAAAACATCCAAGTTAGATGTTTGGGACAACCAAACTTCAAGTTATCTAAAACAAATTCAAGTGAATCAAGAGTTCTCAAAGTCTTATAAGGGACAAGAATCCCAATTTCGTTACTAAGTCCATGCACCAACCATGCCCAAAAATGGAATAGTAATTTGAATCCTCCCATTTCACATGTTTTTGCCCAGATCGCACCTAGTAAAAACTATAAACTGGCTAGGAATTAATTTTAGATCCACCCTTATTTTTCATTCACTACTTTATATTCTCACCAGTGTATCAAAGTGCAAAGAGAGACAGTGTTTTGAATCATTTGGGCAGGGATGCCACCACAAAGATGAGACATGTTCTTCGAGTTTTAGAACATGACCATGTTCTTCCAGTTTCAGAACATGAGGCTAGGGGGTTTCCTACAATAGATGTATAGCTCTATTTTTGAGGAAGAAAATATTTTCCAAGGGGGGAAGAATGTAATAAAGTAAGTCTATGATCTAGGGGTCTGGCCGGTTCAGACAGAACTAAAATCGGACACTGTTTGGTCATCTGTGTGTATGACCAAATATCTCGGGCCTAGACTTACTAGAAGGTCATTTACTCTTGTAACCAAGTGATCCACTTAGCCTAGTGGTTAAGTCTCAAGGGTGTGAAGGAGAAGGTCTTGGGTTCAACCCCCATGGGCTATATGGGGAGAGTGTTTTTCCCAAAGAGCTCTAGAACCTTCTACAAGCATCCACTTGAGTTAACTCTAGCTAACTAGGACACTTGGTGTACATGCAATTACATTGCTGACACATGGATGGTTAGTATCCACCTGCCCAAGCACGGAGTCCCCTGGAGAGAGCTATATATAGAGGAATTTGGTTGGGAGGAGAGTCATCTCTCTAGCACGTGGTGGTCGTAATCTTGCAAGGTTGCTGATGTTATTAATAAAGCACTTGGCACAAAGAAGCTCAAGTAGTTTTCGAAGATGCTTGGATTATAGGACACGACATTGAGCTTGAGGGGGAGTGTTGAGATATCAAGCTCAACATGTGATGATCAAGGATGAAATGTATCACTTTGTTCATTTCTTTGACATATATAGTGGTCACAGTGGTATTTTTGAGGGATATTTTAGAGAGCTTTACTAGATTTATCTACCCAGAGTGATGGGACATTTGAGTCTTGATAGCTCACAAGAATGAGTCACAAAAGGAGAGCAAAGACATGTTCTCTTTTTATTTGGACCTAAACATCATGAAATCAAGCAAAAAATGGTCCATTTCACAACCTTGAGTGAAAACCACTTGTCTCTTGCTCATAAATAATAGAACGAAGCTTGATTTTATAACCTAGGAAGTTTGAAGTAGATAGAATAATTTTCTTTTGGCCAAGAAAAGCAACTTCACAATCAAGTACCCCACATCATAGCCTTTGACTCTAGAAAAACAAAACTCAGGGACAAATATTAATAAGTGAAACCTTTTCATTTACTTTTTAAATCTCTATAAGCACATATGGTAAGAGTCTAAATGCTATTCAAAATTTGCATTACATGAGATGGAACAAAATGTTAATGTTTTTCATAGGGCAATTTAGATAATAATCATGTCATTGTCTAGTACATACATTGAAAGTAGGTTTTCTGCATACCACATTGAATACCACGAGGAATTTTCTAACCAGCATTTCAAAAAGATGGCCGTAAATAACCATAAATGTTAAACAATATCCACACATTGAGAAGAAAAGAAAGCTTAGCATTGGTAAAGATAAGAACAATTTGAAACAAACACTTAGCATTGTATTTCTATTAAATTGATTTTTCAAGTTAACATATTGTTTACAAAAATAAAAAGCTTCTACAATAGAAGTTGATCATACGTTTCCTTAGTTTCATGCATAATATCATCTTTTGGAGCTTTAGAACTCATAGCCTATTTTTCTTGCTCCAAGATTGGCTCTTCAAGGTCAACCATGGCTCTAGGTTCATCTGCTAGTGGTGGAACACACTCCCTTGAAGCAGGTTGGAGTCTTTCAGTATCTGCAATATCCTTCCTTCCAACCTCTTGGTACTCATCCAGGCATTCATTCAACCCATTGATCATCATTATTATGAAGCTCACTTGAGCTTCATCTTTCTCTCTAGCTATGCAATGCCTGAATATCTTTAATGAGCAAGCAAGAGTTGTTCCAGAAAAGGATGCAAAGCAATTAGAGGCACATCAAGAAACATGGTCAATGAGAAGCTTTACAACTACAATTACGTGTGTTGGAGAAAAGGTCAAGGACCCAGTCATCGTCATTGGAAAAGAAATGAATTAATCACATAATTAGTTTTTGTGGCTT
>CM035425.1:53677882-53685382 GCA_020310875.1 Ceratopteris richardii
AAAGCTTGCTGGATTTGTGGTAAGACAAATCATTTAGCTCATGATTGTTCGCACAATAATCAAAATAATGGAGGATATAGTCAGAACTTTAATTCAAGAGGAAGAGGTGGTAGAAATCAAAGAGGAAATATCAGAGGAAGAGGTTGTAGAGGTTACTTTGGAAGAAATGCACATAGAGGATTCCAAAGTCAATCCTACAACAATACCTACTACAATAATGCTTCAGATCAGAAGGAGGATTCAACTTTGATTATGAATGCAACTTGTGAAAGACAAAGTGAAGACCAAAGAGTCTTCTACATTGACTCAGGGTGTAGCAATCATCTGAGTGGTAATATAGCCTTGATGAATGATTTGGAGAATAAAGTAATTAATCATGTAGTTCAAGCAGGTGATAATACAAAGCACACTGTGAAGTCAATTGGATCAGTAAAGGCCAAGGATGGAAGTACTCTTCCGAGTAAGGTCTTATATGTTCCTACAATTCCAAAGAATCTGATAAGTGTAGGGAAAATTGTTGAAAAGGTTATGAAGTAAGGTTCACTAATGATGGAGTTTTTGTGGAAGACCCTAGCAATGGGTACAAACAAATTGTTTTAGGGAAGAAAGAAGGAACACTCTTCACATTGAAGATCCAAGGTAATGTTGGTCATGCCTTGTTTACTTATGGAGGACATAAGATCTTCTGAGTTAGATCTTTGGCATAAAAGGCTTGGACATTTCAATGAAAGAGCTATTAAGGATATGGTTAACAATGGTTCAATGCTTGGATTGCCTAATGTTGCAGGTCAACATATGACATTCAGATGTGAGGCATGTTAATTAGGTAAGGCTCATAAGCAATCATACAATAAGCATGGATTTATGTATTCAGAGAAGCTTGAATTGGTACACACATGTGTGGGGACCATCAAAGGATTTCAGTATTAATGGTTCAAGATATTATGTGATTTATGTTGATGATGCTACCAAGTGGATCACTATATATGCGATCAAAGATAAATAAGAGGTATTCAATACATTTAAATATTATCATGTGTATGCAGAAAGAATCATAGGTCAAAATTTGAAGAGACTAAGGTCATATGGAGGGGGAGAGTATTTCTCTAATGAGTTCAATGATTACTTATGGAATGTAGGTATAAAAAGGGAAGTCACTTGCAGGTACTCTCATCAACAAAATGGTGTAGCACAAAGGAGAAATAGAACTCTTGTTGAGTTTGCAAGATCAATGATGAAGGAGAAAAATTGTCTAAATTATTTGTGGGCTGATGCTATAAATACAACTACATACTTGGTTAATAGATTACCATGTAAAGCTTTGTAGGGTATGATACCATATGAGGCATGGTGGGGTAAGAAACCTACCTTAGATCATTGCAAAGTATTTGGATTTTTGGCTTATGCATATGTGCCATCTCAGCTGAGGCATAAATTGGAACCTAAAGCTGAAAAGTATGTGTTCATTGGATATGATGATAAACAGATGGGTTATAGTTTGTGGAGTCCATCCACAAAGCAATTCCTTGTATCAAAGGATGTTACATTTGATGAGCAAGGTACTTGGTATGCAGGTACAATCAATAATCATGTCGGTGATGAAGAAGTTCTGAATCAGAAGAAAGGTAAATCAAGATTCAGATATTTGATGAAGAATAAAACAATGAAGTACAAGTTGAAGTTGAAGAAGTGCCAAGATTTGATCCAAAATATGATGAACCAGAAACTTCAAGAAGTGGAGAACTCAAAAGGTCATCAAGACACAAATGGCAACCTACAAGGTATAGCGATGACACTTCTTTTTTGACTACTAAAGATTATGCTTACATGGTGAAAGCAGATGAAGACCCTTCTACATATGAAGAGGTGAAAGGTAAGGAAAATTGGGAAAAAGCTATGTAGGAAGAGTATGATGCATTGATGGAGAATGAGACATGGGATTTGGTTCCTAAACCAAATAGTCAAAAGATCATTGAATGCAAATGGGTCTACAAGACAAAGAGGTTTGCAGATGGAAGTGTGTCTAGATATAAAGCTAGACTTGTTGTGAAAGGGTATGCTCAGACATATGGCATAGATTATGATGAGACCTATAGTCCTATGGCAAAGATGACAACCATAAGGATACTCATAGCCATTGCTGCATGTAAAGGTTGGAGATTATGTCAATTAGATGTGAAGAATGCTTTTCATAATGGTTATATTTTAGATGATGTTTTCATGGAGCAACCACAAGGGTTAAGAGATAAAAGGTATTCAAAATATTTATGTAAGTTCAAGAGAGCTTTGAATGGTTTGAAGTAGACCCCAAGGGCATGGAATTATAGACTTGTAAAGTTTTCGAAGGAACTTGGTTTCCAAGTATCTAAAGCTGATAGTAGCTTGCTTGTCAAAGCAAGTGATGATGGGTTCATTTATATGTGCATATATGTTGATGACATAGTCCTTACAGGTACAGATGAGAAGGGCATACAAAGTCTCAAGAAACAAATGGAGAAAGAGTTCAAGATTAGTGACTTGGGAGATTTGTCATATTTCTTGGGCATGGATATCTAATATACTCAACCGGAGTATATGTAACTCAAGAAAGGTATTTGAACAACTTGTTGATCACGTTTAAAATGGAAGATTTCAAGGTAGCACCTACTCCAATGGAGGTGAATAAAAAATTGAGCAGATATGGAGGAGAAGAATTCAAGGATATGAAGCTATATCAAAGTCTGGTTGGTAGTCTAATCTATGCTACATTAACTAGGCCTGATTTGTCATATGTAGTTGGAGTATTATCTCAATTCATGCATTGTCCTAGGAAAGAAAATTGGGTTGCACGACAAAGAGTGTTGAGATACATTAAGGGTACACTCAAGGAAGGTTTGTATTATGGTTTTACATCAGATACAAACATCAAGATATATAGTGATACTGATTGGGCAGGTATTCCTGATGATAGGAAATCAACATATGGATACTTGTGTTATGTGGGAGATAAGTTAATCTCTTGGTGTTCTAAGAAGCAACATACAATTGCTTTATCATCCAAAGAAGCAGAGTACAAAGGTATGGTTGAAGCTACAAAGGAGGTCACATGGTTGAAGACTCTCATGAAGTGTTTTGACATCATTCAGAGTACACCCACTATTCATGGAGATAATATAAGCTCATTGTATCTAGCTGCTAATATTGTTTTTCATGCCAAGACTAAACATATTGAGATTGAGTATCACTTCTTAAGAGAGAAGGTGATTGATAAGGATATTGAAGTCATGCATACTTCAACAAAAGATCAGATTGGAGATATGCTAACCAAAAGCTTGGATGGACCAAAGCTATAGAGATTCAAAGACATGGCAGGTATTAAGAAGATAGAGAAAACCTCAATTGATGATTGAGGGGGAGCTATTGGTGCATGAAAACCATCAATTGATGCTTTAGAATAAGGGTTGAAGTCAAAGGATAAAGAAAAGTTCAAGAAATGAAGTTTGAAGATAGTACATATTTAGGAAATGAAGACTTGTATACATATGTACATTAAACTTGTAGTTAGCTCACTTATACCTTTATTATGGTCATAAGCTTGTACATATATGCCTATATATACAAGTAGAAAGTTGGGGAGAGTATGAGAGAGCATGAGATGAGAAGAATTAGAACTTGTAAGAGTCATTAGACACTTTAGAAGTGAAGAAGATCTCTCTCACCATTCAGATGTAAGAACTTTCTGAGTAGAAGAAAAAATGCGCCTGATTTTTTGCTGAGTACTCCTTGTGTGTTTAATCTTTTGTGAAATGCTTTTGTAAAAGTCTAAGTCTATAGTTGATTGACCTCTGTACAAGTTTTGAGATACCAATTGTGATCAGGCTAAGAGAATTGAGAGTAGAAACATTTGCATGTGTAAATGTGAAGAAGTGAAGTTTGCAACAGGTGCAAATTCGATGCTAATGTTTTGGTCAGTTCTCGTTCCACAATGTAAAGTTTTGGGCAATCAAGCACTCATTCTTTAAGTTGGAAGGTAAGATACTATGTCTAAAGGCATTTGAATAAACGGGTTGTACTTTGAGAGAACTATGCATTAAAAGTCATATGTGTCAAAGTCGATTGTAGAGAAGTATAGTTTTAGACATAGGTGGATTGTTTGGACCATTTCTCAAGATCTACTGAATCTTTTGAGATGTTTTAACTTGGAGAAGGTGTGGAATCTTTAGGCAACCCTTTATAAAAAGTTTCATCAGAAAATTTACACATTTGGTCAGTCAATTAATGAGTAAAGTGCATCATACTTTTTTTGTGAAATAACTCTTTTCCCAGTTAGCGCAAATCTTGATGTTTTGACATTGGTCTTCCAAAATGGGTAGAGTTGTGAGTTATTCTTGATATGGAGGTGCTTCTCTTGGAGATTAACACTCTCCATCAACTATTCCTTGTAAAGTTAGAATTGGTGAGTGTTCAATCTACGCCACTTTGAAGAAAATGGCAAATGGGGCTACAAAACCACAAGAAAAAGATAACTTTAAAAGCCTTCTTAGGGACCATTGTGAGAGTCAAGCTTTAGGAAGAAAGAAAGAAATTCATCATCAAAGTAATGCACGAAAAAATCTGGAGCGTTATATGTGTTTGTTGATTGAAGGTATGGAATAAAAAAACATGTTTGCCCCATTTTTATCGCGTGCCTAAGGACATTGGAGATGAAGTCCTTGTGCAAGTGCATTTGGTTGGTGCTTTGGTATACAATGGAACTATAAAGTCCAAGGTTTCTTCACATATCTAAATGTGCATAATGATCCAAACCTTACAATTATTGTCATTCATTGGGTTTTGCAATCATGGAAGGGTCTTTTGCCACCAACTCTATATTTACAACTTGATAATACTACAGAAGAGAATAAAAATTCTACAATTTTTGGATATTTGTGCATGCTTGTTCATAGACAAGTCTTTTAGAAGGTTAAGGTAAATTTGCTTTTGGTTGGGCATGCTCATGATCACATTGATCAAATGTTTAGTATGTCTCTAAGAGATTGGCACGTAATAATGCTTTTAGTCTTCCAATATTATATGAGACAAGCACATACTCCAAAACTTGAAGTTCAACACCTAACACATATTTATGACTTTAAGCACTTTTTCTCAGTAGGCCTTGATAACAGTGCTTGACCCCATTGCAAAATATTAGTTTCAACCATATATTCTTGATGAGGAGGGTTGACGAAATAATCCTTTTATTTGCAAAGTAGTATTCATGTTCTCCTGGGTGGAAGCCTAAAGATGGGTGCAGATTCTTGTTGCAAGTGCCTAATTTGTCTCTGTATGGTACAAAACAAACACCATATGAAGATAAAAACAATATAGAAAGATGTGGAAATGTGGTTGATCAAAGTAAAAGGTGTATGTATGTACTTATTAAAAAAAGAAGACATATTGAGCATGCAAAAAAATATGTTGGAGATCAAGATGTATCTTGGTGGGATGAATTTTTCAATCATCAAGAAGAGATTATAAAGAATATGATTGCAGGTCATTGGCCAATTGATGTTCCAATCACATGGGAGTTTTGTACACAAAGGTAAGTGAATGTGGTCCGAGCATGTAATGCAGATGCACTTCAAAGTTTTATCAATCCACCAAAAAGGAATATTTATGTAGCCCAAGGATGATAAAACATGCGGAAGCAAGATGGCAAGGAAATTTAAAGAAATAAATGTTGGAACACTTATTACAGTCCTTGCTGATGGTGATGAGGCTACCAGACCATTTTGGATTGCGAAAGTTTTAGAGGTCAGTAAAAATATTGATCAAAGAAGAATAGAGGCTTTGATAGTGCATTGGTATTACACTAAAAGTAGTAATGCATTCACAGGTAAATATAGCTTAGAAATCATATATGACACCAAATGGACACACTCAAGAAAGAAAAAGAATATTCAAAGCACATCCAATCTTAAAATGCATGATGTAGATATTCTTGTTTATGATTTTGCCTTGAAAAAAACAGGGCACTTGAGGAAAGCAACAATCAATATGATAAAGCAAAAGCTTCTAGATGTATGTGGTACAACTAATCATAGGCAAACAAGAAGATCTGTGCATGATCCTGTAGAATTGGTTATGTACTTGGATGAAGATAGAGCTCTTGTGGATATAGAAGAAGAAGAAGAAGAAGAAGAAGAAGAGAGCTCTTAATAGTCTGACACTAAATCAAGTGTATCAGATGATGGGGGTGTAGATGTAGATCAAGAAAGTTGTGAATTGAGTTGAAAATCCATAACATTTTTAGTGCTTATATAAATGCTCCGAAGCATTTTGCTTAATGAAACCATGTTATATAGAAATATTGAATAACTATCCAATATCCACCATTGAAAACATGATCAATGTTTTATTTTTGTATAATATTTTTTATCGCTTTTATATTATTTATGTAGATTTTGGACATGTGAATGTTAAATTCAATGAAATTTTGGCCACATTTTGAGCTCTTTTCTTTGAGGAAAGGACAGAAAATGTCAAAAAATCACATGTTTTCACTTGATTTTTGAAATATATGTATACTAGTATAAAGCATTTTCAAACATAAGAAGCAATTTGCTTGATTCTTGATGAGGTTGTGCTCTTTTTATGACATAGTTCTCGTTTGTTATGACTCGCTGTTTCCCTCATTTGCGGACATTAGAATTTTCCTTATATAATGTTCTTCATATATTGCACTAGTTGTATTGTTGTTTTAGGTCATTCTTGTGTAATCCTTTTATGTAATAGAAGAAGAAGAAGAAGAAGAAGACGAAGAAGAAGAAGAAGAAGAAGAAGAAGAAGAAGAAGATCATTCTTTCTTGCCTCAATCTGTGTGTGCTCCGCTTGAGTGTGAGAGTGTGTGAGTGAGAACTCTTCCTTATCTCCTTTCTCTTGTTATATTAGTGATTTTATGCTTCCATCGCTTGGAGATGAGAACCACTCGTATGGAACAATGGGCATCATTTCCCTTTTAGAACTCTTCTTCTATGTCAAAGGAAAAAACGGCTCATAATCCATAAAGTATAATTTCTACTCGACTCAAAAGAGATATTTGGCATATATCTCTTAGTTTACACTTCACATTTAGAGTTATGGGTCTACTTCACATTTAGTGACTATATTCTCATTGATTTCCTTTCATGTGGGAATTTTATTCTCCACTGGTTAGGAAGGAAAATAGTTTGAGAGCTTATATGTTCTCCTATAGGGAGAATTGAGCTAATGAAATCTCCTTTTTAAGGGAAAGTGGAATAGATTCCACTACTAGATACTTTTTCCTTAGAAGAGATGGAGAGAGTTTATATACTCTTTAGATTGTGTAGATAGAGTGAGACTCTACTATCAAAGATAATAGGGAGATTAGATAGTCAGTGGTTAGATTGAGTCTTAATTGAAGACTCTAGAGAGAATTGGTAATGTTTAGTCCTAGTGATGTTGTTCGACTAGATGAGGAGTTCTAGTTGTTGACATTAGGGAGACTAGGTAATGACTTTT
>CM035425.1:53690382-53747882 GCA_020310875.1 Ceratopteris richardii
CGAACTCATTTGGAGAGAATATCTCCTAGATTAGGGGAACACTTTTAGTGAGAGCCAATATTGAATTCAAATTCAAAATTTGAATGGAACATCTATAAAAGATGAATGTAAAAGACTCACGGTAGAGATCACTACAATCCCGAGTTTTTGTTGATCACATTGTAAGGGAGTTAGGCTCACATCATAGCCTACAACTCTATCTATCATTGGGCATTGATCATCATGCCAATGATCATGTACAACATTATTTCATAATACAATAGATCATTCATTATATCTATTGATCTCTCTTATTGTCATTCAAAACAGTCATTGGGCTTGAGAAGGAGGCCTGAAGCTATCAAGGAGATTAGAAGGAACTTCATTTGAAGTAAAGGTACACTTATTCCTCATAAAGCTTGAAGAATTTAGTACACAAGTGAAGAAAGGATGGAAGATTCTCTTCAGATATAAATTGGATAGAGAAAACTATCCAACTTGGTCAATGAGGATGGAAGCTCATCTCATGAGCGAAGAACTGATAGGTTACATCACAGGTGAAGAAGAAAAACCCGAATTTAGAGATCCTAGTGGTCCAACTAGGGATGAACTCTTAGATTTGAAGACATGAATGAAGAAGGATGCTCAAGCAAGGAGCATTATCTACATGGGAGTCAATGACTACTTGCTACCTCATATTAGAGGACTTGAAAGTGCAAGTGCTATATGCAATGCTTTGGAGGAGCATTTCCAAAATACTACAAAGTCAAGGAAGGCATCTTTATGGGCAGAGTTCACTACATTTAAAAAGAAAGCTTCTCAATCCATTTCTGATTCTGAGTGGTGTGGTTGGTCTTATCGTAGATGGCACAAGGTTGAACATTCTGATCTTTGGCTTTGTCATGCTTTGGTCCTCTTCTTTCCTTTTTGCTTCTTATCCTTCTTATCTGCATAGAGAGCACTAGTTGAATTACCATGATAGGAGTTACCTTCCTTTATGCTATTGTTTGCCTCTTGATTGAAGAGTTGTCCAAGAAAGATGTTGAAGTCTAGAGTTTGCACATCCATGATGAGATCATAAGCCATCGTGAAAGATTGCCATTGCTTATCACTTTGAATCCCATTGGAAATCTGCCTCATGATAGCCTCTTCTTCAATAAGCTCTTGAATGGATGCTAACTAATCCACAACCTCCTTAACCTTGGTAACAAATTCTCTGATGGTTTGTTTAGGTGTCTTCTTCATTTGGTTGAACTCGTTCCAAAGGTGATTCTTTCTTGCTTTGGTTCTAGTAGAAAAAAAGTCTTGAGGGCATCCCAAGTCTCTTGAGATGTCTTGGATATGTATGACCTTGCTTGAGCATCCCTTGCACACTAAAGTGTGAGCTTATCTGTCTCCTCTTGTGTAGGTCCTCCTTTGGATCTTGGAATAGGAATAACTTCATCACCTTCTACAATTCCATAAAGATTTCTTCCTTGCAAATCGGCCTCCATTATGATTTTCCAAGCTGTGTAGTTGTGTCCATCAAACTTCTCAATCATTGAGGGAAAGCCATCACCCATCTTGATCTGGCTCTGATACCACTGAAAGAACTTGGAAAGCTTGTAGGAGGTAGAAAAGTGAGTTGCAAAGCGACGAAGTTTAGTCTAGCCAACCAACATAAGATTAGACCTTGAGCTTATGGAGACTCAAATAGACCTTATAGGCATGTGGTAAGTGCAATAAATGCACTGTTTTGTATCCACTCTTTCTCCTTCATGCTCCAAAGGTTCTCACATCGATTAGCTCAAAAAACTTACTATCTATGGAAGAGACAATGAACTTCAAATGCTCGTAGCGACCAACGTGATTACAATTAGAAAAAATCCTTTTATGGGAGTGATACACATAGGATTGAGTGTATATAATGCACAAAAGTATAAGGATAAGCAAAATATTATATAGGAATAAATCAAACACTCAAGAATGGTACTTCCTATTTTTCAGGAATACGTAGAGATTGACCCCAAGATAGAAAAACTATGATTTCTCCCACTCTACTGAACAAAATGCTATGCAAATTTATCGGACTAAACTAGACACTAATATCTTTCTAATGATCCATCTTGCATGCAATTTAAGGCTCTGTAGAGAGAGAAATAGCCTCTGCACGATTACTATTGGCGAAGAAGATGATGCAGAGAAATGAAGGAGCAAGACAATGATGGTCACAAGTGTATGTATATTGCTTCCATGTATTGTAAAAGTGTTTTGAAGTCTTTATATAGACTCTAGAAGTGATCCAAGACTTCAATAAGTGGATTTTGAATTCAAATGAAGGTGTTAAAAGTTGTTAGAGGGAATCAATTCCCTTTCCTACAATCTAGGAAAAGTGAAGATCTAGTTTGATCTACTTTTGGGTGATTGATTGCAACTCAACTACCAGAAATTGGTGGAATTCGGGCTCTATCTTTCTACTTTTACATGTGTAAAGCTCAAGGATTTTACAATGGTAAAACATCCATGAACAAGATACAATAAGTGAGCATAAGAAAAAGAACTCTCCAATGGATATTCTTTTGCCATAATCCAAGAGATAGCTTTTGACATGGATGAATTCCACCTCAAGCATATTGTAAGCTTGATGTTCCAACAAATCAATTCCTAGAACAGTATATTCGGTGAACCATATACTATCATCAAAATGATTGGTTCGAGATTTTACCCCTTGGAGAGTTTGCCTGTAATAACAATGTTCATAATCTAGCAAGAAGACCCCCTTCTTTGCAGATTATGGACAACATCCAAGGATGGATATACAACTCTCAAATCATGTCAAGGACCTAGCTACCAAAGATAAGGCACAATACCTCATGGACATTCACAAAGAACTCAAGGAAGAGATCCATAAAGCTCAAGAGTAGTATAAGTATTATGTAGATCAGCATCGTGTTCAAAGTCCATCCTATCAAATCGGGGATAAAGTGTGGTTTCTCATAAATAATTTGCAAACTTCAAGGCCTTGTGCAAAGCTAGATCATCAAAGATTTGGTCCATTTACAATCTTGGCCAAGATTGATCCAGTCACTTTCAAGCTCCAATTACCAAGTACTATGAGAATACATCCAGTTTTCCATGTGTCCATGTTGTAACCATATCAGATTTCACCATTGAGGGGTGAGAGACCCAGTACTTCACCACCTATCAAGGTTGATGATCATGAAGAATTCCAAGTCAAGCATATCCTAGATTCGAGAATATCCCGAGGAAGATTCGAGTACCTTGTTCATTGGAAGGGGTATAATATCAATGATCGTACTTGGGAACGTGCAGAGAACCCTCAAAGGGCACCAATCAAGGTTTGAGAATTTCATAAGAAAAATACAATGAAGTCAAGACCAGAGATCATGACCGCTCCTCATGGAACTTGTCGCTTGAGGGCGAGGTGATGCCATGGACATAGGAGATCTTCTAAACCTCATATTGGATGTGACTCCTATGTCTCATGATTAGTTTTGGAATTTGGGGAAACCAATGCTTGATTCTCACCTCCAGAGATCATGTTTTGAATTGATGACATCATCAATTATATAATCAATTCGTAACCACCCTTGGACTACATATATAAGGAGGGATTGACCACATTCATTCCTAGTCTCAAAAATACCAATCTTGGGAGCTCAAGGAGTGGTGACTGCCAAGTAAGTACTCTCTATGTTCCAGTTCCAGTTCTTGTCTTGTTCCTTGCTCTAGACTTGTCTAGTCTAGTTCTTGGACATCTAGCCTTGTCTTCTTGTAATCTTGTAGTATGGGATCTTTTCTAATTATTTCTTGTATCTAGATCATCTACCTGAAGAGAGTTCTTGTAACCTAGAGATCTTGCTTCAAACCTATTAGTTTGGGGTTGTGGAACGTCTTGTATCATCCCTAGTCTAGTTATTCATACCTATCAGTCATGGGTTGTGGGACCCCTTGTATCAGTTACATATTCTTGTATCATTTTTCCTACATGGGTGTTCTTGCAATCAGAAGTGTTTTTCCAAAATCTTGTCTAATGTGGTCAGAGAGCACAATCTAGTCCTCCCCTGAAACCCATTGGAAATATCAAATCCGCTTTTTAAATACTTCAAATAGGAATCCATAAAAATCAAAACCCATAGGAGATGAAATGTTCCCTTTCTCTTTATAATGAGATGCAAAATCTCCTATTCGAGAGTACATCCAAGAGGAAACATGCCCTTTCATAAAGGAGAAAAAAGGATATTTACGCTTATAATATACAATATAATAATTTATATTATATTATATACACCTCTTTGGAGTTACATAGATATGCTCAAGTTCATGGATTCATGAAGATGTTTAAAAGCATTCTTAAAAGCCTCTCCCTTGCTAATGAGTGCTCTAACATTGCTATATTGATATTTATTTCTAAGAATCTAATTAGCGAAGCTACAAAATATGCAAGTCCCATTATTCGATGGAAACTTATTCATGGTGGTCTTTAGAGAAAGGCTTCTAGGCTCTTGCTTCTTGTCCTCTGCAATGTACATTTCGACATTGTATGCTCTCTCAAAAACATGGAGAACTCTATTGCTGAGAGGAATGTGTGACTATCTCCTTGGAGTTCCATCGACACCCCTTTGAAGAATATTTGAATATAGTCTCTTTGTTGCGATTCCATATTAAGAAAAAATCAATTGTTCCAAGTAAGGTTTTATATGCTCTCATCATTATCTCTAGGTTTGAGTGGAATATTCTACTTGGAAATTGTTTGACTCGCATATATAATGGCTATGGAAGTTTACATGATGGGCGATCAATGTTTGATTACCTAGGAGCTCCCAATGTCTCCTCATGGATCAGTGAACTTGCTATTCCATGCATAAGGAAATCATGCAACTTTAGCATATGTACCCAATCTTCATGACCACATCCCTCATCTAGATGTCTTCTCTTAAAAATTACCTATAAAATTGGTTAACCAATACGGTTGTATAGATAAAACTAGATTAGTCTTTGATAGAATGCCCCATTGATACATTGTTTCATGAAATGCTATGATTGCCACATCTTCGTGACTAATTAAATATTGCCAACATGCTCTATTCCATAGTTTGAAGATGCAAATTAAAGGTGTTGTTCCTCACAGATTCACATTTTCTTCTATCATCGATGTGTGATAACCTTTGAGATCCCTCAGGTTTTTCATGTTCATACTATGAACATGGGTACCGCACATGAATCTATCGTTGGAGCAACCATTATGAATCTCTATGATAATTTTGAACTCATAGCAGAAGCTTTTAGTGCCTTCAAGATAGTTAGCAACATTGATACCATTTCATTGATAGCAATGATTGCTTGTTTTTCACATCAAATGAAGTCTAGTGCATTGAAAGATCAAATATTTTGAACAAAAGATTTATGTCGGAACTGCGGTAATTCTAGAAGAGCTCACGAAAATGAAAATTTTTATGTCACTATTCACATCTTCGAGACTCTCATAGCATTTAAACAAGAAACAAAAAATAATAAGTTAACTCTCTTCAACTGGGTAGCTCGATTGATTTTCTGAAAGGCTCAAAAAAGCCATGCCTAACATTCAATTGCATTCAATTTGACCTTACATTCAATTGCATAACTGACAGACATTCAATTCGACTCCGAAGAGAATGTTTATAGTCAGTTTAAGTACATGGGCAGTTTTCTCCTTTCTAAACAGCTTTTGTAAGCAATGAGTACCTTATACAACCAAGAAAAAGAACGAAAGCATTTTATTTATCCGAAAGTTTGTGATTTGTTGAATGATGCCTATGGCTACTTGTATTGTACTGCATTGTGATAAATATAGGTACTAAAATAGCAATGGAATCATCAAATCGATGTCCAATTTGTGCTGTTTTTTTTTAATAAAAGGAAGTTCGGCCTTAGCCTATTCTCCTAGACTTTAATTAAAATAGAGAAGAAAAGTTACAAGTGAATGGGACTAGTGCCCATGGGACCCCCAAATCCCACAATGCAGGGGTGGAGTATGGCAAGCTAGAGGGCATTACAAATGAGGCGGATAAATCTATCATCACCCTCATGTGGGACCCATTTGGGCTTCAACTTGTTGTTTTCGAGGAGATAAATACGGTGATGTCTAAATGGTGGAGATCTGTTATCTTGGGAGATTCTTTTACTTAGAAGAAACAGGGATTTCTTGATTAACCATTCCTTGGGAGTTTGGCCAAAATTGACAGCACAAGGCTCCCTCCAAATCTTCCAAAGAGTCTCACCCCTGATGGCATTCCAATTTGTGCTTTTCTTCTTAGACTTTGATCTTCAAATTAATGTCCCATTTGTGATTAGTTCTCCAACATGTATGTGTATACACTTCTCCAAAAACGGATGGCTGTAATTTTTTTGCCATTAAAAACTCTCTCCTAGAGGGGAGCAATCTTTCAACCTCCTATTGAAGCAACATTTGAAAAAGGAAAATATTCAAGCATTTAGATCTCGTTGATCGCATGTTAAAATCGCTCAAATCAAAGAATGATTTTCTACATGGTGTGTTTGAGATTTCTACATGGTTGAGCATCTCTTCTCCACAACTCTATTTTAGTAATCATCCGTTGAGTTAAACCTTTTGCCAAACATGCATAACAAAGATGCATACCCAAAGATTCTTGCATGAGATGATCCCAAGCAACCTCGCCTCTTAATCATGCATCCCCTCTTTTATATCAATGTTAAGCAAAACCTTTTGTCAAACATGCTTGAAACAAAAATGTACTTAAATAGCTCCTCCATTCTTGTCATCTTATGTGAGATGATCAGAAATAAGCTCTCCTCCTAGCCATGCAACCTGTCTCCTAATGGCACATGATATCTTTTTTATTGTAGAGCACCCATAATCTATATGTCTCACAACCTTTCTTAAACCCATACCACACTTTATGGATAACTTTCTGACATATCCCAATATTCTTCTTCTCACTAATTCTATATGATATATCCAAATTTCGTTATGATATATTATTATTGATCTTATCAAACATTCAATTATGCTACCAAATTCTCACTTCACTTATCTTATGAGTCTCGATGTGTTTCATGTTGCATTAAAAAGTAGTATACTTTGAGTTTAAGTATAACTCCAATGCAATACGTTTTGACCTTCTACATTTGCGAAAACATATAATGAAGTGTATCCATAGTATATTTTTTCAATATACTCTCAATCTCAAACAATATCTTCATTTGTTATCAATTTGAAGTTATTGCAAGCAGAAAAAACGTATCCTCTTGCATCTAGTGTGAATAGCTTTCTCATTATTTTGAAGAAAATCAAGTAATTTAGCGAATAGTTCAAGATTTAAGGAATATACACGATTATCTTATGTCTCCATATATCCACCTTGCAATCATTTGAATCCAAAAGGGAACTTGTTGGAAATTGACAACAATGTTTGTCACCTAAGAAGAATCTTTGAAAGACATGTGTAGAAGTGATTTGTGTAACCTTGGACAAAAATTGTTTCCTACTGCCATAAGTGGAATCAAATAAATAGAGTGAATTCAATGAAATAATCGAAGGAAAATAAAGCGAGAACTCCCCCTCTCCCTTCCTCTCTCTCTCTCTCTCTCCCTCCCCCTTGCCCACCTCTTGCTTAGCCCCTCACCCCCTTGCCTCCTGCTGCCCCTTGCTTGCCCACCCCTCAGCCCCTTGCCCCCACCTTGCCTCCCATTGCCCCTTGCCTACCTCCTACTCTACCCCCGCCCTCCCACACTGCCCCACGCCCTCCAGCTTGGCCCCCAGCCCTCTCGCTCTATCCCTACCTTTCCCTCCTAACCCTAATTGTACCGTGCCCTACCTCCCGTCTTCGTCCCAAACCGCCCTATCCCTAGCTCTCTGTACCCTGATTGTGCCTTCGACTTCAGCTGCCCACCACCCCACCTTTCGACCCTATGAGCCCTAGCCTTACCTAGTCGACAACCTGCCCCCTACAATTCTAGCCTAGCTTATCCAAAACTGAAACCAGAACCTTAACTTACCTAAAACCTAAAACCTAAAACCTAACCCTAATAACAAACCCTAACACTAACCCTAAACCAAAACCCAACCCTCTCCCTAACCCTAACCTTGACCTAAAACCCAAACTCTAGTCCTAACCCTCGCCATAGCCCGAAGCTAAAAGTTGCAACCTAAAAAACAAACTCTCTCTCTTTCTTCATGGCTCCCAAGTTAAAGGATCTCTCTCTCTCTCTCTCTCTATCTCTCTCTCCCACTGCCCACCTCTCGCTTAGCCCCTCGCCCCCCTTGCCTCCTACTGCCCCTTGCTTGCCCACCCCTTAGCCCCCTGCCCCCCACCTTGCCTCCCACTCCCCTTTTCCCACCTCGTGCTCTTCCCCCGCCCTCCCACTTTGCCCCGGGCCCTCTAGCTCGGCCCCCAGCCCTCTGGATCTGTCCCTGCCTTTCCCTTCTAACCCTAACTATACCCCGCCCTACCTCCTGTCTTCATCCCCAATTGCACCATACCTAGCTCTTTGTACCCTAATTGTACCTTCGACTTCAGCTGCCCATCGCCCCACCTTTCGACCCCGTAGTCATGGCCTTACCTAGTCGATAACCTGGCCCCTACAATTCTGCCCTGGCTTATCCAAAACTGAAACCCGAACCTTAAATTACCTAAAACCTAATCCTAATCCAAAACCCTAAGACTAACCCTAAACCAAAACCCAACCCTCTCCCTAACCCTAACCTTGACCTGAAACCCAAACTCTAGTCCTAACCCTAACCATAACCCGAAGCTAAAAGTTGCAACCTAAAAAAAACCTCTCTCTCTTTCTTCATGGCTCCCAAGTTAGAGGATCTCTCTCTCTCTCTCTCTCTCTCTCTCTCTCTCTCCCCCCCTGAGATATTGCGACTATATCCTCTCAAAAGCATTAAGACATGATCTATTCACTTGGCATTGTCCTCAAAAAGGAGGCCATCCAAGAATGGAGAGGGGATTTCAGGGGTTGGGCCTTGTTTTTTTGGGGTGGGGGGATTTGAAGCATTTCTCCAAGACATTGAAGATTTTTATTTGCTTATTTCCCAAAGCTTAGAATTCTTTATACTATGAATGCCCAACAAAAAGAATCCTAATAACTATAGACCATCATGCTTGATGATGCTATGGATGCAAACGTGAAAAATAAATAGATTAAGTCTTAAAACAATACATCCACAAGAAAAATCAAAGTATTAGATTAAAAAAGAAATAAAATGACTTTGCACATATTGAAGTAACTATTTAATCATGTCTAGGTCATGAGATACATGTGCCTCATGCTATCTTACCTAGATATATGAGAGATGCATAGAGGATGGTTTTCTTGCATATTTGACACACTCAACATTTTTTGATGCCCATCCAAACAAAGGTAAAATCAATATAGTTTGAAGCCCAATAACATTTAATGTCACAAGGGATAATACAAGAACAAAGCCACCCACCATTCTTCTAACATCCTTGGATATATGGATTTTGTATTTTTTGCCACACACTACTTTAAAATAGAATATGTTCAATGTCTTAGACCACCATTCATGATTGCATCATTTCAAGAAACTTTCAAATTTTGTAAGGTTTTGTAAATGTCAGTTCAACATTTGTAACAAAATCTATTTGATTTGCGACAAATATGATCATTAGGGAGGAAGTGAATATCAATATTGGAGAAGTTATTTGACTACTTGACTTCTACAAGAGAAATCCATGCATTAATTTCTCATTTGCATACAAAGAACCTCCACTAGATACATAGAAACTACAAGAAGAGTCAAAAATGGTTCATGTGATCAAATCACTTTGTACAAAAAAAAAATGAGAATAACTTGGAAGTTATGACTACATGTTTGAACATTCTAAGCATATATTAGTTACAGGACTTTCAAACAAAAATTGATGAATTATAACGAAAGACATAGCCTCCGGCTTTTACAATATATATAAGAGAAATTTTTATACTTTATGAGTGCTTTTGTGTGCAATTAAGAAATTTTAGAGAAGAATCATATTTTCAAAAGAAAAGATGAGTCTACACAAGTATTATATACAAGAAGGAAAGATAAAGGACTAGACATCTCCAAACATTGACAAAAACTTTGTATACCAACAAAAAACAAACACCAAGAGTGCATAGATGAGGTACATTAAGTAGGCCCATGGCTACCGGTAAGAAATGTTGAAAGTGTGGAAAAAAAAAACCTTTCTTTTTTGAATGGGACTGAACATGCGAAAATCTCAATGGTAGAAGCAAATATAATAAATTCACAAATGCATTAAATCATGCACTTTCAAAACATGAACTGTCACTCATAAATTTCCATGATTATCCGATTTCTTATTCCATTAGATTCTGAAATTCAATTGAAAAACCCACTTTGTTATGGCTGCATTAAACTTTGATTTTTGGCAATATGAAAAGTCAGAAATTGGAATTATGGATTTCATATCCCCAAATTTCAGAATTTCTGCTTTTGAATGTGGAGATTGTGAGATTTTTAATAGAGCTTGATAGAAGATATATATGAAACATGTAACCTCACTCCCCACAAACGAGTTGCACATTATGGAAGTACTCTTCGCTAATCTTTTCTCTAACATTGGAGAACTGTTATCTGCATATGCTACATATAATGAATAAAAACAATATTGCAAGGAAAAGCTCAAAAAGACAACCTTGCAAGGAATAATTCAAAACATGCGATTAGTTATTGAAACAAGCGGCTGTTTGAAAAGAGAGGAAAATACAAGTTACAATTCTACATGATTTTATTAAAAGGAAAGTATTTTGTAAGCCAAAAAGGTATTGGTTGTGAATCAAATCAGCAGGAAAAAGTAGCTACAATCAAGATAATACATAAATGATTTGCAACAGAAATATAATTCTGCTCAAAATCCAGAAACCTAGAGCTTCATGTTTGTATGATGGTAATTCATCTTCACGGGTTTCTATAAGCATTGTCCTAAGCATCACATTCATGAAAATTTGGACTTGCACTTACTCTTGAGAATTCAAGAAGATGATACCATGTCTCCTTTAATATCTCTTTGTTGTGTTTTGCCTAAAAGAACCAAAAGACTATCAAATTTACGATGTTGACATAGTCTCCAATTAATCAAGATTAACATGAAATAAAAAGAACCTTTGAAGCCCATACTTAGTTAATTTAACTTCTGCTAAATCAATTTGCCCTTCCTGACGTCAAAATCTCATGGTAAAAAGGGTGAAAGATACCAAAGAAAATTGAAGCAAGCAATGGTATATCTTATTGTTGATTTTTGTAACAATTATGTGTAGCAATTTGAACCAGTTACAAGTGCTTTGGGGGTAGAAGTAAAAGGAAGATACAAATATAAACCTCTGCCATTAATTCCACAATCATGATAAGTGAATTCAACAAATCATAATGACTCCAATGTCTTGAACAAAAGGTGAGTGAGGTGCTGCACAATGTAACCTTGCTTACAGTATACAGTAAGAAAGTTATTGCACACAAAGCGAAAAAATCTAGCAATGAAACAAAAAACCTTAAACATCAACTTCCCTTTCATTCCACGTTTGATCAATACTCTATGATAACTATCAATTGTACATCTTAATTTGAAAATTACAAATATGTGGATTAACCTTCACATATGTGTGTCAGTATTCATAGTAACGCAAAATAACATAATAGACTGTACGAGCCAGACAGAGAAAGTTTCCAAGTTTTGTATGAGAGAGAGAGACGGAGAGCAAAAATGTGTAGAGGGCAAATGGAAGCTAGATGCAGGAAAAGAAGTGAAATCACAAGAATGATGGAACAAAAAGTGGTTACAAACACATATTTTAATAGGTTCTTTTGGCCAAATGTTGCCTAGCCTTAGGCATGAGTATTTACCCTTGTTGCTCCACATTGGTGGGTCTCTTGGCACAATCTTGGAGGTTCCAAGGACTGCGGTATCTCTAGTGATGGATCTCTCTTTGGTTCAAATCCTCATATCTAATTCCTCATAACTTCCTTTGAAGATTAAGCTCTCGCTTCTCCCAAGAAAATGGTAAATTCAGAGGTTTGAGTACTCGATCCTTCCAAATCAATGTTTTTTTTGTCTCAAGGTTCATCACCTTGTGAACGCTTGGCCTTTGAGGACTAGATGATGGTCCACACTACATTCGAAACAAGAGGCCCCCCATCTATTAGAGCAAGTGACTCAACTGCTTCATTGTCTGCAATTTCCTCTAGCTCTCCACCCAAGGAGGAGGGTGGATATCATCACTTTGATGCCCCCATCACCATATCGGGCCACTCTTCCTCTGCTATGGGTTGACAAAAACCTAGGCATCGATAGCGTCCTATGGACCATGGTGTTGGGTTGGAGCATGGATCCCCTTTGCGTATTCCTACCTCTATGGTTCCATCTTTTGGGACATCATCCTTGGTCCCCTCCACATGAGTCTCCTTCCCTAGGCCCTTCTCTTCTCTGAGACCCCCTCGACAGTCAGGTACTTCTCCTCCTAGTCCTTGGCATTCCCTTGATAGTGACTTCTTGGTGATTCAGGCACTCCATGAGGTCCGATCTCCACCATATCCCCCTTTCTCATTGGATATGTCACCTTTGACTGTTATTCCTCCGAGGTCGGTGAGTTTTGATTACATTTGTAGGGGGAGAGTTTTGGCTATGCATTTGCATGATTCTTTGTTGGACTTAAGGATATTCATGATACAACAGTTAGGGTCCATATGGCCTTTCCTTCCTACAGCCAAAGAACCTTGGACTTGTCCATTGCTTTCTCGTTCCCTCTTTGTGGGGCTAATCAATGAGATTGGTCTCTTGGAGAGGCATTGCATTTTGTTTGGGTGCAGCTCATTGCATTTTCTCATCATCTCAAGGATCTTGAACTCATTGACCTATTCACCAGAGCTTGGGATACAACTCAAATTTTTTTTTAATTCCAGACATGTAGGAGATTTAGCTTATTTTGTATGTTATTACGGATACTTGGAATGCTCCTAGGTATATTTATATACATGGAATGAAATTGGCATCAAGAAGGCATGGGTGGCTCGTGATTTTATCTCGCTTTATCTTTTTAGGGTCCCACTAGAGAACTTGGATGCATATCAAGGATGTTTAGACTCAGATTGCTCCCCATCGATACCGGCCTCAAAAATGGCTAGATTCGTTGATGTTGCAGCATCATGGTTTGCCTCATCCCCGTGATAATCCTCTCATTGAATGTTGAGGGACTAGGCGGGCTGCAATTCTTTTGCTATAGGGATCATCTTTGACAAGAGAATCTCTAGTGTTTGGGAAGTGGACCCAATAACATTTTGATGCTTCAGGAGCATCATCTTTCTTTGAGTCATACTCGAAAATGTACGCAGCTCTTATAGAGACATGGGGAGGCTTTTTGTTCACTAGGATAGGGATGCAATGCCTCTCAAGGTGCTATATGTATATCTATTGGGGAGTCCTTAAAGTCCGTGATTGTGATTCTCTATGATAGGGCCAATTGGATGACCTTACTATGTTGGACATGTGATATGGGTTCTTGAACTTATATACTTGAAATCATGAGAGTGATTGTGCCCTTTTTGGTTCTAGATCACTGATGCTATCTTGTATGCTGATGCTTGGTGTGTTACGAGTGACTTCAACATGAATAAAGCACCTAAGAATCAATACCGGGTAGCCAAACCACCATGCATGTTTATGAGCTTGTGGATTGGGAAAGACTTTGTTTGACCTTGAGATTGTGTGATGTATGGCACACTAAGATTTTTATACAAAGTGACTAGGGTCCCCAGGTTGATCTATCCCCTCAAGCAGCCTAGTTGGTCACCTTCACTAAGATGGAGGTCCTAATTGCTACATGGGACCTTACTTTGTATGGGGTCCTCTTCTTTTTGATTGGTGAGAAGGGATGATTAATTAGTTCTTCATCGGAGTTTGAGATCATTGCATAGTGCACCTTTCAGTGGATTCCAATGGTTGGCACTCATGGTAGCAACTTGCACATTGATCTTGACCTGATGGACATTCAGAACCACTTTGATTCGCATCTATAGGACTCAAAGGATCGAGTGTTATCTCACCTTCATTAGGACCTTGGGAGTGGCAATGGTGCAATCCTTTCTCCCCTCTAGAGGTATCCACTATTTTGTTCTTTTAGCACTCTGCTCTATTGGCGTAGCCGATCATTGATTCATGCCATCTGCTTATTCCAGCTGTGGTTGAGTCTTGGTGGCATGGTGGGCTCGTAGAGGTGTTCCTTTTGTACTTCTAACATTGGATTTGGGGAGCCCAACAGTCTTGTCAAGTTACCCTCTTTTAGTGGTTCGTGGTCCATAGGAGCCTTATCATTGGAACTTGGCTAAGCTATGGGGCAAGTCTCATAATTGCATGTGTTGTGGCTTTCACTTAGAGTCTGAAGGTCTTGCATCTCCTTACCTATCGGGAGGGCTCTCAAACCATCATTTGGGGTGCAATCCCTTGGGGCTCACTTACTACCCCCCTTGCTATGCACTGATCAACATCCTTACCATGTGGTTTATCTAGAGACCTCGATGTCAATGTATCCTTGAGTGCCACATGATTCTCTCGACAGATACTATTTTGGACTTTACATAGGAGCTTATTCATACTTTGCGGGGGTAGCTAGACCATTGTCAAGGGGTGTGATGGGAGACCAAAGGTCACATCAAAACTGAATTTTCTATGACCTCAGTGTGTAACTACAGGCGGGGTGTTTTTTTAGTGTGCTTTATGATGTAAGACATGATTTAGTGTTGTGAGAAGTTTTTCTCTATATTCTAATGGCCTAGGCTCTAAAATATCTATGATCAACCTATTTAACTATTAAACTATATTGAGAAGAATTTACTCAGTGTCACTTAGGCAAAAAGATGAGTTCAAGTTTAAAGAGGTATTACTATGACCATATGGTTGTGCAGCTTGATACCTAGATAGACCATACTCATATGAATGAGAGACTAAGGTTTCACTAGTAATGCGATCTTTTATGAATTCTTCTTCTTCTAGTTCTATATTATCTATGTTCTTCTTAGATTGAGTGGTATTATTTCTAGGTGGAGGTAGTAAAAACTCAAAAATAAAAGATGAAGAAATAGCATTCTCAATCGTAGACTAATTATTCACAGACATCAGAAACAACTATAGAACAATATAAATTGACTATTGATCAAGTGATTCATTAATTGTGTAATCTTTGATGTGGATTAAGTAAAACTGTTTTCTTGTTGATCCTAATCATGAATGTAAACTACTTCACCAAAATGACCTTATACAAATATAAGTAAGAATGCTATGATAATTCTCCAAAATCCTAATACAAGATCAAGCTGCTCCTAAATGCTCGTCAATGCTCTCTGCAAAAGTCATTCGGACAAACATAAGTTTTTTGTATGAAAAATAAAGTACTTTTAAATTACTTTCAATCTTTACTATATATATATATATATATATATATATATATATATATATATATATCCATTAAAATTTCCATGCATATATCCATGATTTTTCATTCTTACATACACATGCACACACTCTTCATGCACATGCATAAATCTTTCATGCACACATGCAAACTAACACATTCTTACATGCATGCTAACACATTCTCACATGCATGCTAACACATTATCACGTGCATGCTAACACATTCTCACATGCACGCTAATACTAACTTACTTATGCATATGCATCTCATACTTTCATGTACATGCACACATGCATATGCATGCAATTACCTCTTATACACATGCATATGCATGCAATTACCTCTTATACACATGCATATGCATTCATACTTCAGTCATTCATGCATACTTATGCACATGCATTTATGAATTCAACACACATGTACATGCATTCCTATATGCTCATAAACATGCATACAATCATATGTGTATGCATCTAACCTACACACTCTCATATGCATGCACTTGCACTCTCAATCATACTTATCATACACATGAATTCTAACATGCAAATTCATGTAACTTCATCATGCAATCTCATGCACACATACATCTAACATGCATATGCATTCTCACATCTTCTCATGCATACATGCATCTAATATCATGCATACACATGCATACATGCATCTCATATAATGCATACACATACATACATGCATTTTTCTCATTTGCACTTATGCATTCATTCATTCACTCACAAATCCATACATGCTTACACTTACGCACACAGGCAGACACTCATGCATATACGTGCTCTTATGCACACATGCAAACCCTCATGCACATATGTACTCTTATGCACACATGCACTCTTACTAACATTCATATATGCATGTGTACATTCTCATACATACATGCATTCTAAACATTCTATGCTAAGAAGATAGATAATTTCTTTATAATTAATTATCTAATTATATCATAACAATAAAAGAGAATCGAACAAAAATAATGAATTAATATGTATCCTCTCTCTCTCTCTCTCTCTCTCTCTCTCTCTCTCTCTCTCTCTCTTTCTCCCCCTCCCTCCCTCCCTCCCCCCCTCCCCCCTCCCTCCCTCACGCCCTCCCTCCATCCCTCCCTCCCTCCCACCCCCCCCCCCCCTCTCTCTCTCTCTCTCTCTCTCTCTCTCTCCCCCCCCTCTCTCATTTTCCTTCTACGAGCAGTTTTTCTTTCTCATATATCTACCATCCTCTCTCATCATGTTCGTCCATAGTCTACAGAAGTCGAGAGGATCATCTCTCTATCTCTCTCTCATTCTCGCTCTCTCTCTCTCTATCTCTCTCTCTCATTCTCTCTCTCTCTCATTCTCTCTCTCTCTCCCCCCCCTCCCTCCCTCCCCCCTCTCTCTCTCTCTCTCCAAATTTCTCTTGGTGCCACCAATCTCTACTGCTCTCTCTCTCTCTCTCTCGATTTAACTACACTCTGTGTCAATAGAAGCTTTTCGAATCTCTCACGCATGCCCAACCACTACCTTCTCTCTCTTGGTCTTCTTTCTCTCTCTCTCTCTCATGATCTCTCTCAACATCTTCGAACCTTTCTTTCTACATGCATGCATGGACCCATCATGTATATGAGAGAGGGACAAGTAATCTCTCTCTCTCTCTCTCTCTCTCTCTCTCTCTCTCTCTCTCTTTCTCGTTGGAGCTATAAGCTTTGGATCAACGCATTCTATTTCATGTGGAAATAAAGAAAATGCCTTTCCATGATGCATGATCATCTTTCTAAGTTGATCTTTTTCTAATTCGAAAAGAAATTCTTCTCGAAACTTTATATATTTCATAGTCTCTTCTGAAAATGTATGTCCTATCCTAGATCGATCTCTAAGAATAGGATCCTCATACACTCCTCTAATCATATGATAACTATCTTTAGGCAATGGATAAGGTACATGTTTAGTTTTCTTTTCAATTGTTTTATATTTAGTATTAATTGTAACTGCATACTCTAGAAAGAAATTAGTAATCAGCTTATATTCCTTAATAGAGCCAAGAATGATAAATTTTGATTCTAGTTCTTCTTGGAGAATAGAGTCAATTTCTTCTATCAAAGTAGTTCTTTTTGAAAGCTCAATCATACATTCAATATTTTCTTCAGGTGAAATTAATCCTAAGTTTCTAAAATATATTTCATTTCTTTTTTTGAATTTATGTGTAACTTTTTCTTTTTTAACAAGATGCAAACTAGAAGTAGGAGTGCAAACTAGCAAATTCTCAAACTTATATACAACATGAGGTGAGACATCAAACCATTCTCCAGTATTGTCTCACTAAATAGTGGAATCTAACAGAAATTTTGATCATAGTAGGCCCCTAATTCTCTAACAAGCGATGAATCTTCACACACATGATTGTATGAGTCCATGGGGTTTATTCCTAGATTCTTCCTATTTCTTGAATGATTAGGATAGAGTGTTGTTACTTGCAAGGAATCCATTCCAAATTTAGATCAAATTCTTGCATAAGCCCACCCATCATTCATAGCTTTCGTTTCCATCCTCATTTTTGCTATAAATGGTTGTCCAAGAATTACTTCATAAGAGCAATTGTCTTGTACAAAGAAATGAAATGCTTCTCGAACACTTCCTATCATAATAGGCACATGTGCACATGCACCTAGTAAGATCCCTGATCCATTATCGACTCTTCTCATTCTCTTGCCATGTTGTTTATCAATAGGCCATCTAAATTTATTAAGGAATTTCTTTGATATTACGTTTATCTCTAAGCCATAATCAATCAAGGCTAGATCTAAACACAAATCTTTCTCATCACCAATCCGAATTCTTACCTCTGGAGTTCCTCGCGCCCAAACAATTGTATTAAATTGAATTTCATCTTTCATCATTTCATTGTCAGGTTGTATTGGACCTAAGAAGTTCCTATTTACACTTCCAATCCTAAAATCCTCCTCCTCATGATAGTCACTATCACTAAATGTCACAGCCTCATTCATTGCTGACGTTTCCTCTACAACATCTTGCATATCCTCTTTGTGTGGTAGTGGAAATCGTCTTCTTCAAATGTCTTATAAAGCTATCCTTGAACTAAGGTTTTGCGATAAAAAACACTTGCCCACGAGACATAGTGACTTGGTTTTTTAGTAGTATATCATTAAGGATCTCTCTAGCATCATTCTTTTTCTCAAGCTCCGAGATCATTATTGCTTTCAAAATCCTTCTCCCTTTCTTTTTCCCTTTTTCCTCACCTTGCTTTTGATCATCTTTTTTATCATTTTGAATATTTTGACTTTGATTATTTTCAATTACATTTTTCTTCTTTTCTTCTTTAGTTGGGGCATTTTTATTTTCTTGCACTTGAGTAACCTCTTCCAATGGCCTCTTTCTTTCTTTGATTAATTTTCTTTTTTCATCCTGATACAAGTTTGCAGTATCTTTAAATTGCACTCTTTTTTCATTATTAGTATTTCTCTTCTCATTTTCTCTAGTTTGTCTTTTTGTCAATTATCTATCTCCCTCTTCTACCTCATCTTGCATGTCATCCCGTCTTCGTTTCTCCTTGACATTGGCAATGTGAGAATATACAAAGGCTTGGTCAACAAGAGATTGCCATGTATTTTGCACATGATTTCCTCTCTAGCTCTCACTAGTGCCTAGATAGAATAGGAATTTTGGCTTGCATTAGAAAGAGTCCTCTCATCTAATGCCTCTAGTCTAGCAGTCGAGGTATTGGAAGATGCATTGGAAATAGTTAAGTTTGCATATAATTTCTTCATGCCTCCTTTGCCCCAATTAACGGCTAAAGGAAGTCCTGCCTAAAATCCTCAAGAAAAAACATTTTATGAAGTTCTCTCCTAAAATTAGCCCAAGGTTTACTAGCATGCTCATGGATGCTTTCAAGTATGGATCAAGAGACAACCGACCAAATGATTGTACTAGTACATCGTCAAGCAATCTCTGGATCTATGCTTCCTCTTCAAATGCATCCAGGTGTTTAGTGATATTCAACCTACAATATTTACCCTTTTCATGTAGGATTGCTTGCATAGTCCATGTCCCTTGTTTTTCTATCATCATATTTCTAAACACTTCCTCGATATTGCGCTCTTGATATCTCCTAGAACGGAGTATCAAGACTATTATAAGGGGCTCTAATAGCTCTCTAAATTGTCTAAAACTATTACTAGATGATAAAGCCACGAATGTTGACTTAACTAAAACCTAAGCTTTCCTACATATATTTTTGTTTATCAATTCCTAAAATTTTTTAACTCTTTTACTTTGATTTATGTTTGTATAGTGCCCTTTTCCCATTACTAAGGTTTGAATCTAGTTAAACAAACACCATGTACTCTTTCAATGTATGCAAGTGATAATAATATTTTATGTGCTTTTATGATAAAAAAAGAAAAAGTTCAAGTGGTATGATCTTAGTATGTGTTTGTACTAAAGTGAAAGAACTTGAAAACTCTTTACCTTAAGTTGTTCGATGCAAAAACTTTAATGTGCATTGTGATGTTTGTTTTGCTTTACAAAAAAATTTTATAAATAAATCCTAAGTACAAAACTAGAAAGCATCGTGCAATGATGATCTTCTTTTATGTTGATGGGGAGGGGGGAAAGAAGTGTCGAGGCTACTCCTTTTTGAATGCTCTTTTTCTCATGGAGGTGCTTAGTTCCTTAAATAATGGCCTTCAATAACTAGGGAAAAGGGTCTATAGTCCCAGTTGGCTGGCCTAGTGGTTGGGCCTCTCACCTCTTGAGGCGGGGGTGAGGGTTCAACCCCTCGTAGCAACATGTAAGGAACAATGTATGTTGGAAAGATGTAGCATGTGGCTGAGGTGCCATCGTTTCTCCATTCCCATGGTAGTTGGGACCGCTGTTTAACCTAGTCTTGTAAACCCCTATTCTTGTGGCATAAGAAATAATGTAAAGAAATGAAGAGAGTCATTAGAAGAAAAAGTGTTCATGTGATAGATGTGTAGAGAGTCATCTTCATGAGTTAGCATCGAGTCTTTCTCTAATTTCTCTCAGCCTGATCAAGTGGATTACGAAATCTTTTTAACATGTCTAATCCAGAAGCTAATCAAGCTATGTTCAAAGTTTCATGGTCTAATCCCTTTCAGGTTGTGTGTATGACCAATAGGAACATGTGTATGTAAAGTTTGCAGATAGAACTCTCAGAGTAGCTCATTCTTTCGTGACATTGTTTTGCTTAGATCTCAGTGCACAGTGTAGAGTTTTTGATGCGTGAGCATTGAAAATCTAAGTAAGAAGGTAGAGAAGCTATGGCTAAAAGCATTTAGCAAAATAGAATTTTTCTCGTGAGAAATCAACCTTAGAAGTTGACTATGTCAAAGTTGCTTGTTCAAGAAGACAATTTATAACATACCTTTGATCTTAATGATCAAATCAGAGTTTTAATGATTCTTTTGAAGGTCCAATGAATGATATGATTGTGCAAATGTAGCATGGAGGTATGTATATCATTAGATTGAAGAAATTTAAGGATATGTGTAGGTAATGAAGTTAATCTGTGAAGCAGACTTTTTGAAGAAGAAGAAATTTCACTCAGAGAAGTGATTGTGAATGATTTTGTAAAAAAAGGTAACATTTGTGTAAAGTTTGGTCTATGATTGGTATAGAGGTGCTCTTAAATCAATATAGATCAAGCCTTTGGAGATTTAGAGGTCTCCAACAGTGGTATCAGATCAAAAGATGCAATACAAAGTGAAGTAAAGAGCATTGGAAGTCCCGACTATTGCAGACATTGAAGTTTCTTCTAATTGAAGGTGGACAAGATCAAATTCTTGAAGATAACCTGAAGAAGTGCAATGGTTGAAACATTTCTATTATTAGAGTAATCATATGCCAATAATGATTGTAAAGAAGGAAAGACCAAGGAGATCACAAAGAATAGAGGAGAAAATATGGGCTTCTATTTGCATAGTCAATATAGTCATGATGTTTGATATTATGAAGGAAAAAATGAAGCTCATAATTGAAGATAAAGTTCTTGTAGATCTTGCATGAAGGAGGCTATGCGAGCCAATCATGACAAGGCGATGAAGAATGGAGCATGAAAGATCACTAACACCGATTGCATTTGGCAAAGGACATGATAGATGGAGCCTTCAAATGCTATCAAGATACATTGGTAGCATGAGGAATTTCACTAGTGGAGGCTTTCAATTTCCAAGATTCCATTGATTTAATGGCCTCTATTTTCATAGTACTAGTTGTAACAACTGGCATGATATGGCAATTGTTCATGTTACATGTGTCAAAACTTTTGAATGCTAACCCATGGGAGCAGATACATGTGTCTTTGACATGAGGTTTTCAGGCTCAACATTCAAAGAACACATTATATAAGTTGAAGAAGGAATTCAGTCCATATGTTAATTGTCCTAGTGGATAGACATTAGGAGGTAGAAGAAAAAATTTGGTAGTCTTATGTACTTATTGAGTACCATATGAGATATCACTTTGCAGATGACTTTTGAGTAGGCTTGCAAATAGTCATGATGAAGGGAGAGATGTGATCCTAGGCCAACCAGATTGAATTTCCAACCATTAGTCATATCTACAAGATGGCTCCCATTCGAAAGATAGGGTCTTGATTTCATAGGACCAATTAGTCCAACTCGTCAAATTGGGGGTAAGAAGTATACTTTTATGGCCACATGTTATGCAACTAAATTGATAGAGGCTAACACTATTGTGGACTGTACGGGCTTAATAGTAGCTAAGTTTTTGTATAAACGTATTTTCTCAAGATTTGATTGCCCACTCAAAATCACTGGTGATAGGGGCACACATTTTGTAAATCAATTGCTCCAATTTATATTTGACAGGTACAAGGTTTTTCATAAAAAATCTTATGCCTACTATCCAAGGGAAAATGGCCAAGCAAAAAGCTCCAATAAGATTTTGATTGGGGTGTTGTGCAAATTATCTTTTGATCATCAAAGCTTTTGGCCACAAGCATTGATCGGTGCAATTTGGGCTTTCAGAACTACAAGAAGGGGAACCACTAATGAGAGTCCATTTCGCTTAGTATATGGAAAAGACGCATTGACACCATTCAAATTTATTATCAAAAGAGAAATTGGAGCCAGAACCATTGGAATTGAACCTCCCATTAAGAGACTGGTGGCATTAGAAGAATACAGAGAAGGAGCAATGCAAAAACTTCAGGTAACACAAGAAGAGTGCAAAAGATTTCACGACAAGTATCTTAGGTAAAATTAAGTACAGGAAGGATCCTTGGTTTTGGTGCGTTAAATCCTAGCGGTTTCAACCAAATTGGCACCCAAATGGATAGGACCATACAGGGTGATAAAGGTATTACCACACGAAGCAGTGCATCTAGAGGTTTTGTAGGGTAAGAGGATACCCCTAGTCAATATCTCGAGCGTGAAGAATTACCTGAATTAAGTCAAGAAGAAAGAAATTCATTCACTGTACATACTGTAGTTCATTTAGTGTTTGTAGTTTATTTTGGTCTTATTGAAATAAATAAATAAAGGAGTTGCACTGGGAAAGTGCAAAGACTTGATGTGGGGGTCTATAGCACAAAGAACTTGAGCCGACACAATCTCTCTCTCTCTCTTTCTCTTTCTCTCTCTCTCCCTCTCTCTCTCTCTCCCTCCCTCCCTCCCGTAGTCCCCCACCCACAGCACCCTCCTCCCTCTCCACTCCACACACCCCTCGGCCCTCCACTCCACCCGCCCACCTCCTCCGTCCTACCCTAGCCCACAGTGCCCTCCTCTCTCCACTCCACCTATCCACCTCCTCCCTCCTACCCCCGCTCAGAGTGCCCTCCTCCCTCTTCACTCCACCCACCCTCGACCCTCCAATCCACCCGCCCACATCCTCCCTCCTACCACTTCCCACAATGCCCTCCTCCCTCTTCACTCCACCCACCGTCGGCCCTCCACTCCACTTGCCCACCTCCTCCCTCCTACCTATTAGATGATGTTTTCATGGAGCAACCACAAGGGTTCAGAGATAAAAGGTATTTAGAATATGTATGTAAGCTCAAGCGAGCTTTGTATGGTTTGAAGCAGGCCCCAAGGGCATGGAATTATAGACTTGTAAAGCTTTTGAAGGAACTTGGTTTCCAAGTATCTAAAGCTGATAGTAGCTTGATTGTCAAAGCAAGTGATGATGTGCATATATGCTAATGACATAATCTTTACAGGTACAGATGAGAAGGGCATACAAAGTTTCAAGGAAAAAATGTAGAAAGAGTTCAAGATTAGTGACTTGGGAGACTTGTCATATTTCTTGGGCATGGAGATTTCATATACTCAACATGGAGTATATGTGACTCAAGAAAGGTATTTGAAGAACTTGTTGATCAAGTTTAAAATGGAAGATTGCAGGGTAGCACCTACTCCAATGGAGGTGAATAAAAAATTGAGCAGATATGGAGGAGAAGAACTCAAGGATATGAAGCTATACAAAAGTCTGGTTGGTCGTCTAATCTATGCTATATTGACTAGGCCCGATTTGTCATACGCAGTTGGAGTGTTGTTGGAAAGAACATTCGGTTGCAGCACAATGAGTGTTGAGATACATTAAGGGTACACTCAAGGAAGGTGTGTATTATGGTTTTACATCAGATACAAACATCAAGATATATAGTGATATAGATTGGGCACCTAATCCTGATGATAGGAAATCAACATTTGGATACTTGTGTTATGTGGGAGATAAGTTAATCTCTTGGTGTTATAGGAATCAACATACAATTGCTTTATCATCCACAGAAGCAGGGTACAAAGGTATGGTTGAAGCTACAAAGGAGGTCATATGGTTGAAGACTCTCATGAAGTGTTTTGACATCATTCAGAGCACACCCACTATTCATGGAGATAATATGAGTTCAGTGTATCTAGCTACTAATCATGTTTTTCATGCCAAGACTAAACATATTGAGATTTAGTATCACTTCTTAAGAGAGAAGCTGATTGATAAGGAGATTGAAGTCATACATACTACAACATAAGATCAGATTGCAGATATGCTAACCAAAAGCTTGGATGCACCAAAGCTACAGAGATTCAAAGACATGGCAAGTATAAAGAAGATAGAGAAGACCTCAATTGATGATTGAGGAGGAGTTGTTGGTGCATGAAAACCATCAGTTGATGCTTTAGAATAAGGTTTGAAGTCTAAGGATGAAGAAAAGATCAACAAATGAAGTTTGAAGATAGTACATATTCAGGAAATGAAGACTTGTATACATATGTACATTAAACCTGTAGTTAGCTCACGTATACCTTTATTATGGTCATGATCTTGTACATATATGCCTATGTATACAAGTAGAAAGTTGGGCCAAGTATGAGAGAGCATGAGATGAGAAGAATTAGAAGTTGTAAGAGTCATTAGACACTTTAGAAGTGAAGAAGATCTCTCTCATCATTTAGATGTAAAAACTTTCTCAGTAGAAGAAAACTTGCACCCGATTTTTTGCTGAGTACTCCTTCTATGTTTAATCTTTTATGAAATGCTTTTGTATAAGTATAAGTGTATAGTTTATTGAACTCTATACAAGTTTTTAGATTCTAATTGTGATCAGGCTAAGAGAATTGAGAGTAGGAACATTTATATGTGTAAATGTGAAGAAGTGAAGTTTGCAACAGGTGCAAATTTGATGCTAATGTTTTGGTCAGTTCTCCTTCCTATGGCTAAAAGCATTTGAATAAACAGCTTGTACTTTGAGGGAACTATGCATTAAAGGTCACAGGTGTCAAAGTCGATTGTAGAGGAGTACAATTTTAGACATAGGTGGATTGTTTGGATCATTTCTCAAGAGCTACTGAATCTTTTGAGATGTTTTAACTTGAAGAAGGTGCACAATCTTTAGGTGACACCGTGATACAAAGTTTTATCAGAAAGTTTACACATTTTATTAGTCAATTAATGAGTAAAGTGCAACAGACTTTTTCTATGAAGTAACTCTTTTCACAGTTGGTGCAAACCTTGATGTTTTGACATTGGTCTTCAAAAATTTGTAGAGTTGTGAGTTATTCTTGATAAAGAGGTGGTCTAACATTAAGGATAACTTGTTCTTTTGGAGATTAACACTCTCCATCAACTATTCCTCGTAAAGTTAGAATGGGTGAGTGTTCAATTTGCGCCACTTTGAAGAACATGGCAAATGGGGCTACAACACCATAAGAAAAAGATAATTTTAAAAGCCTTCTTAGGGACCATCATGAGAGTCAAGCTTTAGGAAGAAAGAAAGAAGTTCATCATCAAAATAATGCATTAAAAAATCTGGAGGGTTATATGTGTTTGTTGATTGATGGTATGGATAAAAAAAACATGTTTGCCCCATTTTTATCACGTGCCTAAGGACACTGTAGATGAAGTCCTTGTGCAAATGCATTTGGTTGGTGCTTTGGTATACAATGGAACTGTAAATTCCAAGGTTTTCTTCACATATCTCATAATGCTCCAAACCTTACAGTTATTGTCATTCATTGGGTTTTGCAATCATGGAAGGGTCTTTTGCCACCAACTCTGTATTTGCAACTTGATAATACTACAAGAGAGAATAAAAATTCTACAGTTTTTGGATATTTATGCATGCTTGTTGATAGACAAGTGTTTTAGAAGGTTAAGGTAAATTTTCTTTTGGTTGGGCATGCTCATGATCACATTGATCAAATGTTTAGTATGTTCTCTAAGAGATTGGCATGTAATAATGCTTTTACTCTTCAAATATTATATGAGCTGATTTCACAAGCATATACTCCAAAACCTGAAGTTCAACACCTTACACATACTTATGACCTTAAGCACTTTTTCTTAGTAGGCCTTGATAACAGTGCTAAGGTTTTGGCCCCATTGCAAAATATTAGTTTCAACCATACATTCTTGATGAGGAGGGTTGATCACATAACACTTTTATTTGCAAAGTAGTATTCATGTTCTCCTGGGTGGAAGCCCAAAGATGGATGCACATTCTTGTTGCAAGTGCCTAATTTGTCTCTGTATTGTGCAAAACAAACACCATACGAATATAAAAACAATATAGAAAGATGTGGAAATGTGGTTGATCAAAGTAAAATGTGTATGTATATACTTATTAAAAAAAGAAGACATATTGAGCATGCAAAAAACTATGTTGGAGATCAAGATATATCTTGGTGGGATGATTTTTCCAATCATCAAGAAGAGATTATAAAGAATATGATTGTAGGTCATTGGCCAATTGATGTTCCAATCACATGGGAGTTTTGTACACAAAACTAAGTGAATGTGGTCCAAGCATGTAATGCAGATGCACTTCAAAGTTTTATCAATCCACCAAAAAGGAGTATTTATGTAGCCCAAGGATGACAAAACATGCCAAAACAAGATGGCAAGGAAATTTAAAGAAATAAATGTTGGAACACTTATTGCAGTCCTTGCTGATGGTGATGAGGCTACCGGACCATTTTGCATTGCGAAAGTTTTAGAGGTCTGTAAAGATATTGATCAAAGAAGAATAGAGGCTTTGATAGTGCATTAGTATTACACTAAAAGTAGTAATGCATTCAAAGGTAAATATAGCTTAGAAATGGTATATGACACCAAATGGACAAGCTCAAGAAAGAAAAAGAATATTCGAAGCACATCCAATCTTAAAATGCATGATGTAGATATTCTTGTTTATGATTTTGCCTTGAGAAAAATAGGGCACATGAGGAAAGCAACCATCAATATGATAAAGCAAAAGCTTCTAGATGTATGTGGTATTGCTAATCATAGGCAAACAAGAAGATCTGTGCATGATCCTGCAGAATTCGATATGTACTTGGATGAAGATAGAGCTCTTGTGGATATAGAAGAAGAAGAAGAAGAGAGCTCTTAACAGTCTGACACTAAATCAAGTGCATCAGATGATGCGGGTGTAGATGTAGATCAAGAAAGTTGCGAATTGAGTTGAAAATCTATAACATTTTTAGTGCTTCTATAAATGCTTCAAAGTATTTCGCTCAATGAAACCATGTTATATATCAATTTTGAATAACTATCCGATAACCACCATTGAAAACATGATCAATGTTTAAGTTTTCTATAAGCTTTTTTATCGCTTTGATATTATTTATGTAGATTTTGGACATGTCAATGTTAAATTCAATGAAATTTTGGCCACATTTTGAGCTCTTTTTTTTGAAGAAATGACAGAAAATGTCAAAAAAGCACATGTTTTCACTTCATTTTTGAAACATGTGTATATTGGTATAAAGCGTTTTAAAAAATAAGAAGCAATTTGCTTCATTTTTGATGAGGATGTTCTCTTTTTATGACATAGTTCGTGTTTGTTATGACTTGCTGTTTCACTCATTCGCGGACATTAGAATTTTCCTTATGTGATTTTTTGCATATATTGCACTAGTTTTATTGTTGTTTTAGGTCATTCTTGTGTAATCCTTATATGTAATAGAAGAAGAAGGAATAAGAAGAAGAAGAAGAAGAAGAAGAAGAAGAAGAAGAAGAAGAAGAAGAAGAAGAAGAAGATGATGAAGAAGAAGAAGAAGAAGATCATTCTTTCTTGCCTCAATCTGTGTGTGCTCCTCTTGAGTTTGAGAGTGTGTGAGTGAGATCTCTATGTAAACGTTTGGGTTACCAAATTCTTAATTTGTTTTTCATCATCAATTAGGAGGATGGGTACTTAAGGATTATCTAAATCTCAGAAGGAATGCTTTTTGCTTTCATATGGAAAACTAGAGGGAAAAGAAAATGATAGAGTTTTCATTAGTGGTATTTGATGATCTTCCAATAGAACTTGATTCAAAGGCTATGGATGATGAACCAAGGATGGTTTTGTTCGTAGAATGTAGAGGTCTCATTTTACTACCAAGGAGTTCTTATACATAAGTTAACGTGATGGATTTGCATAGTTAAAAGGTAATTTTGAGCACAACTATCACTTGTGACTATGCACAAATAGGAGTACCTTGAGAGACATGAGGGCAAGTCTATCATCTTAGTTCTACAAGGGATTGAAGTAACTCTTCATATGGGACTTTGTTCTATATTTAGAGAATTGCATGGTTTATTATCTCTATTGAGGTATGGTCAAGATTTTATAGCTTGACATTTGCACTTGTCTTTCGTATTATTACTCCATAAAGGATATATCATATGGACTAAGGTCATTTGGATGATATTGGCATCATGGGAGTGCTATTTTGGAAGTTAAGTGTATATAGGACATAGTAAGCACCACCAAAATGATTTCCCAACTTTGTGATGATATTGTATGAGACTTGTTATGGGGAAGGATAGGAGGAAACAACACACAAAGATGATCATGTACAATTAGTACATGAGGCTCGAGGGATGCCTAGGGTATTTATATAGCTCTAATTTCAAGGAAGAAGATGTTTTCCAAGGGGGGGAAGAATGTTGTAAAATAAATTTATGACATGAGGTCTCTACAAGTTCAGATGGATGTAAGATTGGACATGATTTTGGACATTCAAGTGTCGTGCAGAAGTCTTGAGAGTAGACTTAAGCAAATGTGCTTATGGTCTCTAGACAAGCAAAGGTGCTTGGCCTAGTGGTTAAGTCATATGGATGTACTTATCTATATAGCTTGGTTTCACTATATCTATATTTTATTTGTTGGTTTAAAACATTTGGCCTACAAGATTAATATAACATTGAATGTACATTAGTGTTTTACTGAATGGTTGTACATTTTAACATACATACTATATTGAATTTTCCATTTTCTCCTCTATTCAAGGGAATTGTACATTCAATTTTATGTTTTGCTTGCAAGCATGACCGAAAGACATTTCTTATGGAAACATTTATGGATGAATTTTCTTGGTTTAAACATAATAAACCCATTTGATTAATATTTCAAGTGATTGAAGTTGACTTAAATAATTCATTGAAAGGGAAATGCAAATACACACATACACACACAGATACATAATAACCGCATTTGATTGATGTTTCAAGAAATTGAAGATGACTTGAATAAATATTTCATTGAAAGAAAAACGCAAATACACACACATACACACACATACAGACAGACAGAAATACATACATACATACATACATACATACATACATACATACATACATACGTACATACATACAAATACATACATATATGCATACATACATACATACATACATACATACATACATACATACATACATACGTTGGTTTAAACTTGATGCATGAAGAAAATTTTTCTTGACATCAAATATGGGGCTAGTAACCCATGCCTCGACGTGTTACTGATAGGGTATGTGCAAAAATCAGATTTTGGGAATCTTTAGTCCATTTTTGTGTTTGTTTCTAGTTTGCATTCTCTGCATGACATGTTCGCAGTAGGACGATTACACTATGTGCTAATTACTGGTGCCCCATGGAAGAAATCCTGCCCTGAGAGACTCAAGGCTTACATTAAGAAGACTTCTACAACCTCATTGCAATGGAAAAACTCAAAATCACACCTCCCCTATCATGATTCAAGACTTCAGCAAGTGGAAACTACCAATTTTGCAATCAACCCTCATGCCTCAACTTCACATATGACTAAACTTCAGGACCATTTGAGTCGACCATCTCCCTTTGTCACATACTACTTCTCACATATTGCTTGTAGACAGTAAGCACACAGTACAATAACTTGCATTGCACATTGAGTCATGTGCAAAGTCATGTGCTATTGGGTCTCGATTTTAATTATTATTGATGTGCAATTGCATACTATATTGTGACCAAAATGATGTGAGACTTAGAATACAGTTATGATTCACATGTGACATTGTTATTGGATTTTGACAATTGTCGGCTATACCATAGTCTACTCAACACTCTAGTCATGAAGACATTGATATTATTAATAAAGATGTATACAATGTGTACAGTAATATATACTCACACTATAGTAATAAGTTATTGTGTTTACTCACATTATGACTTCTCTTGATCTTGAACAATGATGTTGGATTCCTAGAGTGAAGATTTATATGGATGTCTTATACAATGTACTCTATACACTTTACAATGTAAGTGTGTATGCGTATATCATATATGATATATTTATACATATATATATCCATGTAAATGTAACATGATATTACTGACCATGCTTATTATATGTGCTATGTACTATATCTATACTTATTCTTTGGTAAAAAATTTAGGTCACATCAAATAATGTCAAAAACATTCTATCCTACCCATCAGAAGTTAGCTAAAGATTAGAAGTCACAAATAAAAAAAACGTCAAGAATAACTATGCATGCATACATTCATACATACATACATCCATACACACATACATACATACATACATACATACATACATACATACATACATACATACATACATACATACATACATACATACATACATACATACATACATATATACATATGTACATACATACATACATACATACATGCATGCATGCATGCATATTTACATACATACATACAAACATACAAACATACATACATACATACATACATACATACATACATACATACATACATACATACATACATACATACATACATACATAACAAGGTGGACTGGTATGTTTGATTCGGTATGTATGGTTGACATACGGTTCTAATTCCGAATTGAACCTCGAGTTTTGATATGTCTAGTACTTTCTTTGCTACACACACACACACACACACACACACACACACACACACACACACACACACACACATATATATATATATATATATATATATATATATATATATATATATATATATATATATATATATATATATATATATATATATATATATATATATATGTGTGTGTGTGTGTGTGTGTGTGTGTGTGTGTGTGTAATGTACACACAACTCACTCCTTAGTGTATCTAACCACTTACAACTATCTAGATTCTACAATAGAATGAACACATTGCAAAATGAGATGAATCGTGACATCAAAATGGCGATACGTGGAAGTAAATATGCATGATTTCATAATTCATAGATTGATAAATAATAAAAATATATAGACATTATACATTGCATATTCAAGAATCAAGTTATCAACATTAGACAATGATATCAAAAATCTAAAAAAAGCTAAGAATCAAGATTTAATAACCATAAATATCAAAGCATAATATATATATCTCTTGGTTTCCAAACTCTAAAATCCAATACATATGATGCAAATCCATATAAATAAACAAAATGCTTTATCCTCTGCAATATCCCATGTGTTAACTCGCCCTCATTGTCAAAATCTATCGCTTCTACGGTAGGAGAAATCAAAGTGGACATCAGTTTCATTGAGATGAAAATCAATAAGTGGCAGAGCCTCTTGCTCAACCACCATAGAGCATCTGCTTCCATGTATCTCTCCTCCTCATGGTCGTAGTCCATGTGGAGTTAGTGTCAAAGAGGGAATCTCTCTCTCTCTCTCTCTCTATTTCTCTCTCTCTCTCAACAAAAAAGCTCTTACGAGTGTATGCTTCTCTCGATGGTGTGACTCTCATAGCCATGCTCTCCAAATCTCTATATATCATCATGTATATCTCATCCTCCTCTCTAGTAGGAGGCTTAGGGGCTATATCATCATGCCACTTAAATGAATCATGATCAATCTGTACAAGTTATATTATAGATCATTGCAATGCATATTGCGTAGTACATTCTAATTTATGTATATACCATGCAAAATCCGTATAGAAATTTTACATGTTTTGCTTCTTTCATGAATTTTAAATTTCAAATAGTTCTAAGGTTTGCTCTACAATAAACTAATCTACGCATCTAGTGTGTGCTAGGGTGGTTGCATACTTTCATATGTACCAAAGAGTATGTTCTCCAATTCCTTTTGCATGCACCCACCAAACAATATAATGCAAATTATAATAAATAAAAAATGGATCAAATTTGATATATGATCATCATACACATGCAAGTAAATAGTTAGTGGTTACCTTTATTTGTTGATTGAAGTGCCAAGCCTACACACTTAGCAAGGAATGAGAAGATCCTATGTGGAATGGTTGAAGTCCCATGAGAACCATTGCTATGGATTCTTTACCTTTTACCATTTGTAAAAGTCTATTTGACTTAGAGAAATATTTGTAGCTACCACTAAACTCGTGGAGTTTGTTAGATAGAAGAGCAACGACCTCATTCGGAGAGAATATCTTCTAGATTAGGGGAACACTTTTAGTGAGAGCCAAAATTGAATTCAAATTCAAAATTTGAATGGAACATCTATAAAAGATGAATTTAAAAGACTTGCAGTAGAGATCACTACAATCCCGAGTTTTTGTTGATCACATTGTAAGGAAGTTAGGCTCACATAATAGCCTACAACTCTATCTATCATTGGGAATTGATCATCATGCCAATGATCATGTACAACATTGTTTGATAATATAATAGATCATTCATTATATCTGTTGATCTTTGTTATTGTCATTCAGAATAGTCATTTTCTATTGCTCATATCTTAGACACTACTTCACCATTTTCAATTTTCTATAGCTTGTTGGAATATGCTCTAATCAATCTATATGCTGACAAATTTAGAAGACATTCTATTTAGTAAATTTGGAGAAAAGTGCATCGAGGAGATCACTGGTCAAACTCTACAAAGATCCTTAAAAATCGGGGGTAATGCTTTGTTTGCTAAATTGATTGCTCTGTGTATATTGCATCATTTTAAGTGATTCCACTTGGAATCATTAGCTAATTAAGCTACTTGGATATCTCCAAAAGGAAGTTTTCTAATTCCTACTGTACTAGAAGCACTGAGCTTAACAAGGAGGAGGTGTGTGAACTAAAATAGAAGGTTTTCATTGATTCTTGAACTTGGAAGTAGTTTGTTTTGTATCAACCATTACTTGCATCATTTCCAAAGTACATAGGCCCTTATTTAGTGTCATTAGAAAGCTAAGAGGGTCTACAACACAAATCTAGCGTCAAAGAGGGCTGGTACTAAGCAGCGATTAGCAGTACCTACTCATTTCTTGGAGTTTCCATCCATCTTTCCCAACAATGGTATCAGAGCAAAGCTAAGGTAAAATGGGAGATGATTTTCCTTCTTTCATTGATAAATTAGACAGGAACAACTACCAAGCATGGTCCTTAAGGATGAAGACATACTTGCAAGGAAGGAGTCTCTATGGATATATCTTAGGAGATGAGGAGATTTCGGAAGCAAAGGACAACCTACAAGAGAGGAGCATGAAAGATGCAATTCGTGGTGTGCCAAAGATGCATTAGCAAGGTCATACTTACTTAACTCAATTTTTTATTTTCTTCTTCCACACATTAGGAACTGTAAGACATCCCAAGAGACTTGGGAAACATTGTCTTGATATTTCTCTCCCAACACAAGGGCCAGGAAGAATCAATTGTGGATTGAGTTTACAACTCAAATGAATCAACCCAAGTAGGGCATCTCAGAATATGTGACCAAATTCAAGGATGTAGCTGATCAATTGGCAAGCATAGGAGAAGAAATTGAAGAGGAAAAAATTGTGAGACAAGTAATCAATGGCATTAAGGTAGATGACAAACGGGAGAGCTTCACAACTGCCATGGACTTGTACATGGACATGCAGATTTTAGATCTTACCACTCTCATGGGACACTCTTCACCCATGAAGCCAAGATCAACAAGAATGGAGATTCATCTAGAGGTAATAGCTCTTCTGCCCTATACATAGATAAAAGCAAGTCTAAAGAGAAAGGAAAAAATAAGAAGATTGAGGACGAAGGAGCTACCTCCCAAGCCAACTATGTAGGGAGAGGTAGAACCTCAAGAGGTAGGGGCAGAGGAGGTAAGCAAGGTAGGGGGAGACCTTATAACTCCTCAGCATGCAATATTTTTGGATTGTCAAATCATACTACAGATGAGTGTTACATGAACTTCAAGAATCAGAGAGGTAGAGGATTTCAAAGAGGTGGATGTACACAATCCAAAGGAAGATTCAACCATCATCAAGGGTACAATAAAAACTACAACAACAACTACAATAAGAACTACCAAGGAGGTTATAAAGCAAGGAAAGACTACAACAACTATACAGAGGAGCAAGAGGATTCTCTTTTGATTATGAACATGACTTCAAAGCCATGTATAAACGATAACCAACTTTTCTACATTGACTCAGGTTGCTCAAACCATGTGGCAAACAATGTAGCTCTTCTCTCTGACCTTGAGGAACCAAAGGGTAAGCATCAAGTACAAATAGGTTATGACACCAAACACTTAGTGATTAAGGTAGGAAATGTTAAAACCTTTGATGGAAATAGAAATTTGTTGAGCAGGGCTCTATATGTACCTACAATTACCAAGAATTTGATGAGTGTTGGACAGATTGTGGAAAAAGGTTTGTAGGTCAGGTTCAACAAATATAGAGCATTTGTGGAGAATCCCCAACATGGATTCAAGAGAATTGCCAAAGGAGAAAAGAAAGGTAGATTATTCACTTTTGAACTTGAAGATAAAAGGAATATTGCACTTTATAGTTACCTACATGATTCCTACATTGTTAGCACACATGAAGAACTTATGACATTTATGGGCATAATTGTTATAGGAATTGGCAATAATATATAACATTACTTGCTTGAATTGTATTTGGTATCTTTCACCCTTTCTACCATGAGCTTGAGAGGTGACGAAGGTAAAGTTGATTTAGTATAAATTAAATTAAATAATTATGCACTTTAGAGGTCCCTTTTTATTTCATGTTAATGCTAATTAATTGGAGAGTATGCCAAAATGGTAAATTTGATAGGCATTTGGTTCTTTTAGGCAAAATACACAAAGCAATATCAAAGGACACATGGCCTCAACTTCTTGAATTCTCAAGAGTAAGTGCAAGTCTAATTTTTCATGAATGTGATGCTTAAGATAATGCTTAGAGAAACTCTTCTTCCCTTTTCCCTTCCTTTTTAGTATATTGATCCCACTCTTTCCAATTATCATTCAAAAGGAGCATGGTCATATTTGATCGAGGAGTTTGTTGCATATCTTATAGAAAGTTGCATTGTCATGAACAACAAACATGCCTAATTGAAGGATTACTGAGCATTATGAGTGCATCTCTATGATTGATAGATGGTTGACAAATTTCAAGATGTATTTTTGTTTTCTTTATTCTCCTAAAAGCATATATGCATGTTGTTCTGCATAGAATTATCAAGCAAACTATGAGAGGATCATCCTTGATGCTCAAAGTATGGCTATGTTTTCAGTTTTTGTAATCAGCAAAGTTTATTCTTTTATTCTGACATCAAGGAGAGGTAATAAATCTTGGTGATTTTATCATATTCTAGCAAGCATGTAGTCTTGAACATACACTATTTTCACTACTATTCTATAAGCAAAGATGACTTACCATCATACAAACATGAAGCTCTAGGTTTTTGGATTTTGAGTAGAATTATACTTATCTTGATTGTAGCTACTTTTTCCAGGTGATTTGATTCACAGGCAACACCTTTTTAGCTTACAAGATACTTTCTTTTTAATAAAATTCTATAGTACTATAACTTGTATCTTCCTCTCTTTTCAAACAGGAAATTGTTTCTATAACTGAGTACATTTTTTAAACTTTAGATTGTTTTTTTGAACTTTTCCTTGCAAGATTGTTTTTGTTCATTATATGTAGCATATGCAGTTTACAATTCTCCAATGTTAGAGAAAAGATTAGGGAAGAGTAATTTTGGTGGACCCATTTTGCAGGCAATTCGTGAGTCCTAGATTTGACTTTTGCTTTGAATATGGGGCTTCAATCATGCTTTGAGGCTAGGAAGGAGATTCATTTCCCATTCTGATGTCTTTAGCAATATTATGTGATTTTCATAATGAGCAACTAAAGAGTGATGTTTATGATCTAAACAACTATTGGTCACTTTCTCATCAAATACCTCATTCCAGTAGTATACCAAATGAAATAAAGACCTATGCTCTTGAGGATGTTACAAATTCTTGAGGACCACATATTATTGCTCATTACAAACATTGATTGTTGGTCAAGTGATTTAGAACCAATAGTTTATAATAATGATACTATTTGTATCTTCATGCCAGGATCTGAAAAAGGATCTCAAAAAAAGCAAAAAGCCATAATAGTGTTTTTTTTTTCAAACATCACGTCAAAGTTTCAAACAAAGATAAATTTTCTATTGAGGTTTGTGATTAAACACTTTGAAGAATAAGATAGATGTGCACGAAAAGAGAAATGAGTATGTGAAGGTGGAAATTGATAGTCTTCTTCTTTTTCTCTACCATGTAGGATGCAAGATAAAAAAGGAGCAAGAGTTGAACATTATGTCTGGCTTTGAATAGGTAGAATGTGGAAGAGGACCCCTTGAAGTATCTTTCGTGAAGATCATGAGATCCATCACATAAGCATATGCATAAATGAATTTGGAGAATGAGAAACCTCATTCTGGGTATGAAAAGATACATGCCTATTTGATTGCACATGGTTTTGAGAAGAGTCCAACTGAAAGCACCTTTTATGTTAAGCGTGCAAATATGTGCTTTTGATCATTGTTGTCTATGTTGATGACATGCTGCTCACTGGACCTCATGAGAAACATATTGCTGATTTTAAGGTGGATTTGCATGCCTCATTTGATATGTCAGATTTGGGGCATTTGCATCATTATTTGGGCATTTAGTTTATGCAAGTTGATGGTGGAATAGCTTACTATCAAAAAACATTATTGTAGAGTTTTGACCCTTAAGACTACAAACTACAAACCTATTTCCACTACTATGGAGATAGGTTTATGATTGAGCCTTCATGATGCTAGAGATGCATTTGATGCTGTTCTCTATCAATAAGTTGTTGGATGCTTAGTTTACTTATGCATTACTCAGCTAGATATTTAGTTTGCTATCTCATAGATGATCAGGTTTATGCATTGCCTAGGTGTCAAGCATTGGCAAGCAGTTAAGCTCATCTTTTGCTACTTGAGTGGTACGAGACTACTTGGATTGCTTTAACCCAAGGGGGCATCACTAATACCAGATTTACATGCTTCTTTTGGCTTTGACTAGGCTCGTTGCTATGACACTCATGTGTCCACTAGTGGCTTTTGCTTCATGCTTGATAGCTTATGTATATGTTGGTTTAGCAAGAAGTAGCCTACTATGGCCACTTCTTGTTGTGAGGCTAAGTATAGGGCAACTTTTATAGCGACTATTGAGTGTGTGTGGCTTAGAAGCCTTATGGCTGATTTTGGTGTTGGTCAGTCTTCTACCACCACCATCCTCACTGACAGTCAGAGTGCTTTGGTAGTTGCGAGGAACCCTATGTTGCATGCTCGCACTAAGCACATTGAGGTGCACTATCATTATGTCAAGGAAAGGTTCTCAATTGGAGAGATTGTTTTCCCATACCTGCCCACAAAGGAGAACATTGTAAACCTTTTCACAAAGGCTCTGCCTAGGGAGAGGTTTGAAGCCTTCCACAAAGCTTTGAGCTTACTTCCTTTTGTGATTGATTCCACATAGCTTGACACCCTTATACATGAGTGCGAGCTCCTTGTTCAGCAATCACTCCCAAGGGGGATTTGTTGATATATTTAGTTAGTGATGTGTGTGAACACGCTAGGAGTGCCGGTGAACGTTTTCCATCTTTAGGAGGATTTTTTCTCTCGGTTTGTATATATGCCTAGTACCCTAATGGGCTACTTATCTTTGTACATTCTAGTAGTAATACATTCAGTATTGTGTGTTGTCCTCCAAGCTTCTTCTTCTTCTTTGTGATGTTCACATGCTTCGATAGACCTCAAACTCCAACAATATGGGCATACCATGTTGCTTATAAGATTTCTTTATGCTATCCTACCATTGATGTGCTATCGATGTGGTGAGTATGGCCATATGCAAAATAGGTTTTCCTTTCCAAAAGATGCACCTCCTTATCAGCATTGTCTAGAGGCTAAGGATCACTATACTAAAGATTGCCCAAGAAGCTGCCGTGATGGAAATCACATGATTGCAATCTCCCCACAAGTAGAAGGTATTACCACTCAGCCTTATGCTGTTTCATCTTCTTCAATGCCCATGATGACTAGAGACAAACAAGCGACAACAACCTGTAGAGAGGAACAACATGGACTCCAGGATAGAGAGGAGGAAAAGAAGGCTGGGTGGAAGGGCCAAGTAGATATTGAAGGAGCTTATGAAAGGATGGCTACTACACTAAGGGACCAACCAACAAGTCTGCAAGAGGACACACATGTGGTAAACATTGATCAGATGTTGAAAGGTATTTATCACAAGGTTAGTATGCACGAACTCATAAAGATAGATTCAAAAATAAGGGGTGACTTATTAAAGATTATACACTCTGCTCACTTGATCCAACCACCTAGCATAGATGGTTTCATGGTTGATTTTCCCTCTCCACCCCTGGTGGACTACCAACACTCAAGATTATCTGTTTTTATAAAGGATGAAACTCTCACAGGTGTGATCATAGATGGAGGCTCTAGCATCAATTTGATGCCATATTTCACAATGAGGAAACCCCACTAAGATGGCACCATTCACAGTTAAACTAGCAGATCAACATCGGGTTGCACCACTTGGCATTATTGAAAAGGTACTGATGATAGTACAGGGTTGTCACTTCATTCTAGATTTTGTTGTTATTGCACTTCTGCAGGAGACTTCTTACCCTTTACTCCTAGGAAGGCCTTAGCTAAGGCAAGCAAAAGCTTTGCAAGATTGGGGGAAAAACAAACTGTGGATTTCAACAAACACCAACATCTAACTGAAACTACATTTGGAAGAAGGATTCGACTCGAGAAAGCTATTGGGCATACTATGGACACTCAGGTAATGCCCTCTTTACCTCAAGAAGAAGATACATTATTGAATTGGATGATGGAAAGTACAGTGTTGCATGGTGGAAATCAATGAAATAGAGGAAGAAGTTGTAGATGAAGGAGTTCACAAGGAGTTAGAGAATGAGAGTTTGCACTTGAATAAAAACATTGAGGGGGCAACAAATATAGAAGTATCAGAGAAGGAAAGTTATGAGCTTGAATGCACAAAAGATCTCCCCTTTTCGGATATACCTCAAGGATGGACTAGAGAACATATTGCAGAGTATAAGCTAAATTCCACTTCTGCATACAATGGGGATGATTTCTCAAGTAAAAATAGTCCCGAAACACTTCTTCAAGAAGTAAATCTCTAGGAGATGAAGAGAACCCTCAAGTAGTCCACTTGGCCTCTTGGCTATGCATTATCCCCCTTTATTGCAGAAGGTAACCTCTTTAGTTTTTGCTTATAAAAATGTCTTTGCATGGTCCTACAAAGATCTAACAGGGATACCAGAGGATCTTGGATTACACTGAATACCCTTACTTGAGGGAGCCACACCTGCAAGAAGTAGGCCGTATCGACTCAATCCAAAGTATGCAGAGGCAGTAAAGTTGGAAATTACAAAACTAGAAGAAGCAGGTATAATTGTTCCACTAGAAAATTCCAGGTGGCTTTCTTCTATGGTTATTGTACCCAAGAAAAATAGTGGAAAAATAAGATTCTGTGTTGATTTTTGTGCCTTGAATAAGGTAACTATTCAAGATGGATTTCCTCAACCCTTCACACAGCAAGTACTTGAGGAAGTAGCCGGACACACTTTGTATAGCTTCCTGGATGGTTTTAGTGGCTACAATAAGATAGTGATCCATCCTGATGATAGGGACAAAATAGCCTTTGTTACTCCATGGGGAACTTATGTCTATACCCACATGGCTTTTGGCTTGAAAAATGCACCAGCTTTGTTTAATAGAATAATGTATCGGATATTGGGCAAGTGGTTAACAACCTTTCTGCGCGTTTTCATGGATGACGTTTTAGTGTTTTCAGGCACAGATAGAAGAGAAACAGTTCAAGATTTCCATGATCATTTTGGAAATCTAAAGGAAATCTTTGAACAATGTCTCAGAACAGTTTTCAAGTTAAATCCTGCTAATGAAACTTTTTGGTCACTAAAGGCACTCTTGTTGGTCACATAGTATCTGCTGAAGGGATAACGGTTGACGCAGTAAAGGTTAATGCTATCCTTTCCATGCCTATACCAGAAAACCCAAAGGAAGTGCAAAGGTTTTTGGGCCATGCAGGATACCATAGAAGATTTATACGAATGTATTCAGAAATAGCTAAGCCCTTGTCAAGGCTTACCAGTAAAAAGGTCCCCTTCTCATGGAGTCCTGAAGCTAAGAAAGCATTTTGTGAACTAAAATTGAGGTTATGTACGACTCCACTTTTAAGTGTTCCTAACTGGACATTAGAATTTCATGTGCATATAGATGCTAGTCTTCATGCTGTTGGTGTTGTTTTGGCTCAACCATCATCACACAAGGTTGATAGACCTATCTCCTATGCCAATAGACTACTTACCAAGGCAGAAAGGAACTTTAGTACGACCGAAAGGGAAGGTTTGGCTATTGTATTTTCTCTTCAAAAGTTTCAGCATTACCTTCTAGGCGTACATTTTATAGTCATATCTGACCATCAGCCCTTGAAGTACTTGATAAACAAACCTAGAGTGGCTGGAAGGATCTGGCGATGGTTATCTTGTTTCAAGAATTCAACTTTGATATTCATATTAATCGAGGAAGAGAGCGCTACATGGCATATCAAGTATCCAGGACCGCAATGAGCGGGAAGGCAATAGGTATTAATGATGAACTGGTGGATAGTAATCTCTTCCTAGTAGCAACTCAAGCTGATTGGTATGATGGAATTCTCCATTTTCTCACTATTGGAAAACTCCCAGAACACTTAACACATATAGAAAAGAGAAGATTACTCCTTAAAACTAAAGCGTACTCACTTATAAATGGGAATTTATATAGATATTGTCAAGATGGTATCTTGAGAAAGTGTGTTTATCTAGAGCAAGTAAACCTTTTGCTTGAGACAACACACAGTGAAGGGCATCTAAAGGGAGACGATTTGGCTCACAGAATCATCCACAAAGGACCATGGTGTCCTCATATTTATTGGGATGCGATCAAGTTTGCTAAAGAATATCTAGGCTTCGTGGGACGATTCTCCTCTCTATTAGGTGCATTTGAAGTACTATCATAATATGAATCCAGAGCTTGAGGATTACCTCATTGTTGTGCACCCTTGAGGTAGTAACAATCTCTCGCTTCATGGCCATCCTTTCCACAAAATTGACAACTTACCCTCTTAGGACAATTAGTATTGGAATGTCCACTGTTGTTACATATTGTACACCAAATCTGCCTTCTTATATCTTGAGTGATCCGCAAATCTTTTAATTCGCGATGAAGTTGGGCTACTTCATTATCAGTGCTACATGATGGCGGTGGCAAGACCTTCTCTTCTTGATGCTTTTGCTGCATTCTTAATGCCTCCAGTTCTTTCCTCACTTGCCCAATAGGGTCTAGTTCTACTGCATAATTTGGTTGTGTATCCCCTTTAAAATGCTGCCTAGCTTCTTCAATGCGTGATGCCGTTGCAACAAAATCATTAAGGGTTGCATCCAATCTAAGAGACTCATGTAGCTTCTGCTGAGATAACCTAGGCAAAGCTTTTTCTATCCATTTTTTAACCAAGAAATCACCTAGAGCATGTGGCAGACGTGCAACAAGTGCTTTTGTCCTACTGTGAAGTTCGTGGAAGGATTCACCTGATCTTAGCCGTAGGTTCTCTAGCTGATCTAGAGCTCGTTCCGAGGAGTCACTTGGTCGAAATGTGTGCGAGAATGCCGTCTTCAGAGCCTGCCATGTAGCAAAATGGCCATCTGCATATTAACTATACCATTTGTCAGCAAGGCCTTCCAATGTGGATGGGAAGAGTATCAACATTGCATCCTCTTTATTCTGTAGATATCGTCCACGGCATAGGGAGATGAATCTCCTCACATGATCATCAACATCCTCATAACCTTGTCCCTTAAAGGTAAGGAACTTGATATTCAGTCTAGAGATTAAGTGAGATAGATCCTCCATTGACACTGGTGCTTCCTCTGATGTATCTGAGGAGAAATCTAATGTTCTCCTATGCTTTTCCTTTGATAGTGGTGTCGCACCCAAATCAATAGATAAATTCAAAGAGGGTAGAGGGGATCTAGGTTTACTATTCGAAGGTAAAGATGATTTTTTAAGACTCCTTTGTACACGAAGAGGCTCCTTATCTGCTTGAGTATGGGTCATGTACCTACTTGCAAGATGCAATAGGGAAAATATAATGGAAAAAGGACTATTTACTATGCTTAGGGCCTCTCACAAAAATGCAAGCATCCTACCAGGTGTGCCAAACTGTAGAGGAGGTATTGGGGTACCTACTTTTAACAAGAGTAGACAACATGCATTTCTAGTACTTTGCCAACTCAAGGGAGGTTCTCCTTAGGGAAGTATACCCTTTAACATTTCTGTGAGCAGGCACGATCGCAATAGATGCACAATTTTGTAAATACTCAGAGAGAAGATTAATGACAAATGACAATAACAAAGGACAAAACGACTCCTTAGTTCTAACAGATGATTACAATTTAGGCAACATGAATGCCCTAAAAGTTGATGCTCTGGGCTAACATTCCATTTCATAACTAAACAGAATCAATACCAAAGATCTGTCCAATACAATGAAAACAACTAGATGAAGACTTGCACTGATCAGTACAAAGATATGGGGATGTGCTCTAAGGAAATACCACTGAATCACATCGAATGACAAAATCCAGCCACTCCTTTACACTATAGTGCTATTAGCCCTCCATTGGGAAGCCCACACTCTGTCTCCTCACCATAGAGTGATTTCCTACAATAGGCTTATAGCCACAGAGTGCAAACAGAAGACTAGAAGAGATGCTTGAGATAAGATATGTATCCAATGAGTACTACTCCATTGCTTTTATAGGCTTCCATAGGCCAAGAGGGCCTTTTCGATTTCCCACATTCACTGAATATGCACCGGTTGACTACCCCAAAATTTGAGGGGTAGGTCAAATATGATTCTGGCCACAAGCTTTAAATTTGATCCTCAAAAATAGGTACTCAGGGCTTTGTCATCATCAATGTTTGGTGACAACATCCATTTATCTTTTTTACACTTTTACTAACACTTTTCCTCCACTCTGCAGAGGTCATATCTAATGCTTTGTTAAATCCTCCACTATCTGTGACAAACAAGTAGAAGTGGCAGCCAAGCAAAGAGACCTCCAACTGTTGCTATTGTGTAAAACATTCCTTCCCCCAGACGGACCTTCTCCCCATGGTTGCCACCGTCATTGAAAGAGCATCTAGAGCCAAGCCCTATGGAAGGAACTCCTCTTCCCTTTGAATTCCCTATTTATTCTTGTGCATCACAAGGAGGACCTTCCCCTACTATTGAGAACCTACCCAACCCAAAACCATCTGCCAAAAACTTCTTTTTCATCTTAGGTATGCACACCCCGTATGATCCTTCTCCATGCTCTCGTACATTAATCCTCCAGCCACCATGAGCACAAGCTCTCTTCCCTTTCCTCCGCTTTGACATCTATCCACATAAATGAAATTGAAACTGCCTCTTAGAGAGGATGTGAGGGAGAGACACACACACCCCGAGAGAGAGAGAGAGAGAGAGAGAGAGAGAGAGAGAGAGAGAGAGAGAGAGAGAGAGAGAGAGAGAGAGAGAGAGAGAGAGAGAGAGAGAGAGAGAGAGAGAGAGAGAGAGAGAGAGAGAGAGAGAGAGAGAGAGAGAGAGAGAGAGAGAGAGAGAGAGAGAGAGAGAGAGAGAGAGAGAGAGAGAGAGAGAGAGAGAGAGAGAGAGGGAGAGAGAGGGAGGGCGGGGGCTGTGGGTGGGAGTAGGAGGGAGGAGGAGGGTGCGTGGAGTGGAGGGGGGCGCTGTGGGTGCAAGTAGAAGGGAGGAGGTGGATGGGTGGAGTGGAGGGGGCGCTATGGGAGGGTGGCTCAGGGTGGATGGAGTGGAGAGGGAGGAGGGTGTTGTGGGCAGGGGTAGGAGGGAGGAGGTGGGCGGGTGGAGTGGGGGGACGAGGGTGGGTGGAGTGGAGATAGAGGAGAGCGCTATGGGTGGGGGTAGGAGGGAGGAGGTGGGCGTGTGGAGTGGAGGGCCAAGGGTGGGTGGAGTGGAGAGGGAGGAGGGCGCTATGGGCAGGGGTAGGAGGGAGGAGGTGGGTAGGTGGAGTGGAGCGTCGAGGGTGGGTGGAGTGGAGAGGGAGGAGAGCGCTATGGGCGGGGGTAGGAGGGAGGAGGTGGGTGGTTGGTGTGGAGGGCCGAGGGAGGGTGGAGTGGAGAGGGAGGAGGGCGCTGTGTGCGGGGTAGGAGGGAGGAGGTGGGTGGGTGGAGTGGAGAGGGAGGAGGGCACTATGGGTGGGGGTAGAAGGGAGGATGTGGGTGGGTGGAGTGGAGGGCCGAGGGTGGGTGGAGTGGAGAGGGAGGGTGTTGTGGGCGAGGGTAGGAGGGAGGAGGTGGGCGAGTGGAGTGGAGGGCCGAGGGTGGGTGGAGTGGAGAGGGAGGAGGGTGCTCTGGGCGGGGGTAGAGGGAGGAGGTGGGCGGGTGGAGTGGAGGGCCGAGGGTGGGTGGAGTGGAGAGGGAGGAGAGCGTTGTGGGCAAGGGTAGGATGGAGGAGGTGGGTGGGTGGAGTGGAGGGCGGAGGGTGGGTGGAGTGGAGAGGGAGGAGGGCACTGTGGGGGGGTGGGTAGGAGGGAGGAGGTTGGCGAGTGGAGTGAAGGGCCGAGGTTGGGTGGAATGGAGAGGGAGGAGGGCACTATGGGTGGGGGTAGGAGGGAGGAGGTGGGCGGGTGGAGTGGAGAGCCAAGGGTGGGTGGAGTGGAGAGGGAGGAGGGCGTTGTGGGAGGGGGTAGGAGGGAGAAGGTGGGCAGGTGGAGTGGAGGGACGAGGGTGGGTGGAGGAGAGAGGGAGGAGGGCACTATGGGCACGGGTAGGAGGGAGGAGGTGGGTGGGTGGACTGGAGAGAGAGGAGGGCACTGTGGTCAGGGGTAGGAGGGAGGAGGTGGGCGGGTGGAGTGGAGGGAGTGGAGAGGGAGTAGGGCGCTGTGGTTGGGGGACTGCGTGGGAGGGAGGGAGAGAGAGAGAGAGAGAGAGAGAGAGAGAGAGAGAGAGAGAGAGAGAGAGAGAGAGAGAGAGAGAGAGAGAGAGAGAGAGAGAGAGAGAGAGAGAGAGAGAGAGAGAGAGAGAGAGAGAGAGAGAGAGAGAGAGAGAGAGAGAGAGAGAGAGAGAGAGAGAGAGAGAGAGAGAGAGAGAGAGAGAGAGAGAGAGAGAGAGAGAGAGAGAGAGAGAGAGAGAGAGAGAGAGAGAGAGAGAGAGAGAGAGAGAGAGAGAGAGAGAGAGAGAGAGAGAGAGAGAGAGAGAGAGAGAGAGAGAGAGAGAGAGAGAGAGAGAGAGAGAGAGAGAAGATAAGAAGAAGAAGAAGAAGAAGAAGAAGAAGAAGAAGAAGAAGAAGAAGAAGAAGATGAAGATGAAGAAGAAGATCATCATTCTTCATTGCCTCAATTTGTGTATGCTCCTCTTGAGTGTGAGATTGTCTGAGTGAGCTCTCTTCCTTATCTCCTACTCTTGACAGTTAACCGATTTTATGCTTTCATGGCTTGGAGATGAGAACTATAAGTATGGTATGGTGGGGATGGGATCGATCCCCTTTGAGAACTCTTCTTCTATGCACATAGAAAAAAGGGTTCATTATCCATAGAGTATAATCTCTACTACGCTCAAAAGAGATATTTGGGGTAGATCTCTTAGTTTTTCCTTCACAACTAGAGTTATGGGTCTACTTGAAATTTATTGACTATATTGTCATTGGTTTTCCTTCATGTGAGAGTTTTATTCTCCACTTCTTAGGAAGGGAAATAGTTTGAGAGCTTATATGTTCTCCTCTTTGGACATTTGGGCTAAATAAATATCTCTTTTAAGGGAAAGTAGAATAGATTCCACTATGAGAGACTTTTTCCTTAGAAGATATGGAGAGAGTTTATATACTCTTTAGATTGTGGCGATGACGCCGCACTCTACTATTAAAGATAATAGGGACATTAGATAGTCAGTGGTTAGATTGAGTCTTGATTTAAGACTCTATAGAGAACTGGTTATGTTTAGTTCTAGTGATGGTCTTCTACTAGATGAGGAACCACTTGTTCACATTAGGGAGACTAGGTAATTACTTTTCTCTTTAGGGTTATGACAAGTTAGGGATTTTAAATCTGAACTTTTGGGTTACCAAATTATTAGTTGGTCTTTGATCATGAGGATGATGATTGGGCATCAATTAGGAGGATGGGTACTTAGGGATTATCTAAATCTCAAAAGGAATGCTTTTCGCTTTCACAAACTAGAGGGAAGAGAAATTGATAGATTTTGCATTAGTGCTAGTTGATGATCTTCCAATAGAACTTGATTCAAAGGTTATGGGTGAAAAACAAAGGGCTTTTTAGTTAGTGGAATGTAGAGGTTTCATTTTACTACCAAGGAATTTTTATATGTAAGTTAAAATGATGGATTTGTATAGTTACAAGGTAGTTTTGATCACAACTATCACTTGTGATTACACTCAAATAGGAATACCTTAAGAGACATGAGGTCAAGTGTATCATCTTAGGTCTAAAAGGCTTCGAAGTCACTTTCTGTATGGGAATTTGTTCTATATTTAGAGAACTTCATGGTTTATTATTTCCATTGAGGTATGTAAAGCATATATAGCTTCACGCTTGCCCTTCTCTTTCCAATATTACTACACACAGGATATATCATATGGATTAAGGCTATTTGGATGATAAAGTTTAATTCTGATAGTTCTTGTTGAGGACAAACATAGAAGTTGACGATGCACTTTTTGTTTTGTTTTGATTTTGATTAGTTTGCATTATATATATATATATATATATATATATATATATATATATATATATATATATATATATATATATATATATATATATATATATATATATATGTATGTGTGTGTGTATGTGTGTAATTATTATTATTCTATTTATTTTCTTTTGTAATTTTATTTTTATTTCTATATATATTTTAGTTTATTTTTATTTATTTCTTTAATAATTTATTATTATTATTAGAATTAATTAATTAAGTATTATTATTATTTTTTATTTTTAATTAACTGATTTTTTTTTTGTGTGTGTCTCATTTTGTATTGGTTTTCTTTCTTGTTTGTATTTTTCATGTCTCATATTGATCTTAAGTCTCTGGCTTTTGTTTGTTGTTTTTACAATGTGTATGTGTTTCTCTTCTCTATCTTGAATTCATAAGTTTGGATAACTCTGAAGTTATGAAGGTATATATATATATATATATATATATATATATATATGGGAGATAGTAAGCATCAATGAGATGTTTTCCCATGTTTTTGATGATCTTTTATGAAACTTCTTATGGGGAAGCATATGAGGAAGCAACACACAAAGATGATCATGTACAATTAGTACATGAGGCTTGGGAGATGCCTAGAGTATTAACATAGCTCTAATTTGAAGGTAGAAAATGTTTTCCAAGGGGGGAAGAACATTTTAAAATAATTTTATGACATGAGGGTCCAACAAGTTGAGATGGATCTGAGCTTCGACATCATCTTGGCATTCAAGTGTAGGGCAGAAGTGTTGAGAGTAGACTTAAGCAAAGGTGCTTATGATTTGTAAACAAACAAAGGTGCTTGGCCTAATGGTTATGTTATATGGATGAGAAGGAAGAGGTCTTGGGTTCAAGTTCTATGAGAGTCATGGGAAAGTGTTTTGTCCTAAGAGCTCTAGAGCCTTCTAGAATCATCCACTTGAGCTAACTCTAGTTAACTAGGACACTTGGTGCACATATAGTTGCGATTGACACTTGGATGGTTAACATCCACTTGCCAAAGTAGGGAGTCCCTTTGGGAGAGCTGTATATAGAGGCATATGGTTGGGGGAAAAAAGACTCATCTGTGTGTGTGATCATTGAAATGCCTCGATATATATATATATATATATATATATATATATATATATATATATATATATATATATATATATATATATATATATATATATATATATATATATATATATATATATATATATATATATGTGTGTGTGTGTGTGTGTGTGTGTGTGTATGTATTCTCATTGCATAGTGGACATCCATTTTTTTCAATTATCTCCTTTATGAAAGAAATAGTCTCATTCTCCTTACAAATACTAGAGAAAACAATTACATAAATATGCAATGCAAAAGAAGCATCTTTGAGAGCTTGAACAAGTAGGATATGACAAAGGTGCATCTAACTTGCGATTTCTCAAAGTCTATGCTAACCATTTATGGATAGTGTTTTTCGTAACATGAAGTTCATCTAAGTCTAATCTTTGGGGCATGAATTAACTAAAAAACAGCTATACAAGAGAAGGGGGCATAATAGCCATGCGATTCTCCCTTATCGCACAAATCAAGGTAGACAAGGCCATATGGATGGCCTGAGGGCAGTCCTAAAATTTAACGAATGTTACAAATAGGTGTGTGCCAAAGTCATTTAACCCTAATTAGAAAGTAATTTGATTATCGTTTTATCCCCCTTGTGAGGAGTCTTTCCACACTGGATATTGTTGTTGGGCAAATCAAACATCCTGTGATGTTTGAAGAGTGGAGACTTTTGCAATTATTTATTCTTCTACCTAATAGGTTCAAGATCTTGTCAACTGACCACTTTTTGGGATTGTTTCCAAATACCTTGGCACATTAATCTTTCCAAATGTTCCACAAAAGCTCTCCACTAATGCCATTCCACAATGTCCCAAAATAGCCGATTCCTTCTCGAAGAAGGAATTGTTTCACGTTAAAATAATTCTTTAAGGTAAAACTCCCCCCATCTCTTGCCAAACCAAGAGGATCTTGAACCACCAGAAGAAAAAGTTTCCCACTTCTTCTCTGCCATTGACACAAATCTTATAACATGAGAGGCCTCACAAATTTTATTGGATTTGACATTCGTCTGAATTCCCCAATGGAGAATTCGTCACATAAGAGCCAATGTCTTTATTCTCAATGAGGGCATGTGAGAGGTCATGGAACGTGAACTCCCACTTGCTATTCCTCCCATTTTTGACATGTTTTTGACGTAAGCAAGGAATCAAGATCAAGATTCTTTTGGGTACTAGCAATCTTATGCAAGATATTTCCATTGTTCCATTTTACACCTTGTGTTTAAGGGGGATAATTTCCATGGAGGAGGCTGGACTTGGAGGAATCCGAAGCAAACATTCTATCTCTTAATCATAGTTCACTTGCCTATCTAAACTAACATATTTGAAATTGATCCAATGTCTTCTATATTGGTTCTATAGATTCTTCCATATGTGAAATCCTTTCTTTCATAGTGTCACCACTCTTTGGAGATTTCTTGAGTCAACACCTCTGACATCGTTGATTGGGAACCATATTGAATCATGTTGCTTAATACCGATAAGTCACTTCAAATCATCATTAATCTTGAGGTACGGTTTCATCTCGTTCAAAGTTTTTCATAACATGAAAACCACATATGTGCATTTGGAGGTAACTAGAATGTCGAGAACAACCACCACGAATAAGTTTCCATCATATTATGGGACCTCCGTATTTTGTTGCTTAGCTGCTTAGATACTTAGAAATAAATATCAATATACCAATCTTGGAGCACTCATTAGCAAGGGAGAGGGCTATAAGAATGTTTTTAAGCACCTTCACGAATCCGTCGACTTAAACATATCTATGTAAATTCAAAAGATATATAGACTATTTTAAATTACTATAATGTATATATTGTATACTATAAGTATAAATATCCTTTTGCCTCCTTTACTATAAGTATACTATAAATATCCTTTTGCCTCCTTTATGAAAGGGCATGTTTTCTCTTGGATGTACTCTCGAATAGGAATTTTTTTGTGTCATTATAAAAAAAGGAACGTTTCCTCTCCTATGGTTTTTTGATGTTTTAGGATTCTTATTTGAAGTAACTAAAAAGGGGTATTTGAGATTTCCAACCGGCACAAATATAAGTTGAGGCAATGTTTTCCCGAACTATGCTCATGGGCCATGATGAAGGGTAGACTACATAGTTGCTTTGATCTATGAATCCTCTATGGTTTTAATATCTGAAAAGATAGAAATCATGTTAACTATACAGAAAGTGTAAAAAGGTACTATAAGTGGAGTTCATAGCATGTACGATTTCACTCTTTTTCATAACGCATTTACTTGACAGTTGCCGCCTCTTAGAATGTTTATCTTTGCCATTAGGGAGGCGTTAATGCTCATTTCTCAACATAAATCAATAAATATTAATTTTGAGATTGTGAGTGACACAAAACAGAGGTCGTGGTCTATTTTTAACTTTTTTTAAAAGCATAAATAAAGGATGAATATTAATACAAGAAATTACAAAGGTGCATGGGCAGGCCCTCAGCACAACCAACTCTCTTAAACGAGAGAGTGGTACATACTATTTGAGCATTCTTTGAAACTCTTTGAGCATTCTTTGAAACTCTTTGAGCATTCTTGCAAGGAATGAAAATTTGAGTAAGATCCTCCTCCATGCGACAATTGTAACAAGATCCCATACAAATATTCATCCTTTTATCTTTGCTGCCTCTCCATATGCCTTGATGGAGAATCCGCCACAAAAGAGTGGAGTGCTTAGTGGCAAGAGGTAAAGCCCAAATGCAACTAGACCTATCCATCCATTGATCAGAGTTTTAGTGCACACTCCAGTACTTATTGAGCTTGTCAACAAAAGGGGTGAAAGCATCCGAAGAGTTCTTGAAGTGACATATCCTCAACAACAGAGTACAGAGAGACTTCTTTATAATGATTGCAGCTTTCCAGCCAGACAGATCATCAGAATTTAAGTTTCTCCTTTGTCTTATGTGCCTGTTCGTTGTAAACTCATTTGCAGTCTGTGGAATGCCTGGATGCGGACTAAACAAAAGTATGCTCTTCAGTCTGATTTTGCTTCTTTCTCTTTCAAAAACAAGATTGAGGTCGTGCTCTATTTTGATCTGCATGGCATGTCGTCTGTCCAAAGTTCTTTGCGCCTACTGCCTTTACGCTCATATATTGATGCATGTCTCACGAGCAGGTTTGATATAGTATTAAAGAGAACCAACCACATAAATATTGATGCATGTCTCACGAGCAGGTTCGATATAGTATTTAGTTGGATTGGTCTCATGGAGAGGCATTGCATTTTTTTTCGAGCACATTTCATTGTGTTTTCTCATCATCTTGAGGATCTTGACTTAATTGAACTTTTCATCATAGCTTGGGATACAGCTCATTTTTGTTTTTTGAGGCATGGAGGAGAGTTAGCTTATTTTTTATGTTATTGCGGATACTCGTACTGCTCCTAGGTACATGTATATACATGAGGATGAGATTGGCCTCGGGAAGGCATGGGTGGCTCATGATTGTATTTGGCTTTGTCTTTGTAGGGTCCTACTAGAGCAGTTGGATGCATATCATGGACATTTGGAATGAGATTTCTCCCCATACAAGTCGACCTTGAAGATGGTTAGATTTGCTGCTGTCGCAACATCATGGTTTGCAACATTAGCGAATCTAACCATCTTCGAAACCAGTTTGGATGGGGAGTAATCTAAGTCCAAATGTCTTCGATATGTGATGCACCATATCAAAGGAATCTATTCACTATAATAGATAGATAGGTGCAATAAAAAAATCTGCAATAGCCCACAAGTTAAAAAATGCTCTGCCAAAGGCGAACTTCTATCTTCTAACACAATATATTCGTCGCGTCACACATACAAACTATAGGAAGCAATAGTCTATTTATACTACATATATCCCATGAATGGACGTGCTAATTGGTGTACACTTTTGTTTACGATCTTTCTTTCTACCGTACACATGATCATGCGGCTGAAGCTTAAAGCTGATGAAATGTACATCAACATAGTACTGAGAAAGTCCAATAACATAAAAACATTAGATTCTGGAATGAACATGGCGTAAAGAGAGCGGAAAATTTTAATTTATTTTTCAGTTCATGTACTTGATCTAATTCAATACAGTAATCTAGGAAAAATTGAATTCTTGGTCAATGGCAGTAGCACATGGAATATGGTATCTATCAGAAAATCCGCAAACGTCCTTAACGCAAGTAATTTAATCGATAATAGGAAAGTGATACATGGGTACTCGAATAGACGTTCTACGAGAGAAAAACAAGATCTAATTATCTCCCTTTCAGGAAAATAAATAGCATAAAACGAAAAGTTCTTTGGAACTCAATCTTCGACCTTGATGTTGGCGAACTCTGCTAATCGTATCTCTAGGCAAGCTGAAAAGTGTCATTTCCAGTTTACCATGCCAAATAATATTTGTTTTTCCCCATGCAGATTGGATAGTGTTATTGTTCAGCTCCCTCTCTCTCTCCAAAGCGCGCGCGAACAAAAATGATTGAGAATTCCTAGAGATTCAAGCTCAAAAGCACGTCCATAAAACAAAGAAAACATTACATTTAACAGATTCAGAAGCAACATGCATCAAAAGGTTAGTCTTTCAAGGTCAATATAGTTTATACGAGTAACTTGCTTTCAGAACAACATGGATCACTTAAGCATTCATTTACAAGAGCTACATGCATACACACAATCAAACCACTCATAGTCGTCCTTGATATACATAGATACAATCAAACCACTTACAGCCGTTCTTGATTTGGACAATAAAAATAGCAACAAGTCTTAGTTGTTCTGGAGAAGGTCTCTGAGCTCGCCATGGTGGGGCACAGTACTATGATTTTACTGATGAGTGAAGATGCTTGTAGACTTGATTGACCAGAGCGGGCAATCGGGCTTCAAGTGAGTCCCTTTGAGGGGAGATCCCCATGTCCATCTTTGTCTATTGCTAAAAGAAGAGGGGAGGGGGCTTTGGAACACGAGGGAGGGTGAAGAAAGCACAGAGAAGAAGAAGCTTCCTCCACCAAGCTAAAGAGTTGTTCCAAGATACTGGAGTGAGCGTGCCTCAGGAAAAATAGGGGGGAGGGGGGGGGGAGGATTGAAGGAGGGGGGAAGGGCTGGGAGGAAAGGATGTGGAGGGGGGAGAGGAGGGACAAGGGAATGAAGAAGGGGAGGAGTGGGGGCGCAACATACAGCACAAGGAGGGGGAAGAGGGGGCAATTTGTGCTTATTTCTTTACTTTTGATGTCACGTAGGTGAAAGCTGACACGAATAGATGTGAAAAGCCCTTTTCATTTTCAATTTGAATTTCCATTGCTATTTAGTACCTATATTTATCACAATACAATAAAAGTAGTCACAGGCATCATTCCAGAAATCACAAACTTTCAGGGAAACAAAATGCTTTTCGAAGTACATATCAATGTTTTCTTCCACAAATCACAAACTTTCAGGGAAATAAAATAATTTTCGTAGTACGTATCAATGTTTCTTTTAGATATGAATGTGAAACATCTGTCGAAGATTCCAAATCGCTTGATAAAAGGGTTTCCCCAGGATGGCCTCAATGACTTAAGTTTCAGTAAAAAAACGTGATGCCGAGAATAAACTTCTTTTTTTTCTACTGTACTATAAAATTTTATCTTTACGTTTCTCCTATAAAGTTATGATCCTACTGAAGCATATCATTTTTGGGCTTAAAAACCTTCTTACATGTGATTAACATGTAGAGTTGTAATTTGATATATGAGCTGATCTCGATTCTTTTCGCATCTTTACACAATCAAGAAATCACACATAGACCGTACATTTCTGTTTCCCGAACTTCATCTTTCATATAAATCTTGCGATAGAAAAGAATTCATACATTACATGCACCTGCGTATGTGAATTATGCATAACATGAAAAATAACTTTGGGCAATCTAGAACATAACAAACATATATTTTTCATCGTTCACTCTGAAGTGGTAGAGACTTCAAGGACGCATCCAAAAGATAGATTCATATAATGAGTTGAAACTGTACAAAGCTATATACAAATGTTTGAAATGTGTTACTGAATGAATATGGAACCGTATTAAACGCAAATTCTTCATATCTTTGGTCATCAAAATACGACCCCATATTAAAAAGAAAGGCTTTTGGTTTAGAATATAACATGCGACGAGGTAATTAATGAAATCGGTCATGAAGATGGAGCAATCAGACAAGTGGAATTTCAGAATATCTAAAAGAGGTAGGGGCTATAGCTCCAAGATATTAATCATCTACTTTACGAAGATTTAATTTTTTTTTCGGGATAATCTATGAATCCGAGGGACTGAAGATTAATCCAAGACATAGCAACAAGTCTCGAAAGACAAAATTAATAAGGAAGAAAACCTCCACTGATATCTTGCAGAACAACATGGATCACTTAAGCATTCACTTACAAGAGATACATACATACATACAATCAAACCACTGACAACCGTTCTCGATTTGGATAATAAACATAGCAACAAGTCTTAGAAGCCAAACTTGATAAGGAAGAAAGCCTCGAGTGATATCGAGATTTGGACGATAAACATAGCAACAAGTCTCGAAAGCCAATTTTGATAAAGCAACTCCCTATGTAGGAATTTGACATGAAAGATCTTGGTTTTTTGTACTATTTTTTTAGGCATTGAGCTTATACATACAAACATAGAAATATGGATGTCATGAAGGCAATATGCCTTGATTATGCTGCTATATCAGGTGAAACATTGGAAAAGCTAGTGTACAAGAAAATTATTGGAAGTTTGATATATATCACAATTCTCAACAGCTGATCTAAGCTACACTATTGGACTTGAAAGTCAATTTATGCACGTTCCTAAGAAACCAAATTTAGATGCTCTCAGATGCACTCTTTGCTATGTAAGTGATATGTTGGATTATGCATTGTTTTATGAAGCTGGTGTAGAATCGCAGATTCATGGATACACCGACGCAGATTGGGCAGGTAGTATTCAAGATAGAAGATCTACTAGCGACTTTCTATTCTCACTTGGGAGTGCAACTATTACATGGAATAGCACGAAGCAACCCACAATTGCTTTTTTGAGTAGAGACTGAGTAAAGAGGTGCTACAATGGTAACATGCAAAGCTTCATGTCTAGAGATGCTACTTGTAGATTTAGGCATGGAATTACAGAATCCTATCATCATTTATTGTCATAATTGTAGTAGCATTCAATTAGCATTAAATCCTATTTTTCATGCTAGAACAAAGCATGTCGAGGTACATATTTCTTGATCAAAGAAGAGATACTTGTAGGTGAAATTGATCTTGTTTATGTGAGGACATATGAGCATGTTTCTCATATTTTTAATAAAGAACTTGGAGCAAAGAAGCTCAAGAAGTTTTCGAAGATGCTTGGATTACACGACATGATGTTGAGCTTTAGGGGAAGTGTTGAGATATCAAGCTCAACATGTGATGATTGAGGATGACATGTATCACTTTCTTCATTTCTCTAACATGTATAGTGGTCATGCCAATATTTGTCATGGACACTTTAGAGAGATTTACTAGATTTTTCTATTGAGAGTGATGGCACATTTGATTCTTGCCAGCTCACTCATTTTCCGACATTATATTTTCCTTATGTACTTTTCTTTATATATTGCACTTATTGCACTCTTGTTTTAGTTCATGCTTGTATATTCCTTTTATGTAATAGAAGAAGAAGAAGAAAAAGATCATTCTTCCTTGCCTCAATTTGTGTGTGCTCCTCTTGGGTGTGAGAGTGTGTGAGTGAGCTCTCTTGCTTATCTCCTTTCTCTTGATAGTTTAGTGATTCTATGCTTCCATGGCTTGGACATGAGAACCACAGGTATGGGATGGTGGGGATCATTTCCCTTTAAAAACTCCTCTTCTTTGCATAGGGAAAAAATGGTTCATTATCCATAGAGTATAAGTTTTACCAATCTCAAAAGAGATATTTGGAGTATATGTCTTACATTCACAACTAGAGTTACTGGTCTACCTGAGATTTATTGACTATATTCTCATTGGTTTTCCTTCATGTGGGAGTTTCGTTCTCCACTAGTTAGGAAGGGAAATAGTTTGAGAGCTTATATGTTATCCTACATGGAGTTTTGAGCTAAGGAAATTTCTCTTTTAAGGGAAAGTGGAATCGATTCCACTACTAGAGACTTTTTCCTTAGAAGAGATGGAAAAAGTTGTTGGAAATTTAGTAGGCCCATTACTAATACCACAACTCCAAGGTTCCATAGGTCAAGCATATACAACATAGCATCTAGCAATCTTCCAATATTGACAAAACATGTACATACCACACTTAATCATACAAATGATGAGACAAAGATAGAGAAAGGCTAGACAACAAGTGTAAAGTGTTACGTAAGCCAAGGCTTACTCACACTATCATATATACCAATGTTTACTATACAATGTGGGAGCAAAACTCTCAACCACTCTATGTGAACAGAAATAGATGGATGAGTGAATGTACAAATTTAACAAACATATTCAGATGTATGGACAGAAATCTGAATATATAGTTAGGGTATACACATTCACTCCCACATGGGTTCCCCCTTATTAGGTGGCCATTATTTGTAGATTAAAACACAAAACCTCAACCCAAGTCTTGAATATCTGCTATAAAAAACTCTTTTTACCTTGAGAGTTAGGTAAAGAAGAAATATACTTCTTTGCAACTTGTCATATACCAAGTAGCTCTGAATTGACACTCCATGAATTCTTTGAGGGCATATATAAGCTGTCTACTTAAAAGATTCAAGTAAAACATAACTCATACACATATGAGTCAAAACATATATCTGCTGCTTTTCCTTCTCTCAATGTAATTCTTTGTCAAAACCTACTAAAACATGACCAAGTATAATGCAAAACAAGAAATTTGTTCTTCTTTATGCTATCTTCACACAAGATATTCTTGTAGACTTGTCTTTGGGTGTAGAGGATAAATAGGAAAAGTATATGGAAAATATATGAGAAAAGGAAGTCTTACTTTTCTTTTGGAAATATTGGACTTTCTTCTTCTGCACCTTTCTTCCACTTGATGATGTCCACATCCTCAAACATCTCTTC
>CM035425.1:53757882-53837882 GCA_020310875.1 Ceratopteris richardii
ATAATTATAGATTAGAATAGGGTAACAAAATTCTATTATGCACTATTGGCCTACCATGTTTCTTATAAGATTTCTTTATGCTATCCTACCAATAAATTACATCAGAAAGACTAATTACATAGGTTAGAATCTATCTAAAACTATGGAATTTTCAAGAGTGTTTGCTATGCTCTTGTTCTAGACCAAAGGAAGAATAATTAGGAGCCAAAAAGCAAGAGATCCATTTTCTTAGGTTTTTAAAGATCAAAGGGAGCGAAAGGAAGATGAGAGGAAGATCAAAGGGAGCCAAAGGTTCTTCGGAGCCAAAGGAAGATCAAAGGCAATCATGATTTGCTATCTATAACACACACACATGCAGTGAAGGAAAAGAAAGGAGCTTCCACATTACCATCAAGAGAAGGATTAATTCACTATGTACCTAGCCCAAGAGTCATCCCTATCTATGAATAGGAAGAAGCATACCCAGTAGATGGTGAGAACAGTATATACTAAAGTAATATCAACCAAATAGAGGGGTTGTTGTTGCAGTGGTTGAAGCAGGTCTATGGTTATTGTAATCATACGCCAAAAATGATTGAAGAGAAGGAAAGGCCAAGGAGATAAAAAGTTATAGAGGAGAAAACATGGGCTTCTACTTGCATAGGCAGTGCAATCATGATGTTTGAGATTATGAAGGAAACAATGAAGCTCATAACTGCAGAGAAAGTTCTTGTAGATCTAGCATGGAAGGAGGCTATGCAAGCATATTATGAGAAGGGGATGAAGAATGAACCATGCAATTTCATTAACATGAACTAGGTTTGACAAAGGACATGATAGATGGAGCCTTCAAATCCTATCAATAAACATTGGTTGCAGAAGGAATTTTGGTAGAGGACGCTTTCAATTTCAAAGACTTCTCTGGTCTAATGAAGACTATTTTGATAGTGCTAGTGGTAAGAACTAGGATGATATGACAACTTTTCATGTTACATGTTATATAGAAACTTTTGAATGCTAACCCAAAGGAGAACATACATGTATCTTAGACACCTAATTTTGAGGCTCAACATTCAAAGAACACATTATGTAAGATGAAGAAGGCATTCCGTCTATATGTTCATCATACTTGCTGATATACATTTAGAGGTAAGAGAAGGTATTTGGTAGTGTTATGTACTTATTGATTACCATATGAGATGTCAATTTTGTAGATGACTTTTGAATAGGCTTGCAAATAGGCATGATGAGGGACATTCAAGATTTGCAAAGAAAATGTACTTGAGGGGATGGGAGAAATAGTCTATTATCCAATTGAGGAGAATGGAACTAGTACCTTCACAAAAGTGCTTACAAAGGGTCTACTTTAGTCACATCTTTAAAGACTTGTGATTGAGGAAAGGCATTAGTTCAACTTCGGGTAGACATTGAGGATGGTAGGGGCGTTGGACATGGTTGTAGCTCCACCCTTATGGAAGACTTGGTATTAGAACAAAAAGCTAGTTCATCTTTGCTTGGACATTAAATGGGGGTATTAGATATGTTTAATGGCTCACCCTCATGTAGCACTATCATTGTTCCATGATACAACTTTCTTAATTGAGGAAGGGTTAATTTGATGTGATCCATGAGATCCAAAATTGATTCTTAGTGTACATTAAGGAAGAGAAAGGGCCACCAATATTATCCTACTTTCTTACATTTAATTTAAACCATCGATCAATGGTGGAGATTATTTATCGCATCGGTCAAACTACCATGACCCTAGAACATGCGAAAGCTGACATAGGCTTGGAGGAGCTTATAAGGATGGTATCCTCCCCATGTGGGACTATTTTGTGGGGACTTTGGAGCCAATAGGCCTTTCATCTTAGTTTCCATTGCATTGCTTTATATCCCTTCACCAAGCATCTATTTGAATCACCATTGAGCCTCCATATACGGAGTCCATGGGTGGATAGAACAATCTATATCTTGCATAGTGTTTGAATTTTGCTATAGTAGATTTTGGAGTTTGAGTTAAATTTTGTTGAGTTAATATTCTTCTGATCTTGAGTCCACTTTTCATTATAAATATATCTCTTGCTTTTATATCATGCCTACCAATATCTCTCTTTATTAATAGCTTCTAAAGGAGGAAATATGGGGGGCGGGAGAGGGAGCCAAGCAGGCAGCAAGTAGCTCCAATGGATTGTAAGTGCTCATAAACCTCATGAAGATGATCTTGTGTAAAAGAATCAGCCATAGGTATATCAATTTGAGTGATAAACATGGGAGTGGAAAGCTTTTTATCGTACACAATTTCATATGATGCATGTCCAATTATGGTATGTGTTGTGTTATTAAATGAAAATTGTAGTAAATAAAGTTTTTCATCCTAATTATGTGGATTATCTAAAGAATAAAAATGTAATAGATCCAAAATAGTACCATTCATAGCTTCTCTTTTCCCATTTCTTTTTGGATGAAATGTAGAGCTAAAATCTATTTTGGAACCCAAATTTTGAAATAATGCAACCCAAGTCATTACAAAAAGGACATCTTGATTTGAAAGAATAACGTTTGGAAAACCATGATGTGGAAAAATACATTGAATAAATAACTTAGTATCTTGAGGTGCACAAAAGAGTATTTTTAAAGGGAATGAAATACACTTGTTTACTAAACCTATCAACAATTGTCCAAATGAAATCATTATGAGATCAAGTTTTAAGAAGACTAGTAGTAAAACCCATAGAAATTTGTTCCCATGGTCTATTAGGTCATTTCATACGTTGACACACAATGCAATGGGAAACATACTATGCAATATCCTTTTCCATATTTGGCCAAAAGAAAAACTCTTTACATGTAGAAATAGTACTTTGTATGCCCTTATGACCCATATATGGTGGTTCATGCATCTCTTTCTTACCAAATTCTTAAAAACCTTGTGTGATGCATAAAGTGTGTTTGAAATACAAGAATCCATTATGAAAAGTGTAGACATGGAAAGGTTGCGAAAAGTCTGGTAATTGAAAAATAGGTGCATGGGAAAGTGCATGTTTGAGTTTTTCATAAGATTGTTGTTTTGATGATCCAAAGGTAAATTTTTACTTTTTCTTCAATAATAATGTGAGTGGAAGTGCTAAATAAGAAAAGCCCTTTACAAATTTTCCATAAAAACTAGCTCACCCTAGAAAAGAGCATACATCATTCACAGATTGAGGTACACACCATTCTTCAACTACTTTAATTTTCTTTGGATCTACATGAATGCCTTGACTAGAAACAATATGGTCTAAATACTCTAATTATTTTTGGAAGAAATAACTCTTTTCAGGATTGTCATAAATGTTGTTTTTTCATAACAAATTAATGAAAGTTGCTAAATGATTTTCATGATCATCATCATTCTCACTATAGACAAGTATGTCATCAAAGAAAACAAGAACAAAAGCTTGGTATTCAAGAAAAATGTTATTCATCATACATGCAAATGTAATAGGTTCATTGGTAAGTCCAAAATGCATTACCATGAGTTCAAAATCACTACTAAGATCTAAAGGCAGTCTTAGAAATGTCATTTTGTGTCATTCGTATTTGATGATACCCGGATTTAAGATCAATTTTGCTAAAAACACATGCTCCACAAAGTTTATCTAGCAAAAAATTTATCCTAAGAATAGGATATCTATTTTTAGTTGTGATCTTATTGAGTGCTCTATATTCAATGCACATCCCTTTCTTTTTTCCACTAAGAGAACAGGTGCTCCAAAGGGAGAAGAACTAAGTATAAATCCTTTTTGGACTAGATACTTAACTTGATTAGCTATTTCATGTTGATATAAAGGTCCATGCTATAAGGTGCTTTATGGGGAGGAGAAGTACCAAGAATTAAGTCTATACTATGATCAACATATTCCCTAGAAGGTGGTAGTTTAGAAGGAAAATGAGCGATAAAACAATTCTTATAAGAATCCATGAATGATTTATGTGCATTAGGAATTTTATGTGTGTAATCAACTATGTTATTGACAAAGGAAATACATGAATTCTAGCATTTCCTAAATGCACATTTTACTTGGGCATGACTAATTAATGTAAATGGTTGGAAGTCATGCATTACAAACAAAGAAATGTCATGATTGTTAAACTTAAACCTCATTGTGTGTGTATGATAATCAATGTATGGATTATAATGATGACCAAAAGGCATACCAAGTATAGAATCATAGGGTTGCAGAGGAGCAATTAAGAATGTGCGTTCATCTATGTATGAACCTATACAAATCTTAACATTATCCATTTCACTTGTAACATTATATCTATTTCCCTGAAATGTAGCCTTAACTTTATACATAGAAGGAAGTGGATGTAATTCAAGATCTTGCACTAGTCTATGAGAAATAAAAGCATGCAAACTACCATTATCATGTGAAATATAAAAAAATTTACCATTAATAGTACCTTGCATGCAAAGTAAAGAATAAATAGAAATTGCATTACCCAAGGTACTTAGATCCTTTTCCAATGCTTCTTCGGTCCAATCAGGCTGAATGTCTTTAGGAACCACCTCCATGTGGTGTACTTGAGCTCCAATAGGCTTCATGTAACTAGTTTGGAACCTACATTTAGCTTTAGTATTATCAAACTTACCACAATGCCAACAAGTGATACAAGGCCTCTTTTGTTGAGCATCCATCATTGTAGTTTGAAGGATTGGAGGTTTTGTAGGTTATAAAGGGGTTGCTTGGGTACTCGTGAGAAGTTGGATTAAGGAGGGCACCAAAAAGTAGGTGGGCATTGAAACATAGGTGGGCACTGAAAAGTAGGAGAAGAAATACTAGTGAAGGGATGCTTGAAAGGAAAATTGGACTTGATTGGTTATTTTTTTTGACTTGTTTGTTGTAGGCAAATGGAATTGGTAATGTATTGAAACTCCTTCTTAGCATCATGTGCAAAAGTAATAGCTTCATAAAGGTTCCTGGGACGTAGTGTGTTGGGCTTGGCTTGGGTTCCCATCTTCAAACCATTTTAATAGAGGAGTCGTTTGAAGCGATCGAATAAGTAATAGTCCTTGCCAAAAACATTCAATGTAGGTAGACACATTATCTCCATCTTTCCATCCAAATGTTATCCATGATCAAGGAGCATGTAAGTGGAACTAAGGAGGAAGGAAGGATTCCTTGATCTTTTCTTGAAATTCAACCCATGCAATGGGGCGATCAGTGCTATGCCTCAAAACATTCCACCATAATTTGGCCTTACCCACCAAATAATAAGTTACAAAATTCTTTTTTTTTAATTTCAGAATACAATTCATCATAAAAAAGTCATTAAATTGGGATACTCATGAAAGAAAAAATTGGCCATCCTTTCGCCCATCGAATCGCAAAAAATGGAAACTTTCGGACCAATCTTGGACTGCATGTCTTGTTCTTGAGTGTTGATAATGGCCTTCACCAACCTAACTAGGTTGTTATCATCAATCTGCATTTGTTGGAGTGCAACATCACGTTCCCTAATCTCATTTTGGGCATGTTGGAGTTCATGTCGCAAAAGTTCAAACAATTGCTCAATTGATACCCCAGGTGGGGTTGATGTACCAAAATGCTTGATATTATCGGTAGGGTCCATGACTTTATAGAGAATCAAAACCAAAGTCTGGACTAGATGCTTGAGATGGATGTCGAATTGTGAAGAGAATGGATGCTGCAAATCACAACCGGATGTCGAGAAGCCACCTCTGCAAATGTGCCTTGGCTCTCATACCTCTGTTGACTGGATCCCATAGACGCACATATGCAGAGGATAGTACAAGAATGAAATTTGACAAAATCATAAACATAATAGAAAGAGAGAAGAGAATTGACACTAGATTGGGTACAATCTTCCTCCACATACTCTGGTAGATCATGCTTATTTATAGGTATTTTTCATTATGTTTTGAATAGAAGATACATGAGGGTAGTGCTTTGAAATGCGTGCATTTATGAAAATTTTCTTTATTTACAAAATTTTTGCTTTTCAAACTATCTCCTTATTTTACAAAAAAATTTCTTTCTAAAGCAATCTATTATTTTTACAAGAAATAACTAAAATACTATCTTCTAAATATTCTTTTAAATATCTTCAAAAACATTTGAATAAGTCCATGCATGTTCACACCCTCATGAATGTTCACTTACTAAATCAAAACAAAAATCACATTAAAACCCTCCGGACATTAAAATCCATATAACATTCCATTATTCAATAAAGTATAATAGATATTCTCCTCAATATAATGGTTTTGTTAAGAGAAGGAACAAAACCCTAGTTGGGAAAACTACGAGAACACTTGAAGAAACGAAGCTACACATTACCCATGGGCAAAAGAAATATCTACTATAGTGTATTATATCAATAGAATACTATCCAAATCAATTCGAGGTATGACTCCCTATGAAGCATGGAATGGGAAGAAGCTAAGTCTAGGTCATTGCAAAGTCTTTGGTTGTTTAGCATGTAGCCATACACCTTCAAAATTTATGGGGCAATTTGTTGAGAGAGCAAGTAACGATATGGTCATTGGATATGAATCAACAAGAAAGGGCTACAAATTCCATAATACAATAAAGAAATAAATTTTCTACAAGCAAGGATGTTGTGTTTGAAGAACCCATGCCATTGTATAAAGAGGATGAAGAAAAGTTAAAGTTATCCTACGATCTTAATATAGATTTCTTTCCATTAGGCAACAAGCATGACACGCAAGTGCATGGTTCTAGAAGTGACTCAAAAGATGATAAGATGACAAACAAAGACATTACAAAATTTAGAAATCTAGAAGGGAAGGCCAAAATTCAAGAATGTGGAGATATTCCAAACATAATAATAGAAGATCAACAAGAGAAATAAGATAAGTTGAAAGGTACAGTAATGACTATACATTTGGAGATAAATATACCATCTATTTGGTCAAAGATTTACTTTCAAAAGAGCCATCAATTTATGAAGAAGCCAAAGGTAACCCTAATTGCGAGAAAGGCATACAGGAGGAAATTGAAGTTCTAAAGTAGATGGACACATGGGGATTGAGTTCCTATGCAAAACCAACATGAAGGTAATAGATTGTAGATGGGTGTACAAATTGAAAATCAATTTGGATAGCTCTATTTATAGGTATAAAACCAGTTTGATTGTTAAAGGATGTGCTCAAATAGAGGGCATAGTCTAGGAAGAGACTTTCTCACGTATGGCCAATATAGCCACCATCAAAACCTTTCTTAGTGTTGCACTTGGAAGGAACTGGAAGCTACTTCAAATTGATGTGAATAATTCTTTCCTTAATGGATTGATCATTTAAGAGGTGTACATGTCAGAATCCCCAAGTTTTGAGAATTCTATGTATTCTAATTATGTATGTAATCTTAAGAAAGCAACATATGGTTTACAACAAGCCCCTAGATCTTGGAACTATAAATTAGTGGCATATTTGCAAGATCATGTAATTAAAACATGCAACTCAAACCCTTCATTCTTAATCAAAAAGTTTCATAATGATGCTATCTATCTATGTGTTTATGTAAATGACATAATTATGATACAGGATGATGTGATTGGGATAGAAAGAATCAAGAAACATATGCAGGTGGAATTCAAGATCAATGATCTTAGATAAGTCACGTTCTTCCTAGGGATGTAGGTAATCTATACAAATCAAGGGATGTACATTACTCAAAGAATGTATATCTAGAATCTACTCTTGAAGTTCAACATGGAGAATGCCAAAACTATAGGAACACCTATGCAGATAAATCATAAACATAGTATTAGTGATGGAGATCAAATTGAAGATATAAAGGATATCAAAGCCTTGTGCATTTTTTAATCTATTCTATAGATAAATGGCAAACATATCTTATAGTATTGGAGTTCTTAGACAATCAATGGACTCTTCAAGAAAGCCACATATGGATGAAGGTAGAAGGGTGCTCAAGTATCTAAAGGGTACAATCAATGAAGGTATATTCTACTCTTATAAATCTAATTTGGACCTCAAACTATATTAGGATGTAGTTTGGGCACAATCCAATGATGAGAGGAGAAGTACATTAGGCGTTCTATCATTTGGAGGATCAAGACTTGTTTCTTAGAGGTCCAAGAAGAAACCTACAACACAACTTTTAGCAATTGGAGCTGAATATAAACAATTTACAATAGTCACATAGGATGCTATGTGGTTGAAGGGGATATATTAAGACTTAGGAGGTGTCATCTCCAAATCTTTCATATTTGGAGAAAACATAAGTTCAATGCATCTAGCAGCAAACCCTGTATATCATGTAAGAACAAAACATATAGAGGTTCATTATCATTTTGTTAGAGAGAAACTCATGTCAGAGGAGATTGCTGTGTCACTTGTTCCAACAAATATGCATGGGCATATATGATTGTTGATATATTTAGGTAGTGATGTGTGTGAACACACTAGGACCACCGAGGCACTTTTTTCCCTCTTTAGGAGGTTTTTTTCCCCCGGCTTGTCTATATGCCTATTGCCCTAATGGGCTACTTATCTTTGTACATTCTCTAGTAATACATTCAGTATTGTGTGTTGTGCTCCAAGCTTCTTCTTCTTCCTTGTGCTCTTTGCATGCTTCCGTAGACGTCTAACTCCAACAATTGGTATCAGAGCAAGTCATCCCTTCATCTAGGGCACCATCAACACTCCTTAGATTGCAGTCTCAGAATGGCACAAATTTTGTTGAGCATACTCAACATGTTTTCGAGATCAAAACCGCTTCGCTTTGTGGTGCCAAAATCCCGATCTAAACTCGTTTTGGCCTCCCGAACGCACTATCACCACACTTGTGCAAGCTATTTCGTCTTTTTGTGCCAAAGGTATATACCAGTTTTTGTTCGCCAGTTTAAGCATCTCGAAGTCTGCTATAGGTCTAGCAGAACTTGTCTAGGCAGTTCCGTTCAACTTTTTGAGATACAATCGATTTTCTGCATCAAGGTATTTTAGTCACCAGTCATGGCTGAAAGCAGTGATGTATTTCGTATGTTGGCTATTGAGGATAAGTTGGATGGTACCAACTACCCGTTCTTGTCTTATATGATGCGACATGTATTGGTTGCAAAAGGAATGTGGAACATTGTGTAGGGTGTTGAAAAACATCCTATCATACCTGCAACTGTTACAACAACAGGTATTGAAGCTGATGCAGAACGTGTTGAAGATGGTGATATTCTGCATATTCCTGTTTCTGCTGCGGTTTTTGTTGCACTTACTACAGAGCAGATTCATTGGGATGGCAGAGATGCTCACACACATGCATTGATAGCTTTTTCTGTCAAACATGCCATTATTCCTCATATTTGCTCTTGCAGAACAGCTAAGGATGCTTGTCATACACATACCACATTGTACCAAGCTAGGAATGAGGCTCGTGTTGCTTACCTGCGAAAACAGTTGGAGAGTGAGCACATGAATGAAGGTGATTCTATGTACAGTGTCCTAACAAAGATCAAAGAATTGAAGGAACAGTTGATTTCTGCTGATGAGGTTATACTAGATAGCTCACTTGTGCAGACTGTTCTGAATGGTCTTCCTGATTCATATAAGAGTTTTGCTTCTACTCTTCGGTTGATGATGAAAGGCAATCCAAATGCCTTGTCTTTTGAGGAGTTAGTCTCTGTTCTATGGTAGGAACATCAGTGCAGGCAGAACAGGTCCATTATGCGTGTTGCAGATCAAGCTTTCTTGGCTAGTGAGAAGGGCAAAGGAAAATGGAGCTCTTCTACTAGTAAGCAGAAATCTACAAATGCTGCACATTCGAAGAACCAAGACAAAGATGAGAAAAGAATCAGGAAAGCAAAAATTGTTTTGTAAGTATTGTAAAGGAAATGATCATATCATAAAGAACTGTTCAAAACTGGCTGCAAAAGAGGCAAAGAAGAAAGAGGCTAGAATGGTTGTTGCAGAAGCCTCTACACCAAAAACGGAGCTTGCTAATCTTGTGCAGGAAGAAGAATGGGCATTTACTACTGTTTGCAGCTTTGACCCATCTTCTCATGAGCAATGCATGTCTGCAGTAGACTCAGATGTTTGGTACTTTGATAGTGGGGCGACGAAAAATATTACCTCGCAGCGTAGTTTCTTCTCTTCACTCGAGCCTACCCCTACAAGTTACATGTGCCAAAAACTCCTCTTATCCTATTATGGGAGTTGGTAAGATCATTTTGACTACTACCGATGGTAGTTCTTTCACTTTGTGAGATGCTTTATTTGTGCCAGGGATCAAGAAGAACCTGTTATTAGTTTCTACATTAGCCAAGATTGGCTTGGTTGTGAAATTTGTTGATGACAGGTGTACAGTTCATGATCTATCAAATGGCGATGTGATTACTGCTTCTGGCATTTTGTGTTGTGGGCTGTATAAGCTCATAGACTATGAAAGATCTGTAAATGATTTGGCATGTGCAGTAAATGATTCTCAGGCTATGTCAGATGCAAAGCTTTGGCATGCACACTTTGGTCATCTGAATTTTGCTAGTTTGCTATGCCTGCAAAAATCTGAAATGGTGTCCTCTTTGCCCAAACTTGAGGCACCTGGAAAACATTTTTGTGAAGGCTGTATTTTGGGAAAAATCCAGCGTTCATCCTTTCCAAAAGATGGTTCAGTTCGAGCTACTTAGAAATTGCAGCTTGTACATAGTGATGTCTGTGGTCCTATGCAGACAGCTTCTTTTGGGAATTATCTTTACTTCATGACTTTCATCGATGATTTTTCTAGGCATGCATGGGTATATCCATTGAAGGCAAAGTCCGAAGCGTTCATGTGCTTCAAAAAGTTTTTGGTTTTTGCCAAAAATCTGTTAGCATGTAAAATGGGCACCCTCCATTCTGATCGAGGGGGGGAATATATGTCTTCTAATTTTAATGCATTTCTGGCTGAACATGGGATAAAACACCAGTGTATAGTGCCCTATACACCTCAACAAAATGGAGTTGCTGAACGAAAGAACAGGTCACTCATGGAGATGGCGAGGTGTATGGTCAAGAGTCAGGCTTTACCACATAGTTTCTGGCTTGAGGCTATCATGTGTGCAGCACATGTACTGAGCAGGTGTCCAACCAAAGCACTATAGTCTATCACTCCATATAAGGCTTGGCATGATCGCAAGCCATCTGTTGCTCATCTACGTGTTTTTGGTTGTTTGGCATATGCATTAGTGCCTAAACAACATCGTAGAAAATTGGATGATAAAGTAGTAAAATGTATTTTTGTTGGGTAGAGTTCTGAAAGTAAAGGCTATCATCTGTATCATCCACAGACTAAACACATTCTAGTTAGCCGTGATGTTGTTTTTCTGGAAGATGCTATTCAGCCATTGCTTTCATGTACTAAGGAGACATCTGTTATCTCCAAAGAGATGTATGATACTTTGTTGCCTCTTTTTACAGGTGGACAGACTAGTGCTGGTCCTAATGAGGCAACTTATCAGCCTTTGCAGGTTTCATGTGATGATGCAAATAATTCCATTTCTGATGTAGATGTACATGATGCACTTATTGATGAGAGAGCTGATATTGAGCAGACAAGAACTATGCCAAAATGGCTGGTGTAGACCTTGCGTGATAGCAAATTAGATGCACCTCTGTCATATCGTACTCATTCAGGATCTCATAGTGCCTCTTTTGCATCAGATTGCTATGCTATGGCTACATCTAGTCTCTGTGATGAGAGTGAGCCTCTTTCATTTGATGAAGCACAAAATTCAAAAAATTGGATGGCTGCTATGCAATCTGAATATGATGCTATAATGAAGAATGAATGGTACTTGGTCTTTATGTGACTTGCCTCCTAGCAAGAAGGCCATTGGCACTAAGTGGGTATACAAGCTGAAGCGTAAACCATATGGTACAGTTGATAGGTATAAGGCTAGGCTTGTTGCAAAGGGTTATGCACAAGAAAGAGGCATTGATTTTGATGAGGCCTTTGCACCTACATGTCATATGACTACTGTTCGGAGCATTTGTGCACTTGCAGCTCATCATGGTTGGAATGTACATCAGTTGGACATTAAAACAACATTTCTGAATGGTGACTTGCATGAAGAAATGTATGTTTTTCAGCCTCGTGGCTTTGTGTAGAAAGGGCATGAAAACGAGCTGCGCAGGTTAAAGAAGGAATTATATGGTTTGAAGCAAGCACCACATGCTTGGTATGAGAAGATACATGCCTATCTGATTGCACATGGTTTTGAGAACAGTCCAACTAAAAGCACCTTGTATGTTAAGCATGCTAATGATGTGCTTCTGATCATTGTTGTCTATGTTGACGACATGCTGCTCACTGGTCCTATTGAGAAGCATATTGCTGATTTTAAGGCTGATTTGCATGCCTCATTTGAGATGTCTGATTTGGGGCATTTGCATCACTATTTGGGCATTCATTTTATGCAAGTTGATGGTGGAATGGCATTGTGTCAAACGAAATATATTGACACATTATTGTAGCGTTTTGGCCTTGAAGACGTTAAGCCTATTGCCACTCCTATGGAGAGAGGTTTTACGATTGAGTCTTCATGATGCTGGAGATGCATTTGATGTTGTTCTCTATCAGCAGGTTGTTGGATGCTTGATTTACTTATGCATTACTCGGCTAGATATTCAGTTTGCTGTCTCACAGATGAGCAGGTTTATGCATTGCCCAGGAGTCAAGCATTGGCAGGTAGTTAAGCGTATCTTTCACTACTTGAGTGGTACTCGGCTACTTGGGTTGTTTTATCCCAAGGGGGGATCACTACCGCCAGATTTGCATGCTTTTTTTGACTCTGATTGGGCTGGTTGCTATGACATTCGTGTGTCCACTAGTGGCTTTTGCTTCATGCTTGGTAGCTCATGTATATCTTGGTTGAGCAAGAACCAGCCTATTGTGGCCACTTCTAGTTGTGAGGCTAAGTATGGGGCAGCTTTCATAGCTACTATTGAGTGTGTGTGGCTCAGACACCTTATGGTTGATTTGGGTGTTGGTCAAACTTCTGCCACCACCATCTTCACTGACAGTCAGAGCGCATTGGCAGTTGCGAGGAACCTTGTGTTCCATGCTCGCACCAAGCACATTGAGGTTCACTATGACTATGTCAGGGAGAGGTTCTCTGCTGGGGAGATCAGCTTGGCATATGTGCCCATGCAGGAGAACATTGCAGACCTTTTCACGAAGGCTCTGCCTAGGGAGAAGTTTGAAGCTTTCCGCAAAGCTTTGGGCTTACTTCCTTTTGTGGAGTGATTTCCACAAAGCTTGGAACTTCCTTATACATGAGTGCCAGCTCCTTGTTCACTGCATCACTCCCTGGGGGGATTTGTTGATATATTTAGGTAGTGATGTGTGTGAACAAACTAGGACCACCGGGGCACTTTTTTCCCTCTTTAGGAGGTTTATTTCCCGGGCTTGTATATACACCTATTGCCCTAATGGGCTACTTATCTTTATACATTCTCTAGTAATACGTTCAATATTGTGTGTTGTGCTCCAAGATTCTTCTTCTTCCTTGTGTTGTTCGCATGCTTCTGTAGACATCTAACTCCAACAATGATGAACGAAGTTCTAGATGGAGAAAATGTTTGAAGGTTCAAAGCAATTGAACGTATTTAAGTTATTCAACTTTTAATACTCAACCATTTAGCTTGAGGGTGATCTATTAGAAGACAAGCTTTTACCATGCTTGGAAGAAGAGTTTCTCATCAGCAAGTCAAGTTCATTCTTAGAGTGAACCTTAGTCTTGGGTTGATACATGAGAATTTATAACACATTTTCATAAGCACCTATAATTATTTGTGGATTCTAGCTCTTTACTTTCATTAAAGGATGAATGTAAAACCCCGAAAAGCCATGGGCCAAAAATTTTTATATTCAACCAAAATTTCAAATCAAATTTGGATTTGATTCGATTTCCCAGATTATGAGAAAAGGCATAAGTCAAAACTAACTCAATTGTGAATGCATTTTAGATTGGCTTTGGGCTGTTAGGTTCATTGATAAAAGAAAACACAATGAAGATTAACAACATCTTGTTGAGTACCCTTCTTCTCTTTATCATCTTCTTTAAGTGAGCAAGATTATCTACTTACATTGTTCAATTTCTTATACTACTTGGATTCATATACTCTATGTGAGAAAATCTTTCTTTTTCCTCAAGGTCTATTCCTACTATTCCTTGAAAAGATAGGGTGACCCCTATTGATGATAAGCTCATAATCCGAGTAGGGCTTGTTTATAGTTCTGATTCCTATGCATAATAGAGTCTTTGGACTATTAGAAAACGTCCTTTAAGAGGAATTAGATAAGTTGTAGTTAGGTTGAGATTATCTAGTATTTGAAGTTGAACCTTCCTTCCATAAGTAGAAGGTTTCTCACTATCACTTCTCGAGTTAATAACTTGTTTTGGATTAAAATGTTCTTTGTGATGATCCAAGGGTCATAGGGTCTTTTACTAAAATAAGTAGAAGCTTATAAGTTGAATCAAGTTCTCAAAATGATAATACGTTGATTATGTACTGGTATATTGAATCAAACCTCAACACCCTAAGCTTCACTTTGCATCCATTCTCCTCCTCTAAAGCACTTTCAATTTCCATAACGAGTAGCTTCTTGGGCATGGAAAGAAGAGATGGTCAAGGTCCTCTCTACCTTGTAGGAAACACTTGCACTAGTGAACACATATTTTATTAGCTTTGACATTGGTCTAGATATCACAATGGAGGACTTGCCACATAAGAATCGATTTTTTGTTCTCAATGAGAGGATGCCACATGTCACCACATGTTAGTTGCTATTTGATGCCAGACCAGTTCATGCACCATCTCTTGTTAAGGGATATATTCAAGTCAAGGTTCTTATGGTTCCTCAAAGTTTTATCAAATTTATTACCGTTGGTCCATCTTAACCCTTCAATCTTGGGCTAGTCATTCTTCAGAAGAAGACACGCCCTTACATTATCCTAAGCATTGATTGTGTGTTTCAACAGGCACCAATCATCATGGTCAACTCTCCTAACAGGTTCTATGTCCCCAAATGTTTAAACATTACCTCTCTCATGGTTGTAAAGATGTTTCCATTTACTAATTCCCCTATTCCATAGCTTCTCTGCTCTTTCGATGTTGTCAAAGACAACTTCTTTCATTCTCTTTGGAAACCAAATAGAATCATTTTTCCTAATACCGGTCACTGACTTCAAATCTTGATTAACCTTGATATATGGTTTCATCTTGCTACAAATCTTCCATATGGACGAAACAAGGTTAGAACCTTTTGGACTCACTAAATGTTGATAAAACATCAAGTCTGGTAGATCAAGATGCTTCCACCTAGGGATTCTTGTAAGTTGAAGAGATGATTTTTTTGTAAGGATCATTTTAGCCCATGAGGATTCCACATTGCACTAAGCTTTGATTAGCCACTTGGATGCCATCTTATCCATCATTACTATCACATTCAAAATGCCCAACCCACCAGAATCTTTTTGATGAGCACACAAGGACCACTTGATTTTGGGCATACCTCTCCTATTGGGCTCACCACTCTAAAGGAAATTTCTACAAGTACTTTCAAGCTTTTCTAATTCTTTGTCTTTTGGTCTCTAACATTCAAGAAAATAAGTAATAGATGAAATGAGGAAGGTTTCGATAACCATTGCATTCCTTGCTAGGTTGAGCCACATGCCCTTTGAATAGGCTAATTTATAATGGAGTTTGGCTAGAAACCAATTGCCAAGGTGACCCATAAAAACTTTAAAGCCCATATAGATCTCAAGGATCCAAAAGATCTTTCCGTTATGTAGCTCCTTACAAAACTACTTAATCAAGATCTTTGGAGGGGTCCAGAAAATGGCCTTGAAAATAGTTCTAGATTTATTTATTTTGGATTCGAATGCAACAAAGAAAATGTATAGTTTTTTTTTAATATAAAGGAAGTTCGGCCTTAGCCTACTCTCCCGGACTTGTATTAAATAAAAGGAAAAGAAAAGTACAAGCGAAGGGGACTAGTACCCACAAGACCCCCCAAGTCCCATAGAGGGGGGTAGATCTTAGTGAGTTTATATGGCATTATTAAGGAAGTTAATGACCCTCTCATCACCCTCATGTGAGGCCCACTTGGGTTTGAGCTTGTTGTTTATCTGAAGGAACACTTTATGATGGCTGAACGGGGGGGGAGGGGGGACTTCTTACAGTTGGCTAATAAGTTAGTGGCAAGCACACCCCAAGGATTTGGATAAATTGGTCGATAATTCATTTGCGAAAGTGCATTCCACCTTATTGTTATCTATCATGTAGGGAACCTATTACACATCTCTTTCATTCGTTTATCTACTTTCCCCACCCACTACTATTACAAATAAATTTTCACATTCTTTCTTTGAACTTCCTCTTCATATCTTAAGTTGCTTCTAATTTTTTGTAGTTGAGGTTGGAGGCAAGGAAGACTATTTTTTACTTGTGAAAATGTTGAGCCTAGCGACACATAGTTTACCTTCTCACAAATTGAATGTCATGAATCCCTTTTTGTTCCCCTAAAACGAAGAACTTGTGACTACTTGACAACTAACTTTGAGCACTTAAGTGGAGAGGTGAAATAGCTAAAGTCCTTACCTCTTGTTGTGGACATCTCCTAGTGAACGAAATGAAGGGAGAGGATTGAGGGATCAGCATGACACGACTGGGCCTTCCTATGACTAAGATGTTGTTGGAAGGTGAGAGCCAATAGAAAATGATTAGAGAAAATGAAGTAAACACATTGAAAAAACTATAAGGGACCATGCTAGTCAATGCTATTCTACGTGATATAGCATTTATCATGTCTATCTTCTTGCAAATCTTTACCCAACTAGAGGTTCGAAGAAAACAAACCATGCAAGTCGTTGAGTTCCACCACATTATGGTGTAGCTTATCCTCATCCTAGGCATCGTTTGCAATGCCCTCAATTACATGCTCCCTTTGGTCCCATCTCTAAGACCTAACTTCCACCATATTAAATTTCCCATAAAGGATGATCTCCAAGGGTAGAGAGTCTAAAGAGTTCCAAGTATTCAATCCTTCCATGTCTGAACTGAAAGAACTTGGAGAAGCTTGTAGAAGGTAGAAAAGTGCGTTTCGAGGCGACGAAGTTTGGTCAAACCAACCGGCACAAGACCAGCCCTTGAGCTTATGGAGACTCAAATAGACCTTATAGGCATGCAATAAGTGCAAATAAACACACTATGTACTTTGGATCATCAATGAGAATGAGTCGATACAAAAACAGATAGGTTCGCGGGTCGACTAACTCAAAAAACTTACTATCTATGGAAGAGACAATGAACTTCAAATGCCCATAGCGACCACCGTGATTACAATTAGAAAAAATCCTTTTATGGGAGTGATACACATAGGGTTCAGTGTATGGAATGCACAAAAGTATAAGGAATAAGAAAAATATGCTATAGGAATGAATGTGACATTCACCGGTGGTACTTCCTATTTTTTAGGAATACGTAGAGATTGACCCAGAGGCAGAAAAACTCATATTTCTCCACATCTGCTGAACCAAATGCTTTGAAACTTTACAGGCATAAACGAGACATGACTACCTTTCTAATGAGTCATCTTGCACTCAATTTGGAGCTCTGGATAGAGAGCAGCAACCTCTGTAAGATTACTATTGGCGAAGAAGATGATGCAGAAAATTGAAGGAGCAACACAATGATGGTTACAAGTGTATGTATATTGCTTGCATGTAATGTACAAGTGATTTAAAGTATTTATATAGACTCTAGGAGTGTTCCACAACTTTTACAAGTTGAATTTGAATTCAAATGAAGGTGGGGATGGTTGTTGGAGGGAATCAATTCACTTTCCTACAATCTAGGAAAAGTGAAGATCTTGATTGATCTACTTTTATGTGATTGATTGCTTGATTGAATGCAACTTCAACCACCAAAAATTCATGGGATTTGGGCTCTATATTTGTACCTTTACATGTGTAAAGCTCAAGGCTTTTACAAGGGTAAATGAGCCATCAAAAATCTCTCAAAAAAATAGATACCTCATTTTGATCCCTTTTGATGAATAGAGAAGGATCTGAGCTGCTAGCTTTGAACCCTTGATCTTGAAGATATGTAACCAACCCGTAATTCCAAGCTCTTGGAGCTTGTTTCAATCCATATAATGCTTTCTTAAGTCTGCAAACATAAGATGGATGATCAGGGTTTTCAAAACCTGGTGGTTGTGACATGTATACCTCTTCACTTATCGAACCATTTAAGAATGCATTTTTCACATCAAGTTGGAGGAGTCTCCAATTCCTTGCAGCAGCTACACTTATCAATGTCCTGATTGTAGTCATCTTTGCAACTGGTGAGAATGTTTCCTCATAGTCTATACCATGAGTTTGTGAGCATCCTTTGGCAACTTATCTTGCCTTGTACCTGCAAACTGATCCATCTGAATTTCTTTTAACTTTATATACCCATGTGCAACCAATTACCTTTTGATTCGGCGACATTGGAACCAAATCCCAAGTGTCCATCTCCTTCAATGCATCTATCTCTTCGTTCATGGCCTTTTCCCAATTAGGGTTTCCCTTTGCCTCTTCGTAGGTTGAGGGTTCCTCTGAAATAGAGTCTTTTGCCAAGTAGATTGAATGCTTTGTAACAAACATGGAATCATATCCATACCTTTCTGGTTGTTTCTTCTCTCTTGCTGATCTTCTAGGTGCTTGTTTGGAGCATTCTCCAACCTCTTGCATCTTTGCTTTGCCTCTTGACTTCCATAGCTTGTAATCATTTTCTCTTTCATCTTGGTCATCGTCTGTATCACTTCTTGGATCCTGGACCTGTGTATCATGCTTGCTTCCTAATTGATGAGAGTCAGAATCAAGATCATATGGTAGTGTTACCTTTTGTTTGTCTTCATCATACCAAGACCTGTGTTCTTCAAACACAACATCTCTACTTGTAGTGAATTGCTTGGTTGAAGGATTGAAGAACCTATAACCCATCTGAGTTGAATCATATCCAATAAACACTGCCTTTGTTGCCCTTTCATCTAGCTTACCTCTTAGTTGTGATGGTACATGAACATAAGCTAAACAACCAAAAACCTTGCAATGTCCAAGACTAGGTTTTCTTCCATGCCATGCTCCATAAGGAGTCATACCTTGAAGTGATTTGGATGGTAGTCGATTGACAAGGTACACAGCAGTTGAAATAGCTTCTGCCCATAGATAATGCGGCAACTTCTTCTCTTCAAGCATTGTTCGGGCTGATCCAACCAATGTCTTGTTTCTCCTCTCTGCAATTCCATTTGGTTGAGGAGAGTACCTTGTAGTCACTTCCCTTTTGATACCTTTGTCCTGCAAGAACTCATCAAACTCTTTGGAGAAGTATTCTCCCCCTCCATCAGATCTGAGCTTCTTTAGTGATCTACCTGTATGATTCTCCACATGTGCAAGATACTTCTTGAAGCAATCAAACACTTCATTCTTACTCTTGACAAAGTATAGAACAGTCCACCTACTATGGTCGTCAATAAATGAGACATAATACCTTGATCTTGCCAATGAAGGTTCTTTACTTGGTCCCCATACATCTGTATGTACTAAGTCCAATAAGTTGTTGTGTATGTAGCCTTTGTGGTTGAATGGTTGTCTTTGTGCCTTCCCAATCTGACATGCATCACACCTGTTGATCATGTGTTGCTTTGATATGTTCGGCAGTCCTAGAACACTTTGATCCCTGCATATATCCTTCAAGGTTCTTTCATTCACATGAGGAAGTCTCTTATGCCACACTTCAAGCTCACTTAGGGTTTGAGACCCAAAGTTGAATAGAGCTATGTTCCTGGTTTCTCCTACTTCAAAAGTAAAGAGCCTACCATGATTCTCACCTCGGGCTAACTTCTTGAAGCCTTGACATGGATCTTCCACAAAAGCTCCATGTTGGGTGAACCTAACTTGCAAGCCTTTTTAAACTATTTGGCCTACACGTATTAGGTTTTTAGTGATAGTGGGTACATAGAGAACCTTACTCAGAATGTTTGTCCTGCCATTGGAAGCTTTGACATTACCAATCTTCTTCACATTGTGCTTCGTGTCATCCCCTGTTTGCACTTCATGTCTATGCTTTGGACTTTCCAAATCAGATAGAAGAGCAATGTTGCCTGCAACATGATTCGAACATCCTGAATCTATGTAGAAAAAATGATCATCTTCTTTACCTTCTTTGTGGCTTAGATTCATAAGAAGCAATGAGTCTTCATGTGGTTGATCTTCTGAATAATTGTTGTAGTCCCTTCTATTATAGATTCTATTGTTGTTGTTGAAATTGTGTCCACCTCTGCCTCTATTGCTGCCATATCCACCTCTTCCACTTCCTTTCTGGGTCTTCCCATTGAACCAACAATTCTGAGTGGTGTGGTTGGCCTTATCGCATATGGCACAAGGTTGAACATTCTAACCTTTGGCTTTGTCTTGCTTTGTTCCTTTCTTCTTCCCTTTCCACTTGCTCTTGCTTGCAAAGTTGGCTTGAGAAGTCTCTTCTTCATCTTCTTCCTTCTTCTTGCCTTTCTGCTTCTTATCCTTCTTATCTGCATAAAGAGCACTAGTTGAATTACCATGATAAGAGTTACCTTCCTTTATGCTATTGTTGGCTTCTTGATTGAAGAGTTGTCCAAGAAAGAGTTGCACATCCATGATGAGATCATAAGCCGTCGTGAAGGATTGCCATTGCTTATCACTTCGAATGCCGTTGAGAATTTTCCTCATGATGACCTCTTCTTCAATCAACTCTCCAATGGATGCTAACTGATCTGCAACCTCTTTGACCTTGGTAACAAACTCTGTGATGGTTTGTTTGGGCTTCTTCTTCATTTGGTTGAACTCGTTCCAAAGATGATTCTTTCTTGCTTTGGTACTATCAAAAAAGAAAGTCTCGAGTGCATCCCAAGTCTCTTGAGATGTCTTGCATCCTCTAATATGTGGTAATAGAAAGTCAAAGATAGAGTTCAGTATGTACGACCTTGCTTGAGCATACCTTGCGCACCAAAGTGTGAGCTTATCTGTCTCCTCTTGTGTAGGTCCTGCTTTGGATCTTGGAATAGGCATAACTTCATCACCTGCGACAATTCCATAAAGATTTCTACCTCGCAAATAGGCCTCCATTCTGATTTGCCAAGCCGCATATTTGTGTCGATCAAGCTTCTCGATCATTGAGGGAAAGCCGTCACCCATATTGATCTAGCTCTTATACCACTGAAAGAACTTGGAGAAGCTTGTAGAAGGTAGAAAAGTGCGTTCCGAGGCGACAAAGTTTGGTCAAGCCAACCGGCACAAGACCAGCCCTTGAGCTTATGGAGACTCAAATAGACCTTATAGGCATGTAATAAGTGCAAAGAAACACACTATGTACTTTGGAGCATCAACGAGAATGAGTCGATACAAAACAGATAGGTTCGCGGGTCGACTAGCTCAGAAAACTTACTATCTATGGAAGAGACAATGAACTTCAAATGCCCATAGCGATCAGCGTGATTACAATTAGAAACAATCCTTTCATGGGAGTGATACACATAGGAATGAGCGTATGGAATGCACAAAAGTATAAGGAATAAGCAAAATATGCTATAGGAATGAATGTGACATTCACCGGTGGTACTTCCTATTTTTCAAGAATACGTAGAGATTGACCCCGAGGCAGAAAAACTCAGATTTCTCCAAATCTGCTGAACCAAATGCTTTGAAACTTTACAGGAATAAATTAGACACTAATACCTTTCCAATGAGTCATCTTGCACTCAATTTGGAGCTCTGAGAGAGAGCACCAGCCTCTGCAAGATTACTGTTGGCGAAGAAGATGATGCAGAAAATTGAAGGAGCAAGACAATGATGGTCACAAGTGTATGTATATTGCTTGGAGGGAATCAATTCACTTTCCTACAATCTAGTAAAAGCGAAGATCTTGATTGATCTACTTTTAGGTGATTGATTGCTTGATTGAATGCAACTTCAACCCACCACAAATTCGTGGGATTTGGGCTCTATATTTGTACCTTTACATGTGTAAAGCTCAAGGCTTTTACAAGGGTAAATGAGCCATCAAAAATCTCTCAAAAAAATACAATAAATGAGCATAAGAAAAAAAGAACTCTCCAACAGATATTCTTTCGATGCAATAGCCTTTGATGTAGATCAAATCCACCTCAAGCATAGTGTAAGCTTGATGTTCCAACATGAACTGGGAGCATATATGGAGGTAATGGTGAGTTGAAGAGTTCCCTTAAAAGATGCAACAATCCACCAATGGTCTAGTCCATCATAGTATCCACCATGAGGGAGTGCCATGTCAGTTTGAAGTCTATAGCTGCAGCACCACTCCCATGCGTGTGCTTTGTGGAGATCCACATATGAGAGGCGGAAATACTTGTTAGCCTCTTTTGTAGTTTGATCCCATCAATTTTTATCTCTTGAAGATAGATAAAGTCTAGGTTGACATTCTTATGTTAAAACCATTTATGAAACACACTTGATCTTGAGGGGTCAATCAACCCTCAAATGTTGTACAAAACAAAAAGAGTTTTCGGAAGGAGCTATCTTTCTTTGTCATGGATTTGTTGTTGTCCTTCTTTTTCTTGTTTTCAACTTCTTCTCATCTTCTAGAGATTGATGGTTCCTAGCAGAAGAGATGACCTTTAGGGGGGCCTCTTGAAAGGGAACCCAACAAGGATTTTTCCTTTTTAAGACACCACCCCCAGCAAGGAGTCCATATCATGACCCAAAAATGTGAAACCCATGATATAACTTTTATTGTCAAGGTTATCTTTTTTTGCTGAAGGCGAGAGCATCCTTTTTGCTAGATGTGGCTCCTTTGTGTTAGGTTGCTTTCTTGTGGAAGGATACTCTAGGGTTTCTTCTTTGTTGATTTATTGATCCCATTAACCTCGGTAGTCTAGGATATTGATCTCGTTCTCTAGATTACAAAAACTATTGCTAGTTGTAGGGAACGATTAAGCAAGATTCAGCCTACCACCTCCTTTGAGGCTTCTTTTCCTTCTACATCTTAGGTCCATAAAGGCCTCTATATTATGATCCGTCAATTGGGTTTTTAACTTTTAACTTCCCCCTAAAACTTTGGATAACATCTCGGATGCAAATCAAGTATTAAGGACCCAACATGGCTTTCATATATCTTAACATCCTTTTTATACTTTTTTCTTACCCATTCAACGCATATTGGGTTAGTATCAAAATTAACACAAACATCCTTTCCACTTCCATAGTTAAGTTTTCTTTAAGCATGGCTGCTTCAAGTGCAGCTTTTCTAAGCTTTCTTACCAATTTTGTATATGAATCCCTATATAAAGAAGATTCGATTCTTCTCGCATGCTGATATAGAGGTTCTATTGAATGTGAATATTCTCGAATCCAAACAACATAAAAGACAAGCTCCAAGAAATCCCCTTATTTTTGTCGTTTATTATACAAACTTTGTTCATATTTTGGATAACGTATACATGGATGTTATCCTATAGGCCCACGAAAATGTTATACTTTATAGAATAATGGAATGTTAAACGGATTTTATTGTCTTGAAGTTTTTAATGTGATTGTGTTTTGATTTAACAAGTGAACAATCATGCGTGCATGGACGTGTGTGGATTTACTCGAATATTTCTGAAGGTATTTAGAAGCTAGTATTTTCTATATTTTTGTAAAAATAGTAGATCACTTAGAAAATACGTATAAATACACATACTCTAAGAGATTCCTCCGTCAGAGTTTGTGGGGTGAGATTGTACCCAATCTTATATCAGTCTTGTCTCTCTCTCTCTCTCTATTGTGTGTGCTCTCTTGAGATTTCACTATCATATTCTCTTTGCATATGTGCATCGAAAAGATCCAATTATAGTGGTATCACAACTTGTGTGCATTTGTAGATGTGTACTTCTCAACATCTGTTCATGGTTGGATGCTTGTTTTGATTTGTTTATTCTCATCCGGTTGAGATTTACATTTCTTAATTCATGTTTAATTCACGTTGACTAGTGTTTCTTGAATTGGCTACTGTCTACTGTCCTTGTGGCACTGTCACACTATTCCACTATGGCATTTTCTATGTCCTCTAACACAACAACAATGTCACATTATCACAATGTGCACTTTCTTCTCACACTATTACACTATGCACTATTGATTGTGCACTGTCCTAGTTCCACTTGGGTTTTGCTTTATCTATTTGTTTTATTAATTCCATTAATCCATGTGGTTACTCTTACAAATTACTACAAGGCATCGATAAATCCATCAACTAAGTCATAGAACTATGGTTTAACTTTGGCATCTTTGGCTTCTCTAACACTCATGGTTCTCTTGCTTCCCTTAAGTTCTGTTGGTAGTTGTTGGCTATGTGGAAACCTTCTTTAACTAATGAGTGGCAATACGAGGTTAGTTATCTATTAGCCTACTCTTCACGTGTTGATACCCCATTTTTGTTAACTTATATTTATCATTACTTCTTCCTCTCTCTTCCTTTTTAAATTTGCAAGACAAAACCATTTTCTATTTCAATTCCAATATTGTTGAAACATGTTTAGTACTAGGCTTTGGTTCTATATAAGGCCATGTATCCTACCCGTACTATAAAGGATTTTGGTACATCACCCCTACTCGAGATACTACTTCAACAACAATTGGAGATTATGACATGAACTTCAAGATGCTCAAAACTGGATAAAAGAATGTAATGCTTTATTCAAAATTATGAACACTTGATTTGTGCATATCATTCACAATCAAATTAAAATCGAATTTTCCATTTGCATGCATGTGCGTTTTTTTACATGGAATACACTTATGATTATTTTGTGGTCGGACATGTGATTTTCCATCCATTTCTATTTTATTCTTATCAACTCAGATCAATTGTTCATCAACTTAGAGGCACGTTATACTTTATGAAATAATGAAATGTTAAATGGATTTAAATGTCTTGAGGTTTTTAATGTGCTTGTGTTTTGACTTAGCACGTTATGAATCATGAGGTCTTGAATGCATGTGGTTTTACTCAGATGTTTTTGAAGATATTTAAAGGATAGTATTATATATATTTTTGTAAAAATAGTAGATCATGTAGAAAGCGATGTTATATATATAAAGTTGATTTTTTGTAAACACATGCATTTTGAAGCGTTGCCATCATGTATCTTCTATTCAAGACGTAATGAAAATACATTTATATAAATACACATACTCTAGGAGAATCCTCCATCAGAGTATGTGGGTAGAGATTGTACCCAATCTTATGTTCAGTTTTGTCTCTCACTATTCTCTATGTGCTCTTGTGAGATTTCGTTATCGTATTATCTCTACCTACATGCCTCTACAAGATTTGGTTATAGAAGACTTCCTAGAATAGGTAACTTCCTTGAGTTGAAAGGTTGCGTTATGGCTTGAGAGTGTCAGATGAACCTTTCTAAGTCCTCAAAGAGTTGTCTCGTTATCTAGAATATGTTTCACAATAGATTATTGATTCCCATTTTTGCTTTGCGTAAAGATTTTTGGACATAACATTTTTTTTAAAACCATGATCTATTAGGACCACTGGATGCAGAACTTCGTCTAATTAATGGGTATTTGTTTTACATTTATTACCGATGGAGTGAAGATGTGATTTTCTGTACCTTCATAACTATACGTCTTCAAAAGCTGAAGTATTTACTTTTTGTTGACGAGGTACATTCCTTTTTCTCTTGTATGCAGCCTCTTCTTGATCGGAATGATTTAAAATCCCTAAATCAGATATTTAAAACTCACTTGCATGCTTTTTCTTTATCTTCTTGATGCTAGTATCATCAACTTTCTTAATGATAAGATCACCATACTAAATGGATATAAGTAAAAATTTATTACCTTATTTTGTCAACCATGTTAATGGATTTACATTTCTTTGCTTATAGCCACGTGTTTTAAGTGATACATAGGTATTTAATTTCATGTCCTTAGAGCTTTTGTAATACCATTAATTTCTTTCTTAAGCACATTATTTACAATCTCCAATAATCAAATCCTTGGGATTCCTGGTTATTATCCCTTAAAGCTATCCGTTAGTAAATACGTTATCACATGTATTTTATAAGTTTTCCATTGTATAGGAGTTTTTCTTGCATTCCAATTTCAATTCCTATTCTTTTCATCTTTCATAGAAGGCTAAAACCTTCTAGAAAAAACAATTCCTTAGTTTAAGGCTACACCTTTGTGTGCCAATCTAAGTTTCAAGCTAGATATACTTCAACGTACATGCCTAGTAACCTTTTAGTCCCTCTTGTTTCCTTTCATGTTCATGTTGTTCCGAGTACAAAAGTCCATTTCTTATTGTTTTCCACAGACTCTACTTATTTCTAGATAGCCGTAAATTCATGTATTTATATTACTTATGAGATTAAACAATATCACTATGAGGAAGTTTTAGTATCTCTATTAGACCTTGGATCATAAGCATAAATATAAACCATAAGTAAAGATATATGCTATAAAAAATGAAATCTCTGTGAGTAAAAATCACAAAAAACTTCCAAAAATTTTTGCAAGAAAGAGAGTTCTTGTTTATTTGATATTCATTAATAATGAATATATATTCTATACTTTTATAATACGATTTCTAGATTTAATTCTATAGTAGTATAAATTAATCTAGAACCAATCACGATAGATAGAGCTAAAGTCGATATGCCCTCGGGATAATAAGAAAACATCATGTCTTTGAGCTCAATTAGATATAGCATAATGAAAATCTATACAAATAATGATACATGCAAACATGAATTTCCTTGGATCACTCTACAAGGCCACTTTTACTGTAATAAATGAAGTATATTATGTTTTATGCTCTCAGTCTGGAACGTCCACTTTCAATGTTGTGTCCTCATATGAATCATTAACCATCTCTTAGGGAGAATTCATGTACTGGAGGGACTCTGAAGCGATTTATCTATTTCCTGTATGATTTATGTAGCTGTACTATTCCTTGATTGGACTCGGCTTGACTGAAAGCATCCATCAGGGGAATACGATCATTGAAAAAGAAACAACATGAGTCCATCTGTCGTATTGGATGTGGCGTATTCGTCAAGAACAAAAATTTTTTCCTTCAGCTTTTCTTTACAGTGGCAGAAAATACAAGTCATTCGGATCTGATCCTCTGACACACATCAAAATCTACGCGCTGAAGATATAGTGTTCTTCATCTTTTCCAGAAATCGACAGCCAAAACTTTTGTACAAAACAGAGGTTGCATTTTGAACTTCAGATGTTGTAATCCAGCGTTGCTCGTGGTTTCACCGTAGATTTGATTCAACGAAACTAAACAACTAAAGCATACTCCCAATCAGAGCGTAAAAAGAAAGGTATATCCTCTTTAAAAAGCTTTTATTTCAAAGCAAGAATCTCTCAAAGATGAGGACCTTAATGTGAAAACAAAGGTTTTCCTTGGGTCTATTGAGTTTGTTTTGATCATATTGACTTTTGTTCTTTTTTCTTAAAGCTTGGAACTCATTAGAGTTCATTACAAACTCTTATGATTTGCGATAGGAAATCTCGGATCTGTAAAGACCATTCTAAGAATGCGAAGATTGCAGTTCGATTTTCAGACATTGTAGGCGGTCCGTGTTTGTCAGTTTTCAGGTCAAACACAATGCATACGAGTAAATTTCTTTCAATGGATCCATAGAATGAAATATATGATGTGATGTTACCGCCTGCAAACAAAAGCAAGAACACTCTATAAAAGTGAGCTTAAATTTTCAAGCCAGATTCCAGTATTCTTGCTCAAAGATCATATGGTCGGTTCAATGCATCTGTTAAAGGCACCACTCATGTTTTCTGCAGTATTACTTTGTGAGTGTACCCTTGAAATGTTGCCAAAAGTCTACTATAACAAGCCCAAAATATCGGACAATGGTGACATTTCAAGGCGACAGATGGATTCCATGAGGACAATGACGAATAATTTTACAAAGAAGGAAATCATTTTTCTCCGACATGGAAAATCAAAATGCACAGACAAAAGAGGGATTTTCAGTCTACTCCTTTGTTTGCATTCTCGGGGCCATGATCTCCCAAAATCTTACCTTTTTTTCATCGTCTGGTTGCAGCATTTTAGGAGCCCAAACCCATGATCATCTTCCTAGATTACAGGATCTCTATTTAGAGGATTCCAGACCTTTTGATCCTTGCAACATACCTTTTATTGTAAAAAGGCTGACGTCAAGGACTTGAGATACCATGTACGCATGAGAGCCCTCTAACTTTAACATATTGAATGCAGCCAGCATGGAATATATCTGTGAATGGTCAAAGAAAGACGCTTATTACATAGAATTCTGTCAGTTTCAGAAAAAAGGTAGGGATATGGTGGAAACATACTCTTTTGTCTTTTACTTGAGTCCTCTTAAAGATCGATTCCTCTTAGAAATTGGAATCCACTTTCATAATATTCTTAGGCGGCAAAGAAATCAATGGGAAGGGCATCCATCAGATTCGTTCAGAACGTTACCTTCTGCCTACAGGTACAACACTGATTCGGATCCTTGATGATGTTGATCGGATGGAACGAATTCTTTGCACTAGATGAGTTTTGGATAGCTAGTCAGACCTTCAGAAATGATGGGCACTACCTGTTGAATTCTACAGAAATAATGCACTCGAATCGTGTTCCTTTTTCGTCATTCGAAATATACCAGAAATAAGTGAAACTTTTATTGTTCTTCTGAGAAACGCTGGAAAATGTTAAAGACAACAGAAAATAAAAAAAAAAACGAACGTAAATGATCTATAATCCTTATAGATAAAGAGACTTTTCTGCTTTCCCATATCCTAAGACATGAACATTTGATATCGAAAATGCTACAAGGAAGAAACACTGTTTGTAACGTCTTCTTGTCTCGGAATAAGAATTAGGAAAACACGAAGATATCTTTTTAAGAAAAAAAAACTACAATGTGAGAATCACAGTGTCGATTAGCAGCTGGATCACCAGCCAGGGAAGAAAGGATGTAGCGGTACTTTTGTCTAGCCTCCTTTTATATGTATGAGGAACTCTATAAAAACAAAGGAAAATGACTCACAAGATAACGGAGGATAAAATAGAAAAGCTTTATATACTGTTCTCTTATTTGGTTCTTCATTCTTGTCCTTCTTATAGTTCTCCAAATATCTTTTTCTATTCTCCTTTTGATCTATTACAACATGACCTTGGCATTGATCGTGATACATGAATGAGGAATTGCAGTCTTGGATCTTGGACCATTAAAATCCAAACTAAGGCTTATATCAATTTACTCATCTTCTATGCATTCTATTTAACCCTCCACTCACTTCCATTCATTGCAAAGAAAATAAATCTAGAGGGAAACCACTAAATCCTTTGATGGCTAGAAAATTAAGATAAAAGAGAAGTGTGACTAGATCTTGGTTTTTGTAGATCATTCACTTAGAAAGAAACTTTTGTTGCTACAATCATGAGTTCAAGAATACATATTTAAGGAGCTCCCAAACGTTCCTACAAGATCTTTTCATCTTGAACAACATGGGAGGAGATGGTCAGTATTTGATAAGTCAAGAAAAGTGGGCGAATTTTGTCTATGTAATGAACCCAATATTGGGTTATCGTGTGGATTTCCAAAACGCAACCACAAGGCATCAGCCACTACTTCTAGATTAGATTAGGAAATTTGAAAAGCAATTCAATAATCTCGGAAAATATGATAGATCTTCTATTTGATATGAAGAATTTTCTTTGGTTTTGGAAGTTGTAAATACTAAGCTATGAGATTTCTTTTTTGCCTCATCTTTAGGACCAACCAGTCTCTAGTATTATGGAAGATTGAGAAAACGATAAATAGGTCATCAAGAGGTATGAAATAGAAAAAAAAAAAGCAAATATTTCTAACTTCTCTCGTGGTCTAGACAAGATGCCTATAGAAGACCGCCGAGAGAGGAAAATAAAAAGTCGAATATAACAAGAACCAATGGCTAATCTCAATGGTATGGATGATATATTAACAAGTCAAGTGAAATGACTATTTGAAGTGTAAAAAAAAACAATTTTTTACCATGTTCCACAAACTTCCTAGCATGTGCAATGCAAAAAAAAAAAGAATAACTTAAGCATTGTACCTCTGGTTATCCTATCCCAAATTGTGCGAAGAGATGGTGGATACCTCCCAAGGATGAGTCTCGTGTTGCAAAAACCTGCTCTACACCTACAAAGGCAACTTCATGGATAGTAAGTAGAAACCTATATAAGAGATTTTGAATTCAAAACTTGAGCGGATTCAACCTAAAAGGTCCTTCAAGTTAGGGGAATCTCATCTAATTGATTTCTCCAACATTAGCTTTATTTGCACCTAACAAAGTTTTGTGATTCTCTTCTTCCTTTTACTTTTGGTGAATTTACATTTCAACTATTGCAAGAGATACTTGCCATGGTTCCTCTCATTGAGAGTACAACTAATGTCATTACGCCAATGATGATCAAGCACTAGACTTAGATGAAAATGCACCAATAGTGCCCCCTCAAGCCTACCATGCTTGGGTCTTCATTCTTCCTTGATGTATAGCAATCCAATCATGCCTTTGAATGTGCTTAGCTTGATACCATCCAATGGTTTTATCAACATGTCTGCACATTGAAGATTTGTAGATACATAGGACAATTGAATGTCCTTGCTTAGCAACTTCTCTCTTACACAGTGATAGTAGACTTCAATATGCTTTATTCAAGCATGGGAAGCAGGATTAGCTGCTAAGTTAAGTGAGCTAGTGTTATCACCAAAGATATGGGGAGTTAGAGTATGTAACCCCAAAGCTGACTATAGATCTTTTAACCACATTGCTTCTTGTGTTGCATTGGCCAATCCTCTCTATTCAGCCTCAATGGATGATAGAGCAATATTTTTCTGCTTCTTTGAAGTCCATGAGATGAGCTTTGAACCTGCAAAAGAAAAATAACCGTATGTACTCTTCCTATCATCCTTTGATCCAGGCAAATCTAGATATAAATAGAGTTTGAGATCAATCTCTAAACTAAAGGGCTTAAAAAATTCCTTCATTGATAGTAGCCTTCAAGTATTTGAGTACTCTCTTGGCTCCTTTCGTGTATGGCATCATTGGCTTGTGCATGAATTGAGTGAGTATGCTAACACTACAACATATGTCCACTCTTGTGAGTGTTGCATAGTTCAAGCCTCATAGCAAGCTTTGATAGTTTCTGAGGTCTTCGATGGGTTCTTCTTCATAAGGAATAAGCGTATGGTTCAACTTTATGGGTGTACCTACACACCTAGTATTCTCCATTTTAAACTTAGAAAGCATTTCATATACATACTTCATTTGAGTGATATAAATACCCAAATCTATATATACAAGTTCAAGCACACGAGAAGAAAGTCAGTGGTCTAAGATCAGTGATCTTGAATTCATCCTTCATTCTTGCTTTTATCTTATTGATTCCATTGATGTCATTCCCTATAATTATAACACCATCAACATACACACAAAGATAAATAACTTCTGATCCATTCTTCTTGATGAATAAGGATGTATCTGCTTTGCTAACCTTGAATCCTTGATCCTCTGAGTAGGTCACTAATTTGTGATTCCAAGCTCTTGGAGCTTGCTTCAAACTATACAAGGCCTTGTTCAATTTTCACACATAATTTTGGATGATGTGCAGCTTCATAACCTAGTGCTTGTGCCATATAAACTTCTTCTAAAATCCATCCATTGAGAAATGCATTTTTTACATCTAATTGTTATATCTATCCCATGGGTTTGAGAAAACTCCTTGGCTATTAACCTTGCCTTGTGTCTATTGATACTACCATCTGGATTCCTTTTGAAATTGTAAATCCACCTTGATCCAGTTACCTTCATTGATGGTTTGCTAGGGACAAGTTCCCATGTGTCATTGTCCATGAGAGCTTCCATTTCTTCATCCATTTCTTTTCTCCACCTCCTTCTTGCTTTGAGATTCTTCATAAGATGTAGGTTCTTCATGGTTGAGATCCCTCGCCATATAGATTGAATGCTTTATGACCAAAGAGGTATCAAATCCATATCTTTCTAGTTTCTTCTTTTCTCTCATTGACTGTCTAATTGGTTGAAGCGTGCTTTCTTGTCCTTGAGTTAGGTCTTGAACATTAGCTTTGCCTTTGTTCCTTCATAGCTTCAATTTCTCCATTTCTGTCATGTCATCTTCAGAATCACTATCTTCATGATGCTTTGTTTCCTTTGTTGGAAGAGATGGAAAGTCTTCTTCCAAGTTGAAAGAACTTGGAGAAGCTTGTAGGAGGTAGAAAATTGCGTTTCGAAGCGATGAAGTTTGGTCCAACCAACTGGCACAAGACCAACTCTTGAGCTTATGGAGACTCAAATAGACCTTATAGGCATGCCATAAGTGCAAAGAAATGCACTATGTACTTGGTATATCAAGGAGAAGAAGTTGATGCAAAACAGATAGGTTTGCACGTTGACTAGCTCAAAAAACTTACTATCTATGGAAGAGACAATGAACTTCAAATGCCCATAGCGACCAACGTGATTACAATTAGAAAAAAATCCTTTTATGGGAGCGATACACATAGGGTTGAGTGTATAGAATGCACAAAATTATAAGGAATAACCAAAACATGCTATAGGAATGAATCAGACATTCACAGGTGGTACTTCCTATTTTTCAAGAATATGTAGAGATTGACATCGAGACAAAAAAAATAAGATTTCTCCCAAACTACTGAACCAAATGCTTTGAAAATTTTTAGCCTAAACTAGACACTAATAACTTTCCAATGAGCCAACTTGCACTAAATTTGAAGCTCTGGAGAAAGAGCAGCAGCCTCTACAAGATTATTGTTGGAGAGGAATATGATGCAGAAAATTGAAGGAGCATGACAATGATGGTCACAAGTGTATGTATATTGCTTGCATGTATTGTACAAGTGATTTCAAGTCTTTATATAGACTCTATAAGTGCTCCACGACTTCTACAAGTGGATTTTGAATTCAAATGAAGGTGGGAATGGTTGTTGGAGGGAATCAATTCACTTTCCTACAATCTAGGAAAAGTGAAGATCTAGTTTGATCTACTTTTAAGTGATTGATTGCTTGATTGAATGTAACTCAACCACGAAAAATTAGTGGGATGTAGGCTCTATCTCTCGCTAGACACCCAAAGACTTTGATGGAAGTCTATTTATAAGGTATGTGGCTGTTCATACAACTACCCAAAGATAATTAGGTAGATTATTTTCATTTAGCATAGATCTCGCTCCTTCTACTATATTCATGTTCCTCCTTTCAACTACTCCATTGAGTTCAGGTGTGTACCTGGTTCTTACCTCTCTTTTGATGCCTTTTTCTTGAAGGAAAGCATCAAATTGACTTAAGAAGTATTTTTCACCAGCATCTTATCTGAGCCTCTTGAGACATTTGCCTGTTTGGTTCTCCAGAAGTGCAAGATACCTTTGAAACAATTAAAAACTCCATCTTTATGCTTCATAAAGTACCAAATTTTCCACCTACTATAATCATCATTAAAAGATACATTATTTCAATAGAAGCTTCTTTGCTTGGACCCCACATATTTGTGTGCACAAGTTCCAATAGCTCTTGATGGATATAGCCTTTCCTGTCGGAAGGTTGTCTATGTTCTTTGCCAAATTGACAAGCTCTAGACTTGTAGATCATATGTTTCTTTGTGATGTTGGGTAGTCTAAGTACACTTTGATCCCTGCATATTTGTTTCAAAGTTCTTTCACCAATATGAGAAAAACTTTTATGCCATACCTCCAATTAAGAGAATGTTTGAAATCGATAGCTAAACAATGCTATGTTCTTGGTATCGTCCACTTCAAATGTGAAGAGTCATCCTATCTTTTGTCCTTTGCAAATCCTTTTAAATCCTTGCTTTGGGTCTTCCACATATGCTCCATGTCTTGTAAATCTAACGTGCATTCCTTTCTCCACAATTTTTCTGACACTTATCTAGTTTTTTGCTTAAATGATTCATATTGCCATATCATGTCTTAACATTACATACTCTTTCCATTGAATGCCGTGTATCATCACCTATTTGCACTTCATGTTTGCTCTTGGGATCTTCCAACAGTTCCTGATACATGATTTGAGGACCCTGAGTTAATATAGAAAACATGGTCATCATTCTTACCCTGCTTCATTGATAGGTTCCACTTTAGGGTCCATTCTTTCCCAATATGGAGATGATGGACACCTACATCTAGTTGCATATTATCATTCAAGGAAATTTTTCCCTGTAGAAATTAATTATGAAATTCATGATAAAGAACTTCTATAATTGTTGTAGTCCTTCCGCTATATCCATTTTGATGGTTGTTAGTGTTGTTGTAATATTTGTTGTTGTATCCTCCATTATATCTACCTCTATTTGATGCATAACCACCTCTACTGAATCCTCTTCATCTAGAATTGCTTGGGTCTCTATAACATTCTTTAGTAAGGTGATTAGAATAACCACATATATTGCAAGGGTGAGATGCTTGGGATCTCCCTCTGCCTTGGTTTCTTCCTTTGCCTCTTCCTCTAGCTTTTCCTCTACTATGAAGTTGACATGGAACGAGGTACCTTCATCTTCATTCTTCTTAGACTTTGACTTATCCTTAGCTTTAGATTTATCAGAGTATAAGGCAAAATATTGATTACCTCTTGAGGATTCATGATTCTTGTTCAACTTTGCTACATTTGTGAAGAGTTTGCCCATCAATGTGTTGAGTTCAAGTACTTGCATGTCCATGTATAGTTCCACAGCAGTTGTGAATGATTCCCACTTGTCATCCGCTCTAATGCCATTGATGATTTGCCTTATAATTTTCTATTCTTTCAATTACCTTTCCAATGCTTCCCAACTCATCTGAAATCTCCTTCATCTTGGTGACATAATTAGTCACTTTCCTTGGGACTTTTCTTCAAGGTAGTGAACTTCATCCATGGTTGGTTCTTCCTTGCTCTAGTTTTTGAAGAGAAGAAGGCAGCAATTGCATTCCAGATCTCCCTTGAGCTCTTGCATCCTTTCGCATGGGGTAATAGAAAATTAGAAATTGATTTTACAATATAGGACCTTGCTAGTGCATCCTTTGAACACCAAGTTGTAATCATCTCTTGCTTTTCATGTTATGGTTACCCTTTGATTCTCATTGTTGGCATGACTTCATCTTTAGATATGTATCCAAGTAGATTTCTTCCTTAAAGATAGGCGTCTATCTTCAGAGACTAGGCTGACTAATTTTTCCTACCCAATGTGTAAATGGTAGAAAGAAAACCATCTCCCATGTTGATTCAACTTTGCTCTCATACCACTGTGAGAAGAGATGGTAGATATCTCCAAAGGATGAGTCTGGTGTTGCAAAAACCTGCTCTACACCTGCCAAGATAACTTCAGGGCTAGAAAGTAGAAACCTTAAGCTCGATAAGGATGCATATCTATCACCTTATCGCTTTGGAAGATCAATCTCAAATTGATACATCAAAATAGATAAATTAATAAAAAATAGATGACTAAAAAACTTAATATTTCAAGATGAGGTGCTCTTTGAAATTTCACTCAAAACTCATAGCCTGCTGAGAATTGTCTAGAGATATTTTGCACACTTCAAATTAGATCTATCAAGAACCTAAAGCATAAAAAGTTATGAGTTTTGATGAACCACATTGAGAGAGTTTTATCTAGGAACATTGGGGTATCATCGCGATGTTTCAAGAAAAATCTGCCTGCATAAATAGGTCACTTCCGATAAATGTAGCTCATAGAATATTGAATCAATGATGATGAAAATTTATACAATGCAAATAGAATTAGAACGTTACCTATACCAATTTAAATATCATCAAAAGACTCAATATACACAGCGAAGTTGACTAAAAATGAGACATAGGCCTGTAGGAGTAAATGAAGAGAGCTCCAATGTGTAGCTTGAATACCAATCTATATTGCACATATTGTACATGAATTGAGTAGGCATGAAGCTTGGAAAGGAGGAGAAAAATGTGTGCTTCAATGATGGCTTGATACTTGATCAGAGTCTCCTCATAGTGTACCTTAAAAGGCTCTATCTTCTGTGACTATTCTCATCTGTATATATAAGAGATTTTGAATGCAAAATTTGAGAGGATTCCACCTAAAAGGTCCTTCAAGTTAGGGTAATCTCATCTCATTGATTTCTCCAATTTGAGCTTTGTGATTTGCACCTAAAAAAGTCACGAGATTCTTCTCTTCCTTTTACTTTTGGTGAATTTAGATTTCAACTATTATGAGAGAGTTTCTATGGCTCCTCTCATTGAGAGTACAATTAATGTCATTACACCAATGATGATCAAACACTACATGTGCATGAAGATGCACCAACAGTTCCCCTCAAGCCTAGCATGATTGATTCTTCATTCTTCCTTGATTTCTAGCAATCCAATCATGCGTTTGAATGTGCTTAGCTTGATACCATTCACTGGCTTTGCAACATGTCTCCACATTGAAGATTTGTAGATACATAGTGTTGGAGGCTTCTTCATACCTTGACTTCAAGCTGTTGGTTCGGGAGCTATACTCCACCTTTTCTGATGTTTTTGGTTTCTAAAGCATGCTACGCATAGTCTATTTTCAGGATATATGATTAGTTTTGTCAAATTCTGCTCCAAGAGGTTCTGGTGGTTACTTTGCTACAGTGACCTATTTTTGTTTTCTTGAAAGTTTGGAGGAAAGTTTGTTTTTGAAGTTTGGAAATATTTGTTTGATCTTTTGAAGGTCTTGGGAGGTCTCATCATGTTTCGTTGTGTACTTTGATGTTTACAAGTTTGTAAACACAACATTGTGGTATTAGAGCTTTTGTTTTTTTATCAAATCTTTCATACAACTTATTGAATTATCTTCTTTTTTTACAACAATTCAACATGGCAGATTTGAGTGCATCGATTGAGAAGTTATCAGATGGGAGAAATTATCCCATGTAGAAATTTAGAATAGAGTATTATCTCATTTCTAAAGGTCTTTGGTGATTGATAACAGGTATAGAAGTGAAGCCGGTATTACTAGAAGCTCCTACACAAGCGAATCGAGAAAGAGATCAAGAATGGATCGAAAGAGATAGAAGAATACTATGCTTGGGCATATAAGAGGTTTTAATACTAGTAGAGAGGCTTGGGAGTCTCTAGAAAGGTTATTTGCAACTACCAATATAGTAAGGCAGACACAACTTATTGGTGAGTTGACAAGAGTAAAAAAGAAGCCACGACAATGAGTTAATGATTATGTTCTTGAGGTAAAATCTCTTATTGAAGCATTAGCCTCTATTGATGCATCTCCTATTGAGGATATAAAGTTTAATACCATGTTAAATGGCTTGAGGGAAGATGAAAGATGGAAGTCTTTCATTACATCTATCATGACTCAAGAGAATCTACCATCCTTTGAAGATTTAGAAACGCTCATGATGAGTGAAGATATCAAGATAGAAGGTGGGAACTCTTATCATTCGCAAAGAGGTAGTCAAGGACAAGGTCTTTATACTTCATCAAATAGAGCAAGAGGTAGAGGACATTGGAGAGGAGGAGGAAGATTCAACAACAATGCAAGAGGAAGAGGAAGCTTTAATGCGACTAGAGGAGGAAGAACAACACAACAAAGTCAACAGACTCAACCAAACCAGCAAGGTAACTTTACTTGCCATTATTGTGGTGAATTTGGTCATTATAAGAAGTCACGAAGAAGAGCCAAGTTCTCCAAGTTCACTAGAGAGTCAAATTACACATGAAGAGGTAACTCCCCCCAATCAAAAGTTGAAGAAAATTCTCGATTTGATTTCAAAGGAAATTGAGTCACAGGAAGAAGAAATTAAAGATTCTACATCAAGAAGAACTCAAACTCGAAGGCAAGAAAAGCATGGTAGGAGAAGAAGCCAATCAAGGTATCCAGTAAGACAAAGAAAGCAACCACAAAGATTTGCTCATGAAGCTTATATGGCAAAACTTCTTGCGGAGCAAGAACCAACAACTTTTAAAGAAGCATCAAAGGTAAAGAAATGGATTAAAGCAATGGATGAAGAAATGACATCATTGTATGAGAACAATACATGGAGTTTAGTTCCAAGGCAACCTAACATGAAGATAATTGGTAACAAATGGGTGTACGGGATAAAGAGAAAAAGTGATGCTTCAATAAGTAGATATAAAGCAAGGCTTGTTTGTAAAGGGTATGCACAGGGTTATGGCATCAATTATGAGGAGACATTTTCTCCTGTTGCTAAGATATCAACAATATGGACATTAATAAGTGCTGCTGCAAGCAAGGTATGGAATCTTTATCAATTAAATATAAAAAATACATTTCTCAATGGTAATTTAAAAGAAGACGTTTAAATGGAGCAACTAGCAGGTTATGAAGATCCCAAGAAGCCTATGCATGTATGTAAACTCTTGAAAGCATTGTATGGTCTTAAACAGGCTCCAAGGGCTTGGAATTTTAGATTGGTAAAGTTTCTTGAAAAGCAAGGATAGAGGTGTTAAAATGCAGATACTTCTTTGTATGTAAAGGTAGAAGGATAATTGATTGTTTATATCTCAATTTATATGGATGACTTGATAATAACAGGAATCAAAGTAGAGCTTGGATCAGAATTTAAAATTTCAGATTTAGGAGAATCGACATACATTCTTGGAATCGAAGTTATGAAGAAGGAAGATGGCATATATCTTCTACAAAGGAAGTATATTTCTTGTTAAAGAAATATGGCATGGAGGATTGCAAGAGTATCAGTAATCCGATGGAACCCAATGCAACGAATAGTGCTGAAGATGGTGAACCTTTAGAAGATCCAACTATCTATAGGTCTTTTATTGGTTCTCTTATATATTCAACTTTAACGAGGCCAGATATTACATTTAGTGTAAGTACATTGTCTCAATTCATGAACAAACCCACCGATGTACATATGCAAGCAGTGTAGAATGTCCACTACTCTTTGGAGATAATGTAAGTTCATTACAGCTCGCATCTAATCCAGTGTACCATGCAAGAACAAAACACATTCAATTGCACTATCACTATATCCGAGAGAAGGTGGTGAATGAAGATATTGATATTCAACATGTTGGAACTAAAGATCAATAAGCAAACATACTCACAAAAGCAGTGGATGCTTAGAAGCTCAAGCGAATCAAAGTTCTACTTGGAGTCAAAGCTTTGGATTTAGAGCTTGAGGGGGGCAATGTTACATAAAAACAAGCTTTGAAGTAGTCTTGTAATCTTGTGGATTTTATTAATGATTAAAAATGGTATATGGAAGCTTGTGGATCTTATTAGTTATGAAAAATAACATGTGGAGGCGTTCACATCTCCAAATTTAGAGCAAAAGTAGATAAAAGTAAGATGGAAATGAGAGGTGTCTATTTTTAGACAAGGAAGGCGCTTCTGTTGAAAGACTCTCAATAAAAAGAGTGGTTCTCTTAGTGTAGGTGTCCAAAATGAGTGATTCTAGTTGCATTGTGAAGTTTACAACTTGTACTATATAAATAGATCAATTTTTGGATAATTAACAATGAGAAAACTCCATGCAAGTAGGCATTTTTGCTGATCTTCTTTGTTGTGTCTATCTGGTGCCTAATTAGAGACAAACCTCTCTTCAAACTTTCATATCTCAGTCGTTATGAGGTCTTTTTGAATCATTTCACTTGGAGGAGTTTCCTTAGCTCTCATAATTTGTATGTGTATCATGATCTTGAGGTTTTCTTGCTTCTGTACATCAGTTTTCAATTCAAACAGTTAGTCATACCTTGCTGTTGTAGGCTTCTTCATACCTTGACTTCAAGCTATTGGTTCAGGAGCTATACTCCAGCTTTTTTGAGGTTTTCTATTTTTAAAGCATGCTACTCCGAGTCTACTTTCATGATATATGATTAGTTTTGTCAAATTCTGCTGAGAGGTTCTAGTGTTTATTTTGCTACAGTGACCTATTTCTATTTTCTTGAAAGTTTGGAGGAAAGTTTGTTTTTGAAGTTTGGAAATATTTGGTTGGTGTTTTGAAGATCTTGGGAGGTCTCATCATGTTTCGTTGTGTATTTTGATGTTTGCAAGTTTGTAATCACAACACATAGGACAATTGAATGTCCTTGCTTAACAACTTATCTCTTACGTAATGATAGTGGACTTCAATATACTTTGTTATCATGGTAAATAGGATTAGCTACTAGGTGAAGTGAGCTAGTGTTATCACCAAAGTTATGCAGATTTTGAGTACATAACCCCAAATCTAAGTATAGACCTTTGAACCACATTTCTTGTTGTGCTGCATTGGACAATCCTTTATATTCAACATGAGTAGATGATAGAGGAATAGTTGATTGCTTCTTTGAAGACCATGATATGAGCTTTGAACCTGCAAAAGACAAATAACTTGATGTAATCTTCCTATCATCCTTTGGTCCAACCAAATCTGAATCTTAGTAGAGTTTTAGATCAATCTTTGAAGTAAATGGGTAAAAAATCCCTTCATTGATAGTATCCTTCAAGTATTTGAGTAGTCTCTTGGCTTCTTCCATGTGTGGCTTCATTGGCTTGTGCATGAATTGAGTGAGTATGCTAACACTATAGCATATGTCCACTCTTATGAGGTGTACCCAATACAAAAAATATGATTTGAAATAGGGAAAAAAGTAACTACTATAATTCCCAAGATATGAGTTCCATAATTCTAGTTCTACAAATCAAATCTCCTTCATGACTAGATAAAACCACTCAAAAGAAGTAGACCCTAGGTAAATGAAGAGGAAGTTTGGACCTTCGAAAGTCAAGTATTCAACAAGCTTTAGATCTTAGACAGATGCTAGAAAGACATAGTATAGTTGAGTTCACCCTTGGTGAGATTTTTGGAGTTAAAGAGAACGAGAGTTTGTCATGTGTTCATTGATATACTATGAAAAAGGATGCAACCCATAGACGATATAAATGAAGACCAAAGTCCTTTCCATATTAAGATAGAGAAAATTGTTTCAAAAGTTTCAACTATTTTTTTGTTAAGGAAGATTGAGGTTTTCATATTCGCTATAGATTAAATAAATGAAAGAAAAAAAAAAGTGAATGGGCTTTGTGCACTTGGGATCCTCTATATCCTAGAAAGTAGGGTGGGAGGGCTCGAATACACAATAGCTGTGATGGTCCAAAACCGGTAGAAAACCCAGGGTTCGACTAGTGACAAGAGTTTTAAAGAGACTTAGTGACAAGTTTAATTAACTTTTTTGTTTCCCTTATGAGCGATCCATTTTCTTTTAATCTTTTTATTTACCAAGGGAAAAATTTTATCCTACCTGAAAGATAGAGATTTTGTAAAACTACTTAATCTTTTACCTATTAGATGGAGGGATTTTTCAATTGTCCACTCTTTAGGATGCGCATCAATGCTGATCAAACATCTTTTTTTCCATATCTTCGAGAGCATTTCTACTTTCATGGCATTCCACAAAATAGAAAAGCAACCAATTGTTTTTCCAACTAATGCTTGTTTCTAGTTGATTTTCCTTTGTAAACACAAAATCTTCGTGAGAGACTGCTTGATTGGGTAGCTTCTAGGGTAGAAAGAAGAAGATATGGTTTAAAATATTTGTGATTGTATTCCACATGATTATTCCTAACTCGGTTCATATATACATGATAATGAAACCTTCCATGAGTATTTATCCTCAAAACATTTATTAGAAATCATTGAGCTCATGAAACAACAAAAGGTTAGTTTAATCTTGATATGATCAAACATCTAGTGGTCCTAACGGATCATGGTATAAAAACTAATGTTATGTCCAAAGATCTTTATGCAAACGAAAAACCAAAAATCGATAATCTATTGTGAAACATATTATAGATAATGAGACAACTCTTTGAAGACTTTAAGGGGTTCACCTTACACTCTCTAGACATAAGGCAACCATTGCGTTCAAGGATGCCTGAATACTAGGAATTTCTTTGTAATTAGGTCTTGTAGATGCACTACACAAAATCTAAAAAGAGCACAAAAAGCATAAAGAGAGAGAAGACTAAACACAAGATTGGGTACAATTTCCCCCACATACTTTGATGATGAGTCTCTCAGAGTACGTGTATTTATAGGTATTTTCATTTCATCTTGAATAGAGGATACATGAGGGTGGCCATTAGAAAAGCATGCATTTACAAAAAAATTGCTTTATTTACAAAATGTCACTTTGTAAGCGATCTTCTATTTTTGCAAAACATATATAAAACACTATCTTTTAAATATATTAAAAAATAATTGAGTAAATGTACACACATTCACTCCCTCATGATTCTCAGATTTGATGAACAACTGACCTCAATTAATAAGAATAAAAGAGACATGGATGGCCAATCACATGCCCCATCAGTGAACAATCATAAGCATATTCCATGTAAAAAAACACATTTAATGTGAATGTGAATGATATGTCGAAATCAAGAGATCAAAACATGGAGTAAAGCATCACATTCTTTTATCTCATTTTGGGCATCTTGGAGTTCATGCTACAAAAGCTCCAATTGTTGCTAATTGGTACCCTCGGTAGGGATGATGGACCAAAATCCTCTATAGTATGGGTATGGTCCATGGCCTTATTTAGAACCAAGAACTATTACTAAACATGTGAAAAGAATTTTAGCAATATTGGACTTGAAATCGAAAAGGAAAGTTTTTTCTTGGAAATATAAAAAGGAAGAGAGTGAAAGAATTAAAGTTAAATATAAGTTAAAAGAAATGGGGTATCAACACATGAAAATAGGATAGTGGATAAAGCATCTCTTGTAAGTGAGCATTGGTGGGTTCAAATCCCGTACATGCTAAATATGAAAATAGGTAACCCCTTATTGACACTCATTAGTTAAGCAGGGTTCGCGTGTAACCAACAACTGCCAATGTAATCAAAGGGAACCAAGTGAACATTGAGTTCCATAGAAGCCATAGATGCCAAATTTATGCCATAGTTCTATGCCTTAGTCATCACCTTAGTCGATGCCTCAGAGTAAGCCATATGAGTAACTGCATGGGTTAACCAAATTGATAAAACGAATCAAGCTAGAATCGCGACAAGACACAGTGCATAGTGCATAGTCTACAATGTAATAGTCTTATAGGATAGTGCACAGTGTAGAGTGTGATAGTGCAACAATGCCATAGGAAAGTGCACATTGCACAGTGGAAAAGTGTGATACTATAACAGTGTAACAATGTCATAGCAATAGTAGATAGTGGCAAATTCAAGAAACACTAGCAAACATGAATTAAATAAAAAAAATATCAATTGAAAAATGAGAAACTCAAGCAGTGTCGAGGGGTGTGATTGGAGACCAATGGGTGGATCAAAACTGAAATTTCTTTTTTTAGTGTGTTTTAGGATGTAAGACATGATTAAGTGCTATGAGAAGTATTTATCTATGTTCTAATGGCCTAATCTATACTATGACCATATGGTTTTCATTTCTTCATATATATACATCCATGCTTTTTCATTCATACATATACATGTACACATTCTTCATGCACATGCATACATGCAAACATGCATTCTTGCATTCACCTCATTCATTCATGCTTCTAATCCATACATGCACATGTATCCTCATTCATTCTCATGCATACATACATATGTCATCTATATTCATGCTCATGCACAGTCTCATATGCATAGACACTCACAAAGATGCACATGCATCTAACATTATCCATATTCATGCTTACATGCATCTAACTCTTATGCATACACATTCTCATATATGCACCTAATATCCATATACACTCTCACATCATGCATGCAAATACTTACTTATGCATATGCATTCTCATACATTCATGTACATGCACACATGTATATGCATACAATTCCTTGTTATACACATGCTTATACATTCATACATCGGTCACTCATGCATACTTATGCACATGCATTTATGCAATCCTATATGCTCATCAACATGCATGCAATCATATGTATATGCATTCAACTTACACACTGGTATATGCATGCATATACCTCATGCATTCTCATGCATACATGCATGCATCCTCCCATGCACAACCATGCATCTATGCACATGTAAGCACATGCTCAGATACACATGCATTCATACACATGAAAACTCTATAACTTATACATTCATGTAGACTGATGCATATGCATATGCATCTCACTCATTATTATGCATATATGAATCTACCTCATGCGTACATGCTTCTATCTTATTTATGCACATGCTCATACATTCAATCATACCTATGTTCATATCATTCTTCATGCACATGCTCTCATATACTTATGCATGCATTCATCTCATATATTCATACATGCATTTATACTAACATTCATTCATGCATGCATACTCTTCATATGCCTACATTTTACATACATGCACATCCATGCTCACATCATACTTATCACGTACATGCACATATCATTATGCATACATGGTTCTAAGTCTTATGCATACACACTCTCATACATGCACATGCATCTAACATCATGCATACACATGCTCATATCTTCTCATGATACTAACACACATTCACACGCATGCTAACACATTCTCACATGCATGCTAACACACAATCACATGTATATTGACACACATTCACACGCATGCTAACACACTCTCACATGCATGCTAGCACACTCTCACATGCATGCTAGCACACTCTCACATGCATGCTTATGCACACTCACATGCATACTAACACACTCTCACATGCATGCTAACACACACTCACATGCATATTCACACACATTCATACGCATGCTAACACACTCTCACATGCATGCTAACACACACTCACATGCACATCACTTTAATCACACATTTTTTCTTTTTATTTTATTTCATTTGTTCTTATTTTTTATAAGTCCTTAATATTCTTTAATTTAAGCTTACTAAAGTAGGATGTAATTAAATACTTTAATATTCACATGCACACACATATTATGATAGATAGCTAAATCATAATATAAGATATATTAACCATATATATATATATATATATATATATATATATATATATATTATATTAAATGTTCACACACATCACATATATGTAAATACTCACATGAAACACATATTAATTCATAGTCATTAATAATTATACTTATATAGAATATCTATGAGTACACATATGAGCATTTATGCATACACACATATCTACATACACACACACACACACACACACACACACACACACACACACACATATATATATATATATATATATATATATATATATATATATATATATATATATATATATATATATATATATATATATATATATATATATATATATATATATATATATATATATATATATATATAGAGAGAGAGAGAGAGAGAGAGAGAGAGAGAGAGATAGATAGATAGTTAGATAGATAGATAGACACATAAGTAAATACTCATACCCGATGGTAGCAAACACAAATAGCTATCATACTCACACTCACACAAATACATAGATACTTAGGGTAAGCCCTAATACATGTATGCATGTAGGGTACTTAGATTGTTTCATGTAATTAAGTATTCATGAATTTTCACACACTCAGGTATAAAGACACTATTATCCATATTCATAAACACAAATGTGCATAGATATTTATAAAAACATGAATATATTTGAGCAGACAAACATAGACATATAATGTTAAGAGCATGTTTGGACATACATAGATTTATACATATTTCAACATACACATGCAATCTCATAAACACAAATGTATAGCCTCATATACATCACAATACCTTCTTACCTATGCATCCTTCATCAATGCACATACATACACATGGGCACATATTTAATCATACCCATGATACCCATGCTCACACATACATAAGCAAGGTTAAATATATATATATATATATATTCTTAGGATTTGTATCAATTCAATCATATATAATATCATAAACATAAAGAATTCATATGATGGGGTCTTATCAATTTACATCTTCATAATTTTTCTACCTGAAGCCACTAGAGAGAAATAAGTGAAAATAAAAAAATCTTATCAAAGGTGTTTGCGAGAGTTTAAAGATAACCAATCTAGAAGCAATATTTTTTAATTTTCCTGTATGTCAATGTGAAGGATGAAATCATTCTAACATTTATCCCCACCAAACGTGCACATCATCCCGATGGGCCAAGCTATAGATCATGAAAAGGAGCATCATATTCTTTTGGAAAAATTGATTAACTGACTTTACTTAATATGCCAAAAATGCTTCTAAATGCAAATAAGTATTTTGATAGCAAAGAAAATCTTTAAAATTATGCAAATTTGAATTGGAAACCATTTCAATCAGTGCATGAAGTTTAAAGACAAGTTTAGAAAATCTTATATCAATCATTCAGATAGTCATGGCACTTACCATTCTATTAACTGTGTTTGAAGTAATATTTATTTTATATAAGTGTTCCAACCTTTATCTCTTACCCATCTCCCACAAGATACATCTAACTAATTCTTCTATAACAGACCTCCGCCTCATATGGCCTATAAATACATTTCAAGAGTGGTTTGGAGACCACAATTAGATCATGATAAATTTTCCTTATTCTTTTTTTTTGTCCTTGGTTTTCTTTTTGTTTTTCTTTGTTTTTCTCATTTTTCTTCTTATCATGTCACAACAACCATTAATGTACTACTTTATGTATTTATCTTTTCTCTTTTTGTTCACAACATTTTTTTTTTAAAGGAGAAAGGCTTAGCCCCTATTTAGAGCTGAGGCTCTAGAGGCATACTATAGTCAGAACTCGGATCTGATTAGCTAAATGTTTCTGAAATTAATGAAGCTTACTTGTATGTCAAGTTTTCCCTTCTCCTATCCTCATAACAATCATAAGATCCCTAACTCTTACCTAAAGCTCACATACACATCCCTACTTTGATTTATAATTCTATATTTACATAATTTTAACAATTTCTTTTTTATACCAAAATCATGTAAATTCCTAACTATGAAATGCATGAGAAATAAATTTTATATTAAAAATGAAGAAAAACTAGAATTATTTCACCTGTTTAACCTCAAGCTTCATATCTTCATCATCCAAGAAGTCTTCATCTAACTCATAGTCATTGCTTGACCTTCTTTTGAATAGCTTCATTCTTTTACCTGCAATCACCTTTCTTAAAGGAGTCCCGTCAAGTTCTTGTAAAGTATTTAGTTAATTTGCATCATGCATCGTACTGGATTTCAAAATTACTATCATAAATGAGTACCCAACTCCCTCTCTCTATCGATCATGGCCTAAGTTGATGTTTCTTATTAAAGTAAATTTTATTCTTTAACCTTGATGCTTTTAATTTTTTAGTATCCTCTTTTAAATTTCATAACCTTGTTTTAATTGTTTAATTCTTAATGCCAATAAAGCTTCTCATGTTGAATTATCTTCCCATTTTAAACTTCTCTAGTTTATTATGTGAGTGTGTTTAGGAAAAATTGGCTTTTGATAATACATGAGTTCAATCGTCATAAAACGAGTTGTTCTCGTGTACGTCATCTTGTCAGCCCATAAAGCAAATGGTAGGTACTTTGGCCATTGCCAAATATCTCCATGGCATGATTTTGAGATCGTATTTACTATGGAAGTATGCCCTCATTCAATCTTTCCATTTGCACCTGGCTTCTAGGCTATCGTAAGAGACAAACAAATCCCGTGCTGATCAAAGAACTCTCTTGCCTCTCTAGCACCTAGCTCACCTCCATCTGCTACTACTTTCTCAACATATCCAAATCTGGATAACACTTCTTCTAATAGAAATAAGCATACATTATAGGTAGTATTAGATCAAAGTGCTGAAACTTCAACATGCTTAGTTAAATCTTCACGTGCAAGTACTATATACCTCATACCACTACTGCTTTTTGGCATAGTCACAAGGTCGACTACCCACTTGTAATGAATACAAGGTGGATAGGTCACATGTAAAGGGTCTCTATGTTTGACTGAGGAATGTAAGTGACATGATTACATCTGCTCACAAAATCATTTCCAATTACATACATTCTCGACCACCAATAACTTTCTTGAATCTTTTCTTACATCTCTACAAAACCCTTATGACCAGCCCAAAGGCTTTCATGCATATCCCTCATAATTTGCACTTGTAAATTTCTTAAGCCTAACACTCTTTTGTGGATTTCTCACCTTCCCGTTAGCATGTCGCCAAAGATATCCATCTTTCAAAATGAAGTTAAAATACTTCTTCATGATATTCCAAAATTTACTTGTTGACCAAGTTGGAATAGGTTGAAATGTACTCAGATACTAGCCTATATCTATCCATTCTCCCACATATTCTTCATCTCTAAATCACTCATACATAAAAGTAGATGACTCATAATTAATCAAGTCTATCCGTTGCTTTTTTATCATCATCAAATTTTGGTCATGAGAGCATATCAGCAACAGTATTATGCTTTCCACCAATATGGATAAAAGCTAGATTAATAAACTTAATAAAAGGACTCCATTGTAACATTGCAATATCAGGGGATGAAGAGTTTGCAATCAATCCTATTAATGGAAGATAATCAGTTTCAACAATTACATTGGCTCCAATCAAATATTCTTTGTTTGTCTTTAAGGTAGTGAATAATCCCCATAGGTATCTTTTAATATGAGGATAATTTCTCTCTGTATCATGCGAATTTTTTGCTCCAAAGCAAATTGCATATCTTTGCTCTTTCTCATCATTTTGTCCAATGGTCTAGCCAATACCAATAGGACTAGTATCAAGAGTTAGGCTTACATGCTTATTTCCTAAATAATCGATTTATTTCAAGATTGGAGCATTGATAAACAATTGCTTAAGTCTTCTATTTCATAACGGATCATATAACGGGTTCGCAATATGAGCAAAGTGAGGAATTCAAATGACATAAAAGACACATGCTCCTAAGAATCTCCTTAATTCACTAACATTGCCACACACCTCCTAAAATTCTACTAATAGCATCAACTTCTCTAGGTAGGGCCTACGACCATAATGCCCACATAAATTTCCAACAATCAAAACTTGGTTGACACCAAAAGTGGATTTCTCTAAAGAAAAAGTCATGCCAACCTCCTCGAACATTTGAAAGATTATTTCACAATCATAAATGTGGTCGGAGATGAACTTTCTACAACCGAATGAATCTAAAGTCATATTGTTTTCCTTTTCCACACACCCTTTTATCGAAATATCATTGATAAAAGGCATAGTCACTTTGGGAATGAAGTCATGTAAGACCAAGTTTATAGCATTCATCAAGTGTGCCACATATTTGTTTCTCCTTGTGGTAAAGTACACATGTACTTGACCAAAAGGAGTTTTCATCGTGGTTACATCTCTACTTTCAATAGCTAATTGAAATGGGTCATATCTTGAGTACAGGTCTCCCATTCAATAGATGGAGTGTCTGACAAATGCCTTGACAAACTCATGTACAATAGGAACTGTTCCTATATTTCTAATAGTGACTTTGTTAACATGTTGCAGATCCCATATAAAGCGCAGTGTTCCGTTCTTTTTAGGTACCATGAACCAGGTATTTGTTCTGATGATGGTTCTAAAATTCTGATGGCAATCTTCTCCTTTAACAATCTCATTAGTTTTGGTAGATGAGCCTTTGGGATTGGTATCAGCCCAAGATTCAATGGAATATGCGGTACGGTAAATATGATCATAGGAGCTACAAGCTTTGGATCACCGCATCCTATTTCATGTGTAAATAAACAAAATGCCTTTCCATGATGCATGATCATCTTTCTAAATTGATCTTTGTCTAATTCTAAAAGAAATATTTCTCCAAATTTAATATATTTCATAGTCTCTTTCGTAAATGATGTCCTATCCTAGATCGATCTCTAAGAATAAGATCCTTAGGTACTCGTCTAATCATATCATAACTATCCTTAGGAAATGGATGAGCTACATGTTGAATTTTCTTTTCAATTGTTTTATATTTAGTTTAATTTTTAACTTCATATTCTAGAAAGAAATTAGTAATCAGCTCATATTATTTAATAGGGTAGTATGAAGTTCTTCTATCAAAGTCTCAAGTTCTTTTATCAAAGTAGAACTTTTTGAAAGCTCAATCATATATTTAATATTTTCTTGAGATGAAATTAATCCTAAGTTCTTGAAGTATTTTTCATTTCTTTTTTGAATTTATTTGTAAGTTTTTCTTTTTTAACAAGATGCAAACTAGGAGTAGGAGTGCATACTGAAAAGTTGTCAAACTCATATACATCATCAAGCGAGACATCAAACCATTGTCCACTATTGTCTCACTCAATAGTGGAATCTAACAGAAAGTTTGATTGTAATAGGCCCCAAATTCTCTAACAGGTGGTGAATCTTCACACACATGATTGTATGAGCTAATGGGGTTTCTTCATAAATTTTTCCTATTTCTTAAATGATTAGGACATATTGTCATTGCTTGCAAGAAATCCATCCCTAATTTAGAACGAATTCTTGCATATGCAGACCCATCATTCATAGCTTTCATTTCCATCCTCATTTCGCCCATAAATGGTTGTCTAATGAGAGCAATTATCTTGTACAAAGATATCAAATGCTTCTTGAACACCTACGATCATAATAGGCACACGTGCACATGCACCTAGTAAGATCCCTGATCAGTTATCGGTTGTTCTCATTCTCTTGCCATGTTCTTTGTCAGTAGGCCATCTAAATTTATCAAAGAAATTCTTTGATATTACGTTTATCTCTGAGCCCAAATCAATCAGTGATAGAGCTAAACACGAATCTTTCTCATCACCAATCCAAAATTTTACCTCTGGAGTTCCTTGTGCCTAGAAGCTTGTATTAAATTGACTTTCACCTTTCATCATTTCATCGTCAGGTTGTATTGGACCTAAAAAGTTCATGTTTACACTTCGAGTCGTGAAACCCTCTTCCTCATCATAGTTGCTATCACTTAATGTCATAGCCTCATTCATGGTTGAGGTTTCCTCTGCAACATCTTGCATATCCTCATCCTCTGGCACTGGAAATCGTCTTCTGCTAATAAGTATTATAAAGCTCTCCTTGAACTCGGCTTTTGTGATAAAAAACACTTGCTCAAGGGACATAGTAACTTAGTATTATATCATTAAGGATCTCTCTAGCATCATTCTTTTTCTCATGCTCTAAGATCATTATTGCTCTTGGATTCCTCCTTCTTTTCTTCTTCCCTTTTGTCCTCACCTTGTTTTTTTATCATCTTTTTGTTCATTTTTAATATTTTGACTTTGATTATTTTCAGTTATAGTTTTCTTCTTTTCTTATTTAGTTGGGGCATTTGATTTTCTTACAATTGAGTATTATCTTCTAATGGTTTCTTTCCTTCTTTGATTAATTATCTTTTTTCTTCTTGAGGAAAGTTTGCAATATCTTCAAATTGCACTCTTTTTCACTATTAGTATTTCTCTTCTCATTTTCTCTAGTTCGTCTTCTTGTCACTCTTCTATCGCCCTCTTCTATCTCATCTTTCATATCATCCCATCTATGTTGTGGTCGGGTTCTTGCGCGATTAGGGGAGCACAGAGTGCCAAGAAAGTGACCTTGGTGGATGAGGTCAATCGCCAGAATTACAGCGCACGCCGGGTGCTTGGTTCACCAATGTAGACGCGAAAGTAATGGCCGATGGATCAATCCAAATGCCAAATCCTATGGCACATGCAGAGTGCTTGTTGGCAACTCAAGCGAGCAGTGATGACTCAAAGAGTATATTTATATATATATATACGCACGAAAATAATCAGTTCATAATCAAAGATTCATCATACAATTAAAACTCTTGAAGCCCTTGACTCTCATGTATCAAAACTTACGTATGCATATGTTTATTCGTAGTTAAGTTATGGAAGTTACTAAAGAAAAGGAAACAAAAGGTTTACTTTGCAACTCACTTAAAACATACCATATTTTTCGTCATATTATCCGTCATATTGCTTCCATGAAGCGCTAGAGTTTTATTTTTGGTTTTAGAGCTGAGTTAAAGAAAAATGTATTCGACATACCATATATAAACACGTCTAGCCACAGGTCTAGCACGTGATATACAAAAAGAAATATTCTATTGTCATGGGAATGTCCAACTGACGGATTTAAATTCGTTGGTCATTCATACTCAAGTTCGCTGAAAAATCAACATTACTTCACATCAAATTCCAATATATTCGCAGCAGAATATAAGTTTCAATTTAGTAATCTACGAGTAATCATCGTGTACAGTTTAATATTCCGTTTGAATCCAGCTTGTATGAAATTATAAACGAAGATATGCTTTGAGGTCACTCGTGGTTTATTGCAAAACCTTCTGATTCAATACACTAGGCATAACCTGAGGTATGTAAATAGTTCAGTTCAGTAGGCACATAGAGTGCAAACATGAATTAAGAACAAGATAATTTAATGAAAACTCAAACCAGGAATGTAACACAGCTCAGTGAAAAAACTCAAACCAGGAATGTAACAGAGCTTAGTGAAAAAACTCAAACCAGGAATGTTACACAGCTAAGTAGATACTTCACATGTTCAGCGATGAATGACTCTTAAGATAGCACGCCATGATCGTGCAGATTGTTCTTCTTGTTTCATTTGCATCATCTTCATTCAAAGCATCGAACCTCAAATCCGACGTCAGATATGGATGCTGACAGATGCATCAGAAGCAGCAAAGTAGGATACTTTGAAACACACGATACTTCGATCAACCTATGCACCTTTGCCAGCTTTCAGAGCCCTTGGAAATTTGTATGTATACAGACAGTCGGACATCTCATGAAGTTTTTGTCTGCTGATTTTCTATCTAAAAAAAAGCCCTTGACAAATGATTTGCTCGAGGTAGCATCTATGAGTAGATAAACAACATCAATGTTTAAGGATTAGCATTTTTGGAACTTTGTCTACACATTACATCGTTGTCTTCTTTAGTTTCTCGACAGGTGATCCAAATTACCAAGATGGCTACAATCAACAGAGTAGCTTCTGAAAGAACAGAATCCACCGTATGGAACAATATAACGGATCCAAGTGCTCGAGATGACAAAAATCACCAAGACTAGCTTCTCGAAGAACATGGCTCCATCTTATAAAAAGCATACCACAGAAAAGCACATGCGTTCAAAAGTCCTTTCCCCTACGAAGCTCTGCAATGTCTTTGCCCTCTCTGTGTCCTCTCTCAGAGTATGTTCTCCCCCTTTTGTCTTTTCAGCTACCATGGGCTACACCTGAAATGAGGATGGAAAGAACCTTTCTTTGACGTGCAACACTGTCAATCCAACACTTAGGTCCGGACTGTGTCCCTCTAAGACATCGTTTGGCTACCTTCCTTAGCAGGGTTGCACATGTTGGATTTCCTCTCCAAGGACATGTGATGGTTGTCTCTTAGCATACATTTGATCTCAATATCTTTCTTCAATGAATTCCTCCACAATCAGACTCAGATATTAGAAAGATGTTGAACGATAAGCTTCTGTGTATCCTTCCATAGCTGCTTGATTCATTTTTCTTTAGCATTGATGTCTGCTTGACCCTTCTTATCTGTTTGCAGGAAACGTGACGATAGCTTCTCTACTATCTGCCATATATGGTTTGCGTCCTCCTCCTTAGGATTCACGTTACCTTACTTGTAACTGTTGTAAGTTTCCATCTCCGTCATCAACATCAGCATCATTAATGTGCTGTTAAGGATAGCTAGCAAAAAAACTCTGATGCTTCTGACCACATCATTCTATCCTTCAATTTGCTTTAACATCTCTTATCTGCATGTATGCATAAACTGTGTGAAGCGAACTCTTTCTGTGAGCTAAATTCTTAAGGCTCATAAATATTCCGGATTTGTCCATTATCTCAAGGCCTCCATAGAGATGCACCAAATTGGTCGTTGCCTTTCGACTGCAGATATCGCTCCCTTCCACCCTTGAGAAAGCTGAATTACAACAATGGCTGAGGGCACCCCCGCGCTCAGATGGACGCATGCTCCTCTATATCCTTTTGTTTTTAGAGCTGTCCCCACTCGGGACCTCAAAACCCGAGGCTCCAACACACAGAAGAAACAAACCCCCATCTTTTGCTCTGTTGCAAGCCCGCTAGCAGGCCCCTCATCGAATTTCCTGCCTTGCCTTTTCTTCAGAACAGTGCCCCCCTTTCTGTTCCGCAGTACCTGCCTAAAAAAAAAACCCCACAGAGCCCCGATGCCAGCCGTCCTCCCCACTTTTGGCCTCCCTTCTCTTTTCCAATTTTGGCAACAAATACCCTTGGATTTCTTTTTCGAGCCAGAATTTGAGCACGCATATAATCATTGCGATCAAGGCACAAACGCACTTTACTCAATTACAGCCTCCCCTTCTTTTGGTTGCTCAAGAGATCCACGTTTTAGCAAGCACCATAATCAAGGTACTTCCTTGATAAATATCATTCTTGCCTTTCAAGGAGCTTATCATGCAGCATGCTTCTGACAGGTATGTTCTTGTAATTGGCAGAATCTATGACACATCTAGCCTACATTTCAATTATGTCTCATGATCATAAGTTTGCAAAAGACGATGATAATCGGCACTACATAATCTTCTTACAACCTTGAGAGCAAAATAGTGGGGATGAAAATCTCCATGACAATGTTTCTTCTCGACATTAGCAATGTGAGAATATACAGAGGCATGGTCAATAGAAGATTGTCATGCACTTTTGCACATGATTTCATCTCTAACTCTTACTAGTGCCTCGATAGAATAGGGATTTTGGCTTGCAAGAGAAAGCTTCCTCTCATCTAATGGCTCTAGTCTAGCAGCCAAGGTACTAGAAAATGCATTAGAAATAGTTAAGTTTTCATATAATTTCTTCATGCCTCCTTTGCCCCAATAAATGCCTAATGGAAGTCGTGTTCCAAATTCACATAATTGTCTATCAATTTCAACTATGAACTCATTATCTTTCACATTCTTGAACTGATCATAGGCATACGTCGCATGATCTTGACTATCACACCAAGCACACCTTTTACCATGACTTCCTCTTTTATTAGTATTTCTTTAAAATGCTGACTGAACAACTCACTAGGTATGAGAAACTGAAAGATAAACAAGCTAAGGAGGAGTTAATTGTGGCATAGCAGCTTGTATGGGTGTAGTCATAGTTGCTTGGCCCAATCCACTACTGCTAGCTCTAGGCTCATGCAAGCTGATGCAAAACACTTTATTGTTTAATTGAGCAATCTTTTTGGAAAGAGATGTCTGCATATTCATTATGTTTTCCATTTTTTTGCAAAAAATATCTAATTGAAATTTGATTTGAGTCTTAGGGGCAAGTGCAACATTAGCCATAGCCGAAGTTGCAGGCATTGGCATATTAGTTTGCTCTATTGTAGGTAAATCCCTAGGCTGAGTAGAAATAGGTTTGTCATTAAGAACAGATTCTTGTTGTTTCATTTGAGCTACGACCTCTATTTCATGTTTTATATTTTGCAAATCATCATTCAAACCATACCTTTTACGTGGCTCTTCTATTCTTCATTCTACTTCAGCTCTATCCTTTGGACTCAATATCTTGAGCAAGTGAATAATAAGGTCAGAATTTAATGCATTCCTATCTTCTTGAGAAAGATGAGCAAATCGTCTCATAAACTCACCATGAAGATTAGTTATAGACTCATTAGTCTTAGGGGAATTCCCCCATCTAAAAAATCCTTCTCGATTGCGCTGACTAAAATACTCAAGCAAAATCATTTTATGAAGTTCTATCCTAAAATCAACCCAAGGTTTCTAGCATGCTCATGGATTCTTTCAAGTATGGATCTAGAGACAATGCGACAAAAGTATTGTACTAGTACATCATGAGGCAATCCCTAGATCTGTGCTTGCTCTTCAAACACATCCTGGTATTCAGTGATATTCAAACGAGTCAATTTACCCTTTTTAAGTAGGATTGCTTGCACAGTCTGTGCTCCTTGTTTTTTTATCATCCTATTTATAAACACTTCTTCCATCTTGCACTCTTCATATGTCCCAGATGGAGTATCAAGTCTATAATAACATGCTCTAATAGTTCTCTAAATTTTCTAGTTCTATCACTAGATGATAAAGCCAGGAATGTTGACTTAACTAAAACCTAAGCTTTTCTACCTATATTTTCGTTTATCAATTCCTTTCAAAAAAAAATTTAACTTGTTTTACTTTGATTTATATTTCTCATGTTTATATGATGCTCTTTTTCCATTACTCATGTTTGAATTTGTTTAAACTAGCACTACGTAGACTTGATGCAAATATGCAAAGAACAAAATCTTTTAATGCTTTATGCTCTTTCAATGTATCCTAATGATAATAATCTTTTTATGTGTTTTTATGAAAAAAACAAAAAGTGCAAGTGGTATGATCTTAATATATGTTTCTACTAAAGTGAAAGAACTTGAAAACTCTTTACCTTTAAGTTATTCGATGCAAAAATTTAATGTGCACAGTGATATTTGTTTTTCTTTACAAAAAAAAGTTTTATAAATAAATCCTAAGTACAAAACTAGAAGTGATCATGTAATGATGATCTTCGTTTATCTCAATGGGAGGGGAAAGAAGTGTCGAGGCTCCTCCAATTTGAATCCTCCTCTTCCCGTGGAGGTGCTCACTTCTTTAAAGAACAACCCTCAACAACCAAGAAAAAGGGTCTATGTCAGTAAGGCCTTGACTTATCTTTGCAATTAATTAAACTCCTTTCTCCACGCACCTGCAAGCAAGAAGAATGTAAAGGTTAAATTTCTGAATTAGTACTAAAATAATCCTAAGCACACAATTTTCATGTTTTACGTTGGGTTCACCAAATGTCAAGGGGTGTCATTGGAGACCAACGGGTGGATCATAATTGAATTTTCTATGGCCTCACTGTGTGACTACACATGGGGTGTTTTTTAGTGTGCTTTAGGATGTAAGACATGATTAAGTGTTGTGAGAATTTTTTATCTAAGTTCTAATGGCCTAATCTATACTATGACTATATGGTTGTGTAGTTTGATACCCAGATAGACCATACTCATATGATTGAGAGACTAAGGTTTTACTATTAATGTGATCTTTTATGAATTCTTCTTCTTCTAGCTCTATATGAGCTATGTTCTTCTTAGGTTGAGTGGTATTATTTATAGGTGGAGGTAATAAAAACTCAAAAATAAAACATGAAGAAATAGCATTCTCATTAATAGACTCATTACTTAAAAACATAAAAAAGAAATATAGAACAATATAAATTGATGGTTGATCAAGTGATTCCCTTAATTGCGTAGTATTTGATGTGGATTAAGTAAAACTATTTTCTTCTTGATCATAATGAATGTAAACTAATTCAACAAAATAACCTTTTACAACTATAAGTAAGAGTTCTAGGATAATTCTCCAAAATCCTAACACAAGATTAAGCTAGAAGAAATTAATATAGGAAAAGTGGTAGAAGTAGCACATATGCAACACCAATCTCGCAATCTCAACTACTCATAAATGCTTGTCAATGCTCTATAGAAAAAAAACATTAGTTAGAAATCATAAGTACTTTGCACAAAAAATAACACACTTATTAATTACTTTCAATTTTAATCATATATCTATATGCATATTCATTCATTAGATTCTTCATATATACATCCATCATATTTCATTCATACTTATACACATGCATATACATTCATACTTCAGTCATTCATGCATACTTATGCACATGCATTTATGCAATATTCCTATATGCTCATAAACATGGATGCAATCATATGTATATGCATTCAACCTAAACACTCTCATATGTATGCATATACCTCATGCATTCTCATGCAAACATACATCTAATATCATGCATACATGCTCTTATCCATGCATCTATGCACATGTAAGCACATGCTCAGATACACATGCATTCATGCACATAAAAAATCTATCACGTATACATTAATGCGGACTCATGCATATGCATATGCATCTCACTCGTTCTTATGCATATATGCATCTACCTCATGCATACATGCTTCTGTCGTATTTATGCACATGCGCATACATTCACTCATACCTATGTTCGCATCATTCTTCATGCACATGCTCTCATATACTTATGCATGCATTCATCTCAACTATTCATACATGCATTTATACTTACATTCATTCATGCATGCACACTCTTCATATCCATACATTTTACATACATGTACATGCATTCTCACATCATAATTATCATGTACATGCACATATCATTTTGCATACATCCTTCTAAATGTTATGCATACACACTCTCATATATGCACATGCATCTAACATCATGCACACACATGCTCACATTTTCTCATGCATTATGTTCTCTTATATACATATGCATACACTTATATATATGCATGATTTCATACATACATACCTACTCCCACACGCATACTAACACGCATTCACATGCATGCTAACACACTCTCACATGCATGCTAACCCACAATCAGATGCATATTAACACACATTCACATGCATGCTAACACACTCTCACATGCATGCTAACACACTGTCACATGCATGCTAACACACGCTCACATGCATACTAGCACACTCTCACATGCATGCCAACACACACTCACATGCATATTAACACAAATTCACACGCATGCCAACACACTCACATGCATCTCACATTAATCACACGTTTTTTATTTTAATTCTATTTTATTTTTTCTTATTTTTTATAACTCCTTAATATTCTCTAGTTTAACATTGCTAAAGTATAATGTAATTAAATACTTTAATATTCACATACACACACATATTATAATAGATAGTTAAATCATAATATAAGATAAATTAATCATATATATAATTTTTTAATATTTATTAACTAAAATGTTCACACACATCACATATATGTAAATGCTCACATGAAACACATATTAACTCATGGTCATTAATAATTATACTTATAATGAATATCTATTAGTACACATATGACCATTTATGCTTACACACATATCTATATATATTTGTACACACCCATACATACATATACACACTCAATCCCTCAGCACAAACATGCTTAAATTCATACATATATATATATATATGTATATATATATATATATATATATATATATATATATATATATATATATATATATATATATATATATATATATATATATGTATGTGTGTGTGTGCATATATATATATATATATATATATATATATATATATATATATATATATATATATATATATATATATATATATATATATATATATATATATATATATATATATATATATATATGTATGTATGTATCTATATATATATATATATATATATATATATATATATATATATATATATATATATATATATATATATATATATATATATATATATATATATATATATATATATATATATATATATATATATATATATATATATATATATACATGCTAACACACACTCACATGCATCTAACTTTAATCACACGTTTTTTATTTTTGTTCTATTTCATTTGTTCTCATTTTTTATAACTCTTTAGTATTCTTTAGTTTAAGCTTACTAAAGTATAATGTAATTTAATACTTTAATATTCATGTACACACATATACTATGATAGATAATTAAATTATAATATAAGATATATTAATCATATATATATATATATATATATATATACTTTTATTATTTATTAAATCAAATGTTCACACACATCACATATATGTAAATGCTCACATGAAACACATATTAATTCAGTCATTAATAATTATACTTATATAGAAAATTTATGAGTACACATATGACCATTTATGCTTACACACATCTTATATATTTTTACACACCTATCCACACATGTACACACTCAATGCCTCAGCACAAACACACTTAAATTCTCATATATATATATATATATATATATATATATATATATATATATATATATATATATATATATATATATATATATATATATATATATATATATATATATATATATATATATATATATATATATATATATATATATATATATATATATACATGATGGTAGCAAACAAAAATAGGTATCATACTCACAATCACACAAATACATAGACACTCACGATAAACCCTAATGCACATATGCATAGTTAGGGTATTTAGATGGTTTCATGCAATTAAGTATTCATGCATTTTCAAACACTTAGGTATATAGACACTCTTATCCATATTCATAAACACAAATGTGCATAGATATTTATAAAAAATCAATATATTTGAGTAGACAAACATAGGCACATAAGGTTAAGAGCATGTTTGGACACACATAGATTCATACATATTTCAACATACACATGCGATCTCATAAACACAAATGTATAGCCTCATATACATGGCAATACCTTCTTAGCCATGCATCCATCATCAATGCACATACATACACATGGGCACGTATTTAATCATTCCCATGATACCCATGCTCACACATACATAAGCAAGGTTAAATATATTTTTTCTTAGGACTTGTATCCATTCAATCATATCTAATATCATAAACATTAAGAATTCAGATGATGGGGTCTAATCAGTTTACATCTTCATAATTTTGTTGCCTACAGGTGCTAGAGAGAGATTATTCAAAATAAAAAAATATTATCAAAGATGTTTGTGAGAATTTAAAGATAACCAATCTAGAAGCAAATTTTTTTTAATTTTCTTGTATGTGAATTCGAAGGATGAAATCATTTTGATAGCAGATGAGAATTAACAAACCAAAATAGGTTTCAAATCAGTATGGATGCTGAGAGGTACACCTCCACAGATGCACACAAGCTCTGAAACCACTAAAACTCGATCTTGTAGATGGATGTATAGAGAGATAATACAATAACAAAATCCTACAAGAGCACAAAAAATAGAAATAGACAAGAATCAACACAAAATTGAGTAAAAAATCATCCCACATACTCTGATGGATGAGTTTCAGAGAGTACGTGTATTTATAGGTATTTTCATTAAATCATGAATAGACAATACATGAGTGTCATACTTTGAAAAACATGTGTTTATGAAAAATTGGATTATTTTACAAAATTTCACCTTTTAGGTGATCTACTATATTTATAAAAATATATAAAATATTATCTTTTAAATATCTTCAAAAATATTTGAGTAAATCCACACGTGTTCAAACCTCATGATTCTTCACATGATAAGTAAAAACACAATCTCATTAAAAACCTCAAGATATTAAAGTTCCATTCAACATTCCATTATTCCATAAAATACAACATTTTTGGGGGTCTAGAGGATAAGGTCCATGTTCACAAAAATGTATAAGTTATCTAAAATATGAACAAAGTTTGTATAATGGACCACATAATTAAGGGGATTTCTTGGAGCTTCTCTTTTATGTTGTCTAGATTCGAGAATATTCACATTCAATAGAATCTTGATATTAGTGCGCAAGAAGAAGCCAATCACTTCCTAGAGGGATTCATATACAAAAGTGGTAAGAAAGCTTAGAAAGCTGCACTTGAAGCACTCATGCTTAACGAAAACTTGACTATGGAAGTGGAAAGGATGTTTATGGTAATTTTGATACCCTATATTAACAATAATTTATGTAATCCATAGAAGGAGATAAATATCTTAGACTACCCGAGTGAAGGGAATCAATAGTTCAACAAAGAGGAACCCTAGAGAATCCTTCCACAAGCAAGAAACCTAACAAGAAGGTGCCACATCTAGCAAAGAGGATGCTCTCACCTTTAGCAAAAAAGATAACCCTGACAATAAATGTTGTACCATGGGTTTCAAGTTTCTTGGTCATGATGTGGACTCCTTGCCGATGGTGGTGTCTCAAAAAGGAAAACTCCCTACTAGGTTCCCTTTGAAGAGCCCCCCCCGGTAAATGTTATCTCATGTTCCAGGAACCCTCAAACTCTACAAGAAGAGAAGAAGATAAAAAAAAGAAAAAGAAGGACAACAAGAAATCCATGACAAATAAAGATACCTCCTTTCAAAAATTATTTTTGTTTTGTACACCATTCGAGGTTTGTCTGACCCCTCAAGAGTGATTGTGTTTCATCAATGGCTTTAAGATAAAATTTCAACCCAAACTTTATCTATCTTCATGAGATCAAAATTGATGGGATCAAACTACAAAAGTGGCTAAAGTGTATTTTGAGGTCTCATATATGGATCACGACACAACACTTGCGTGGGAGTGGTGGTACAAATATAAACTGATATGTCACTCCCTGTTGGTGAATACCATGATGGGCCACACCATTATTGGATTTTTGCATCTTTTGAGGGAGCTCTTCAAATCACGATTGCCTTCATATATGCCCCTGGTTCTAACATGGAAAGATTGAATACTTGAAACTATTTAGACTCTCTATAATTTTAGGTCATCCTTTGTGGGGACTTTAATAGAGCACAAGTTAATTTCTTATGAATGATACCAAAGGGAGAGTGTAAGTGAGGGAATTGCAAAAGATGCCTAGGAGGGGTTTAAGCTACACCATAATGTCATGGAATTCAAAGATGTGCAAGCTTACTATTATTCAAACCTCTAGTTGGGCAAAGATTTGCAAAAAGCTACACATGATAGATGTTATGTCACATAGATCAACATTGAGCACCATGGTCCCTTATCATTTTCTCAATGTGATCAATGAGTTTTATCTAATCACTATGCATTGATTTTGACCTTCAAACAACATCGTAGACATAGGAAGGCCCCCTCGTTTCATGATCCTCCTTCAATCCTATCCCTTCATTTTGTTCAACATGAGATGTCCACACCGAGGAGCGAGGCCCTTAGCTACATCATCTCTCCATTTAAGCTACATCTAATAAGGGAAAATCCATATCGCTAGGCTCAACATTTCGACAAGGAAGTAACTAATGGTATTCGCTCCCTCCAATCTAGACTCTAGAAAATCAGAAGCAACTTAAGATGCGAAGAGAAAATCCAAAGAAAGAACGTGAAAATTTATTTTCAAGACTTGTGGGTGGGGAAAGTAGACAAACCCGATGAAAGAGATGTGTAAAGTTCACCAAGATTCTTTTCTTCAATTATCAGCATGGATACTACATTAATGAAATTCAAAATATTTTTCCTAGTTTTGTATTTGGTTATATGAAGTTCCTAAACCATGACGGGACACTTACACCTTATCATCATCATCTACATAGATGACTATAAATGCAAGTGGATCACATATGCTTTTGTTTTCTACCGTTAAGTCAACTATTGACATGCTCTTTTTCTCATGTGTATGTTTCAATTTTTTTGCCTTTTTATTGGTCTCATATAATGTGAGCAAGATCTTCCACGCCTCTTTTGGAATTTTGGAATCTTTTATTTTCCCAATCATGCTATCTTTTATGCCAAAGATATCCAATACCTTACCTTGTGTGCTCCTTGATTCCATTTTTCATATGCTTTTAATTAGTCCATAGTCTAGTTCTTATCTAGTAATTGCAAAGCATTTTCATTTTATCCTTTAATGTACTTCTTGTAGCATTTTCCCATCAAAAAATTTCTCATTCTAAATCTCTAAGCATGAAAGTTGTTCTTCTCCAACTTATTGCTCATAACTTCAATGATTCCATCGACATTTTCCATTTTTGTAGCGATTCACAAAACTCAAAAAGTACTACAAACAATACCCCTCCTTCAACACTATCACACTATGATGTGACAATTTGATCTTAGAAAAACAAAGTTTTCATGTATCAAGATTAAAAGGAATCACTTGAAATTTTGGATCTTGAATATTTGAATTAAGCTAAATAGAATGCAACTTATAGGTTTATAAAAGGACCTGGTTTTTTTATAAGCCTTACCTATACCTTCAGAACAAACTTGGTAGTAATCTAAGTTCGTGTGTGAAGCACACTTTCTCCATGCCTTCTCATGCACTCTTCACTTTGAGTCTTTTCCACGATCTCCCTACAACTACATTTGCCATACTACCATGTCAAGAGAAAGGAGATAAGGAAAACAACTCTCACACCCAATTTCACACTCACGAGGAGCACACATAGATTGAGGCAAGGAGGAATGAACTTTTTCTTCTTCTATTAAATAAAAGGAATGTACAAGAATGGCCTAATACAACAATACAACTAGTTCAATATATAAAGAACACTACATAGGGAAAATCCTAATGTTCACAAATGCACGATCTAGCAAGAAACAACTATGCCATCTACTCTTAGTAGATAAATCTAGTAGAGTTCATTCAAGTATCCTTCGCATATACCGATGTGACCACTATACATGTTAGAGAAATGGAAATGTGATAATTTTCATCCTCGTACATCACAAGTTGAGCTTGATGTCTCAACAGTAGAGGCTTCCTCATGAAGCTATTTTGCAAAGCTATTGTATCCGATTGATTAAATCTATAATATGAGATCCTCTTTTTTTCTATGTCACATCTTTTCTACTCTCGTACACCACCTTTTCTCCTATCTTGTGGAAGCTTCTTTTCTCTCTTCTAATGTTATCGAGTGATTGGAAGCTTGTGATTGGGAATAGCTCGTGATTCTGGAATTGACATAATATGCACCTATCCCAATAGTAATAAAGAATTTATGTGGTAATTTTTGGCCACTATGTCCCTAGATCTTATCCTATTGAGGCACTCATATGGTGGAAACTTATTTTGAAATATGGGAACAAAGAGGTCATGTTATCAAAGGTGTTGAGAATCGTCATGGACCAAGTTAAACTCTAATGTGATCTCATGGGAATCAAAGATGGGTTTGGCTTCTCCTACTCGAACCTCCATGCCCAAGCTGATTTGTACAAAGTGATACTAGATATACACTTTGTGACATAGAATAATATACAAAAGTTAGGTTCCAGATTCCTACACTTTGTGACATAGAATAATATACAAAAGTTAGGTTCCAGATTCCTAATTGTGTGTGGAATTTATTGTTTCATATCACTATCCAATGATTCTTACCTTCAAGTGACATGCTCAACTTAGGAAAGCTCTCTAGTTCCATGTCAATCCTCAAACCTTTCCCCTCCCCCTCATTTGTCTAGAGATCACTTCCAAGTAGAAATAGGCCTTCAGTATCCATGCCTCTTTGACCAACTACTAGGTTTTGGCAGTTAAGAAGATGAAAAATATTTTATTGGAGACTTAGAAGTAATTCCAAAAACTTCTCCAAAGTAGAATTAAGAGACTTTCTTCGAGGTTCCACCTGCTCTAGATGGAATTCAACAAAGTCCATTCTGACTTCTAGTTTGGGATCTAGAAGATCACAATCATGCTAAGATAGAAGGACGAAATGCAAAGGAAGAGCCTTGAGATCTACCATAAATGTTGGTGGATGGAAAATAGAAGGAAACAAAAAAAATAAATAAATGTGTAGACTCATCAAGAAGAAATGGGATAAGAAATCAAAGGAATTTATGGTTGATAGCCATGGTGTGGATTGAAACATGGACAAACATAAGTGTGCTCTTACTATCAATGACTTTATCAAGAAATCTGTGGCCACATCTTGATTCTTATTTACCCCACAAGGATATTTTGATTCTCTTCCTAATTATAAAAGTAGAAGCCTAGATGGTGTCACAACAAGCTCTTCAATTCCATTAAAAAAGAATCGCTTACCCCATCAGGATTGGTTTGGAAAGCGGCCATGTGCTTTGGTATGTTTCCTAATAGTATCAACAAAGGTGTGATAATTCTTATTCACGAAAAAAAAGTGAAAAAAAAGAAAAAGAATAGAGGATAACTATGATGCTACATATGAGTTCTAAGATATTTGATAAGGTCCTCACTAATCGCATTGTTTGCCACCTATGCTCATGGAGCACTAAGGAGCAAAAAGGTCTCATTAAGTATAGGTCCATCCTTTATCCCATCATTGATGTTTGCGAAGGACCTATCTTTGTGGAGGAAGCGTCTGAGGATGTCTCTCTTTCAAAAGCAACTTCAACAAAGAGTATGATTAAATTGATTCACGCATCATTTTTTAATCCCTAGAAGACCTTTACTAAAACCATAAATTTATCAAGGTGGTCATGACACTTCTAGAAAATTCCAAAGCACCTGTACATATTGATGATATACTCTCAATCACTTTTATTAAAATGCTCGATCAAAGAAGACTACTTTTGGCTCTATTACTCTTTGCTATGGATGTCCTAAGCTGCTTGGTGAACACTATTTCCTATATTGACCAAATACAAGGGCATATGCTATCTCAGTATGAGGACCAGATGCTAATGAGAATACTTGTTGAGAAGAAGAATGTTTTCTTACATAATGATGCAGAAAGTTAGCCTCCTTCAAACACTATGCAAATAGATATCCACAATATTCTAGATTCCAATAAGCTCTCGATTATATTAGCAGGTGGGATGGAGAGGATGTGAGATTATTGTAGTTACTCAATCATCTCCTCCCAAGGAAAGAAGGGATAACTTGTATTAGAATAAAGATCATTCTAAGAATAGATAATATATTTTTATGTTTACAAAATATACATAAGATATTGATTCACTTCCTAGTCATTGACCATTGTTTAGCCCATTGTTGGAAAGGAACAAAGTAGTTTTTCATGTGAGAAATATCCATTAGGGAGTTTAAATAAGTTTAAAATCATATGGTATAAACATTGTTTCAACAAAGAAAAAGGAAGATAGGTCATGTCTCCTTCTATTCTGCAAAAAGTGCCAAGTTTGAAATGGATCATTCTGATTGACCATCGAAATATTTGGAAGTAAGTTCTTATCGTAGAAGTGGTTAACTCGGCATCTACTTCTTAGAACATTATCATAGGGGAGGCCATTTCAAAAATACGGAAGAGAGTCTGTAGTGTATTTTAATTATTCTTTTAAGGAGTTCAAGATTGATAAATCCATAGTTTTTCTGGGTAGAAGAGTCAAAACCCTAGGCGTTATCCCTAGTTTAGATAGAAGAACTGCCCAATGACTCAAGGAAATAAAGTGAAAAGAAGACGGATCTCCCATGAAGAGTATGAAAAACTCTTGAGTCTCCTTTGTATGTCCCTCCCACTCGATCTCAAGCCTCTTTCAAATATAACAAGAAGTCTGTTTCTGAACAAAAAAACGTTAAGAAAAAAGATGAATATCAGAAGGGTATATAAATCATAGTATGGTATATTTCTGATGTGCCATCCTTTTTCTCCGAGTAGTCCTAGCTTGTTCACATCGAGCAAATGGATGTGCAAACATGGTACATGTTTGAAGCCTCGATGTATATCTCTACAATTTGTTCTAAAAGTGGAGAGAAAACAAATCTATTTAGTTCGGTTATGGACCCGAATAGGAATGTTATGAGCTCTACGACGATTAGATAGAAATAAGAAAGAACATTTTGCTAGGATACATGGACGATATGCCTTGTTTTATTTAGGATACATAGATGCATGCATATTCTGCATTCGCAGTTATATCCATACTAATATTAACTGTTCTTCTGTCCCAATCCTCTACTTCGTTAGGGCTGTTCGTGGGCGCTTCTTTGTTCGTAGTGAGAAGCGTTTATCTTTCTTTGCCCATGAATGTTTGTACATCCTATTCTATACTTTCGTTACCTCGTCTACCTTTTGTAGAATCCTGCTTTATGTCCAGCTGCACGAGCTATGGCACGATCCACTCGTATACTTGAAGCCTATCCCTCTCTCGGTGCGAACTTCTTTGCAGGGAAAAATCTTCCGCAATATTCTGCCGATTGGAGCTGATGATCTACCGTTACGTATTCTCAGCCTTCTGTGTACTCTCATTCCGAGAAGATTAACAATTGGGTTTTCGGACGCGCTCTCCATCTCAATTGCAAAGCTCACTTCCTTCCACAGACAAAAGATGGTGTAACTGAATATTCTACATATCTCCTCCGTCTCTTTCATGCCGACAGCGACTTCGGGCCTCTTAAACTCTACTATACTAATGCTACATGGAATGTTATAACCTTGCGAGATCGCCTGCAATTCTATGTAACAAATTCTTATGCTATATCATTTCTAATATACTTATGATGGACTGCTATAACCTTTCCAGTATCGTCGGGGATTCCATATATTTATTAGATCTAGGCTGCAGAGCTGGCTTGCACATGGAAAAGTAGCTTTTCCTTGCATATCTTCTTCCGCCACTTGCCGCACCCAATACTGCATTCCCTTTTCAGATAGCTTGATATGTCTTTCACTGATCGCCGCGGCTATGTGACTTGGCTTTTTCGCGTCATGTACTTCGAAAATCCCCTTTTTGAATATTGTATGGAGTCCTTTGAGCTTTTTTCTTCTGATCGCTGCGCAGAAGTGAGTTTCTTCTTTTGCCGGATTGGACTCTGAAATGAAAGCAAGAATCTCTTGTAGACACAGGACCAATGCAGTGGAAACACAATCAAATAATCAATTCTACTGCATGCTATGTATCTCACTTTTCTTAAAGTGTAACAATTCCGTCAAAATGGCCTGTATTCGTATACAACATGACAACCCGTATACCACCTGACAATCCTCCTCAACGAAGCCCTTGATGAAGGAACAATATGGTATAATGCGTTTTACATGTCGAAACTTCTCTCGGAAGTTCTCTAATCTTTCTCTGAAACATGTTTAACGTTTTACATAGGTTCTAAGGGGAAATGATAATGGTTGAGGAACATAGACTAGTCGGTTCCTGCATTACAGTGAGGTTTCCTAATAAACTGGTCTCTACATTCTGCTCGATGAAAATAGATTCATTATTCATAGTGGTTCGGCTAAAAGAATAGATGGCCTTAGTAAAGTCGTGCTTGGATGTGTTGTGTGTTGGATGTGTGTGGGTGTGTGATGTGTGTTATGTATGATACATGTGCATGTGATGCGTTAGTGTGTGTCGGTGTTTTGTTACGTTTTCTTGTGATTGTGTGTGTGTTAACATATGTGAAATGTGCATGCATGTTTGTGTGTATATGTTAACATATGTGTATGCTTGTGTGTTAATTTATTAGGTATTTTGTTATGGATGTGTGTGTGATGTGTGTGTGTGTGTGTGAGAGAGAGAGAGAGAGAGAGAGAGAGAGAGAGAGAGAGAGAGAGAGAGAGAGAGAGAGAGAGAGAGAGAGAGAGAGAGAGAGAGAGAGAGAGAGAGAGAGAGAGAGAGAGAGAGAGAGAGATTCCCGTTTTGGACGTCTACGCGCAAAAAGTGAGCCCATTTAGGGGAGACGAAAGCAAGGTTTTGGTTGTGCATGTATTTTCCATATCTTATCTCTGCTGCTGAGAGAAGAACTGTGCACTTTTCTGCTTGACGATTGGTTAACAACAGCTGCAAGAGGAGATTCATTGGAGAGAGACACTCGGACCACCATGAGGAGAACATCTCTAAACAAAGTTGTACAAAAAAATAAAGCATAATGATGCCTGTTTCATAGAACATCTCTAAGCAAAGTCATATAGAAAAACTGAGCATCATAAAGCCATTAAATAGCTGTCTTCCCCGTGTGTTCCTCTTAATGTGTGTGTGTGTGTGTGTGTGTGTGTGTGTGTGAGAGAGAGAGAGAGAGAGAGAGAGAGAGAGAGAGAGAGAGAGAGAGAGAGAGAGAGAGAGAGAGAGAGAGAGAGAGAGAGAGAGAGAGAGAGAGAGAGAGAGAGAGAGAGAAAGAGTGAGAGTTAGGGAGATGAAATCAAGGGAAAGAGAGAGTGGGAGATAGAATAGGTTATTGTAGAAAATTCTAGAACTAGAATGAGGTCGGGGATTAATTTAGAGAGAGGTAGAGTAAAGAAGTAGATTAAATGAATTTGTGTGTAATTTGATTTTTTTTATTTGAATATTTGTTTTCTTTTTTCTATTTTCTGTTACACATCAAAGAGCTAAACAAAGAAGATTGACGAAAACATTAAAGGCAAAGATATAAATTATCTATGAAGACTTGATGATTAGCAAAAGTAGTGTTTGACAACCACACTATGCCCACCTATTCTTTCATCCAAACTAATATGAATAATGAATCTATTTTGGGCAAATAGAAACGTATTGACCAGCTTAGTAGGAAACTGGAGTGTCATTGGCCAGCCCGAGTGGTCTCTCTTACCACATTCAAAGGTTCCTCTAGTTAGCATCTTCAATCCTACTCCTTCGAAGGTGCAAGACAAACCAAGTTCTCAAATAGATGAAATCTTCATACCTTGCGAAAATGATCCACACAAGTGAGTGTTCAGATACATAAAGCATACAATTAATTCTGTTAAGTCTAAAGTAAGCATGGTTGATCAAGAAAAGAGTGAGATATGAACGGGGGACTGCAAGCGGGATATGGCGAGGGATGCAGGGCTGCATGTTGCGGAGGCCTGTGGGATTGTGGGAGGGTGGAGGTCCGCACAAAGAGAGAGAGGGAGAGAGAGAGAGAGAGAGAGAGAGAGAGAGAGAGAGAGAGAGAGAGAGAGAGAGAGAGAGAGAGAGAGAGAGAGAGAGAGAGAGAGAGAGAGAGAGAGAGAGAGAGAGCGAGAGAGAGAGAGAGAGAGAGAGAGAGAGAGAGAGAGAGAGAGAGAGAGAGAGAGAGAGAGAGAGAGAGAGAGAGAGAGAGAGAGAGAGACTCCAATGATGGAAAGAGGGAGTGAGGTGTGTAGCGTATGGGATGACAGGGTCGGCAAGGAAGAGGTCTACAAGGCGGGGGTCCATAGGATCTTGATTGTGCATGCATTTTGACATGATGGAAAAATAATCTCTCTTTTTCTGTCTCCCTTAACCATGCACGGAAGACAATACAATGGAAGCCTAAATCTACACGACCATATGCATCAAAGTTGTATTTGAGGACCAACTCTCAACGGTGATCAGGGTGAGCGCACAACACTATATGCGGTGGATATGTGGGTAGGTAGATGTGGCTTTGTCGCATAGTGGGGAGGAGGGGAGGCAGAGAGAGAGATTGCTGAGGTGCATGCTATTATGGGGTGCAAGTTGGCGGACAAGAGAAGTTGTGGGTTGCAGAGATGGTGGAGGTTATGGCACTATGGGGAGACACATAGAGAAAAAAAAGTGGGTAGCTTGTGGGATGATGTATGGTTGTGGAGTGAATGAAGTTGGAGAAGTTTGGAGAGGCTTAGAAAGTTGAGTTGTCAAGTTGTGAAGTTGGTCCTGCAAACCATCATAGGACCAGTCCTAGATCATTGGATATGTAAAATAGACCTTGTGGGCTTGTGGTTAAGGCAATAAATAATAGGTACTTTAGAACATCAACAAGAACAAGTTGATGCAAAACAGATAACTCCATGACTAGCTCACAAAAACCTTCTAGAAAAGGATGGAATTTGTGACTTCCAACACTTAGAGCGGCCAACAGAGTACCAATTGGAAAAATTCCTCTGAAGAGAGTGTCATACATAGGTTTGGCTTGCTATAATGCATAATAACCCTAGTTTATAACAACTATTGGAGCAGCCACGTTAGCACTTAACTCATGTCGGTCCGACTTTTCACGGAGTTGCTGAGAATGACCCAATTTCTCTTAAACTAATGAACCAAATTCTCTAAAACTTTTTACACATATATTAAACAATAATTGTTTCCATTGAGTGCTTAAAATCTGAATTTGAAGCTCTCTAAAGAGAGCAAAACTCTCTACAAGTTGATTGAGTCCAAGGGTGGAGGAGAGAATAGAGATGGCCCCAAGCAATGATGAAAGAGAGTATTTATCACTTCAAATAATCAATCTCCCTAATGAAAAAATGTTTTGGAATCTTTATATAGACTCTTGAGGATATGACCATGCCTTTTTTTCATGGTTTTGAATTAGAAATCAGGCTGGTTTGGTAGTTTAGATTGATTGAAATCTTTTCCTACAATCTAGGGAAAGAAATTTGAAGTCATGTCTACTTTTTGATTGATTGATTGAGAATCAATCTCAACCACTTCTAACTCATGGCTTTTAGGCCTTTCACTCTTTCCTTTTACAAAGATAAATAATTTGGAAATTACATAAGAAGGTCATCCGAAGGTCAAACTCTCAATACAATAATTGAATGGAAATATAACTCTACAAGGAGTATATGTGGCATCATTCAAATGATAAATTTGATGAAGATCATGTCTATCTCAAGAATAATGAAATCTTGGTATTACAATAGCTCCCATTGAGGCTAAAGTATGGTTGAGTATTCATTCTCTAATAGTTTGAATACATGCCATAACTTTGAATCTACAAAGCTTTATCCCATCAAGTGCCTTTGTCATGATGTCTGCTATTTGCTTCTTAGTAGGAACAAGTGAAATGTCAATGTCCTTTGCCATAAGCTTCTCTCTTAAAAAGTAGTAATGGAATTCTATGTGCTTTGTCCTTGCATGAAAAATTAGATATGTAGCTAGATGCATGGAAGTTACATTATCTCCAAGTAAATGAGGTTTGGAACTTACAATTCCCAAATCTTAGTAGAACTCTACAAGAGACTAACAAAGTACGACCAGCACCTGCTAGAGATACAACTCTCCTTCCAACCTTATGCCTGTATATATATAGCTCCTCAAATCAACGAGGACCACAAATGTAAGTAGAGTCCATAGGTGCATGTGTTATCTCTACCATTCCTTTAATATCTTCCACTAGAGTCTACTAGTGGCTGGAGTGATCTCGATCAGTGCTTTAGTACCTTCCACTAGAGTCTACTAGTGGTTGGCATACTCAACACTCGATTTAATTCTCTTTGAGCTCAAGGTAACCCATGTTAACTAGAGTTAGAAGGTGCTACAACTCCTTGGGCATAACAGTCTCCCCATGGTCCCCATGGGGATTGAACCCAAGACCTCCTACTTCACAACCTTGAGACTTAACCACTAGGCTAAGTGGATCATTTTTTTTAAGAGTGCTGGTGAACTTATGCTTGTCAATATATATTAGGTAGTGATGTGTGTGAATAGACTAGGACCGCGGAGGCACTTTTTCCCTCTTTAGCAGTGCTCATCACGGTAGTTTTGTTCAATGTTTTTAGAGACAATCATTTTGCAACATCAGGGCTTTTTAGTTAGTGGCCATGGCAGAAAGTGGTAATGTATTTCATATGTTGGCTGTTGAGCATAAGTTGGATGGTACAAATAACCGTTTATAGGGTTATATGATGCATCATGTATTGGTCGCAAAAGGACTATGGAATATTATGCATGGTGTTGAAAAAATTCTTATTGCACCTTTAAATATAGGTACTAAAGCTGATGCAAATGACGTTGAAGATGACAATATTCTTCATGTTCCTATTCGTGTTGCAAGTTCTGTTGCACCTACTGTAGAGGAAATTTGTTGGGATTGTAGAGATGCTCAGGGACATGTATTGATAGCCTTGTCTGTCTAATGTGCTATTATTCCTCACATTCACTCTTGTAGAACAACTAAGGATGCTTGGTATACACCTATCACATTGTAATAGACTAGGAATGAGGCTAGTGTTGCTTACCTCCAAAAATATTTGGAGAGAAAGCATATCAATGAAGATGGTTGTATGGACAATTTTCTAACAAAGATGAAAAATTTGAAGCAACAATTAATTTTTGTTGATGAAGTCTTGCTTGACAATTCACTTGTGCAAACTATTATGAATGTTCTTCTTGATTCATGCCATAGTTTTGCTTCTACTCTTTGTTTGATGATCAAAGGTAATCCAAATGCCTTAAGATTTGAGAACTTAGTATCTATTCTGTTGCAAGACGATTAGTCTAGGTAGAACAGGTCCATTATGCATGTTTTAGATCAAGCTTTCATGGCTAGTGAAAAGAGCAAAGCAAATCTGCTAATTTTGCACATTAAAAGAAGCATGACAGAGACGAAAAGAAAACAGAAAAGATTTTTTTTTTTGCAAGTTCTATAAAGTAAATGATCATGTCATAAAGAATTGTCCAAAACTAGCTGCAAAAGATGCAAACAAAAAAGAAGCTTGAATGGTTGTTGTAGAGGCCTCTACACCAAAAACATGGTCCGCTTATCTAGTGCAGAATGAAGAATGGGCATTTACTACTATTTGTAGTTTTGACCCATCTTCTCCTGAACAGTCTATGTCTGTAGTAGACTCAGATGTTTTGTACTTTGATAGTGAGGCAACCAAACATATTACCATGTAGCACAGTTTCTTCACTTCCGTCGAGCCTTCCCCTACACAGAATATTATCACTTGCACTATTGCTGATGGTAGTTCTTTCACATTTTGGAATGCTTCACTTTTGCAAGGGATCAACAAGAATATATAATCAGTTTCAACTTTAGCCAAGAGCAGCTTGGCTATGAGATTTGTTGATGATAGAGGTAACGTTCATGATCTCTCAAATGGCGACATGATTACTTCTTCTAGCATTTTATGTCATGGGCTGCATAAGCTCAAAGACTATTAAAAATCTGTGAATGATTTGTCATGTGTAGTACATGATTCTCAGGCTATGTAAGATGCAAAGCTTTGGCATGCATTCTTTGGCCATCTGAGTTTTGCTAGTTTCCATGCATTCCCAATAGTACATGTGTATATGTATATGTGTATATACATATATGTGTACACATATATGTGTATATGTATTATATGTGCATATGTATATATTTATGTGTATATTTATATGTGTATATATGTATATGTATATGTATCTGTAGATATATATGTATATGTATCTGTAGATATATATGTATATGTATATGTGTATATACATACATATTTATGTATATGTGTATATGTATATGTATATGTTATGTATATATATGTATATGTATATCTTTCTATGTGTGTATATGCATATTTATATGTATATGTGTATATGTATATATAAATGTGTATGTATACATGCATGTGTATATGTATATGTATACGCATATGTGTATATGTGTATGTGTATATGTATATGTATATATACATATATGTATATGTGTATATGTATATACATACATGTATATGGGGTATATATATATATATATATATATATATATATATATATATATATATATATATATATATATATATATATATATGTATGTATGTGTGTGTGTGTATGTATATACATATACGTGTATATGTATATATGCATATATGTATACATATACATACACATGCACACACACACATATATATATATATATGTGTGTGTTTATATATATATATATAGTTGACTCACATGTACACATCTATATTTGACCTGAATAAGTTCTTCTTCGAATTATTTTATCAACCACGACAATACTAAATCATATTAGTTTTTCAGCTTCTCTAAGATCAATCATTATCCCAAAACATTGAAGCTTTACTTTGAAACTATATACGCACACACATATGTACAAACAAACAAACACACACACACACAAACACACATTATATATATATATATATATATATATATATATATATATATATATATATATATATATATATATATATATATATATATATATATATATATATATATATATATATATATATATATATATATATATATATATATATATATGGAGGATTAAATCTTTCCCAATGCGACATGAAGCACGAAGGGCCTCAATATGTACTATCACATGAACACACACACAAACACACAAACACCTTTTTAGGCTATAACTTTGATTTCTAGAAGAAACTTTGAAATGAACTGAAAAGATTGGATGTTAACTTCAAGGAAATTTTGATTTTCAATTTTGGTTCTCTCTTCTCATATTTTATTTCTTGCACTTTATTGTTCCACTTGGAACAATTTTTTTATCACGTCCATCCCATATGATTGGATCTTCATTCCAATCAATATAGATCAAAATTCAACTTTAAACATACCTTAATGATTTGAATGTCCTTCTTAATCACTCATAGAATCATGGTGCCCAAATCTTTTTTGAACATATCAGCATATTATTCCTCTGTACTTATGTGATCAAAGTTTCCTTTTTCAAGACATTCTCTCTAATGTAGTGAAAGTGTACAACTATGTGTTTGCTTCTAATATGGACATGGGACTCACATATATGTACACACTACACATGTTTTCACAATGAATTCATAATATTTGGCCATGCACACTCTACTAGAACATAAAATTCTTCATTCATAAAAGCTCACATGTCACTTGGGCTAGTTCTCTATATTGAGCTTCAATTTAAGATAAAGAAACTATGGGTTTCTTCTTTAAAGACAATGATATGAAATTCCTTCCCATGAGCACTACATATCCACTGGTATTGCTTTTTACCTTTGTTCTAGCCTATGATCATCTCTCTAAGCTTTAAACTACAAGTAACCTTCAAATATATATTATAAAACTTCATTTTATTTAGCTTTATGGTATCAAGTCACACTTTTGGCTTCTTCAAGATGGAGAAATTTGGGAAGATGCAAGAATTAAGATATAACGTATATTGCATATGCTAAATGAGATTGAAGAAATGTTTCATATATCAAAAAGCCAACTATAGAGATAGGTAATGTGGAATCCCCTAGCTAATAAAATTTTATTGAATTCATATTAATATTGGATTCCCTTGGATTTTTGAATAGTTTGAAACTCACAAGCCCATACTTCTCGAAGAATTTAGGATACAATTTCTCTGCATGTTTTATGTACCATTGCTTTTATAAACGACTTGTATTCCAAGGAAATATTTTGCATATCTCAAATGAAAGATCCTAAAATGCATGTTTAGCCTTCTCTTTATGTCCATTAGGGATTCATAACTATCTCCTATGATGATTAGATCATATACATATAGTTATCTTTAATCCCTAGAGGTTGTTGCATGTACAAAACCTTTTCTAGATGTTCATTGAAGAAAGTATCCTAGACAGATGGTCGGAATTGGTTCTAGTCCCTTGCTTGTTGCATTTCCTATTCTCACACCTATTGTGTTCATCCTTAAAACAAGGTTTAAACTCTCTTCAAACTCAACACAACATTTAATAGAAATTTCATTCGCTAGAAGCCTTGCCTTATACCTTGAAAAACTACCATTTGAGTGCATTCTTACCTTGTACACCTAGTTATTCCTAATTAGGTACATACCTTCCTACCTTCGCACTAATTTTCAAGTGTTTTTGTTTACCAAGGCATTCAATTCCTTTTGAATAGCTTCTTTAAATTCCATAATTTTTTTTTTTCATATTCGTTGTTCTTTCATATTCAAAAGATGTGGGATCATGTACTTGAAATACTGTTAATGCATATCCATAAAAGAATCATACTGGAGTCATTCAACTAGATACCTTTGCCTTTATTATTTTATTTATTTTCCTTTCTTGTTCATAAGATTTCTTTGTCTAGGGTGCATGAAAAGTTTCTTTAATTTTTCCCCTTTCTATAAATCATGGCGACCATTCTACATATCATCTAGGTCTATCCACATATCATTACTATATTCACTTTCTCGTATCTTTGATTTACCATTGTACCTTTCACTAGAGATTTGAAGAGATGTACGGATTCCTCCAATCCAATATAAGAGTATTCGCATGATCATTGCACTTTATTGTTGAGATCCACTAATTTCAATGATCAATTGCTATTTTACTTCAATTTATGTTCCATATTGATCACCTTCATTATCTTTTATGCATCTATTTCATGTATAGCATGGAAAAAATTAATAAAATTTCACATACCTTGATACCTTGGTCTTCTGTTATAGGACTCTATCATCTATAACCTTTTCTTTCACCTCTGTACCTTACTAGCACACATTTCTAAGACTGATGATCTAGTTTTCTTCGTAATTCACTCGGTATCAATACATATCATGAGCATGCACATACCTTAATATGTGAAAGATATGGATTAGTTTTGTATCAATATCATAGCAATAAGAAGAATCTAAATCATATGAAAAGATTTGTTTATGATTTATATAGTTGTGGTGGATCCATGTTCTTAATAGCTACTTGGCATCCCCATTTCGTTTATGCTAAATCTAGAGCATGCAAGAATGTACGTATTCTTCATTTTTGCTGCTCCATATTATTGGGATTTTTAACTATTCATATGTTGACTAGTGTTTCCATTTCTTTAGAAAAAATTAAAGAAATTTGAGAAATAGTCTTCCCCTTCTAGTTGGTCTTAAACACTTTATGCACCTACCTCCTTTCGTTTTATCTAGAATTTTTAATTTCTTGAAGTAATGGAGCACATATGATTTATGGTCCATAGACAATAGCAATGTAATCCTTTCAAACTAGTCAATATTTATTATGACACACCTCCATCACAACGTTCCTTTTCTCTCCCATATATATGTGTGTATCAAGTCTACGGCATAGTCATTTATGTTGTTTGTTCTCTTAAATTCCTTGGCTACTTGCCTAGATTAAAATCCTCACATAACTACCTCAATTCTAGGATATAGAGGTTTGGTATTCCATTCAAGAAGCTTCTATTCTCCATTTATCTCAATATTTGTACATAGATGTACCCGAGACTTGTCTACTAGAAGGTCCACCTCGACAACCTTTCTTTCTCCAAATGTAAAGTATACCTTTTGGTTAGTGTTGGGCCTAAATTCCATGGTGAGGAGACCTTCCTCTTTTTCTTTGACCACAAGCTTGTATCTGAGATTTATTTTTCCACATAGCATTATTTTCTCATTTATCTTCACTTGCAAACTCTTCTCAACCATTTTACCCAATAAAATCAAATTATTACTAAGAATGAGGGCATGGAGCACATCTTTAACATAGAGCCTTCTCGAATCCATCTAGAATGACATAAAAAATGTGAGTGATTGCATGGAAACTATTATCTCCTATTGAAACATCCCTTTGGTGAATAGTACCTACTTAATAAAAATAAATCTTCATTTTTGCTCATATTGATGTCATAACCATAATCTATGTATCATGGATTCTTTCCTTCAGTTTGTACCTGTGATGTATACTTTTCCTAACATAATTTATTTGCATTCCTTGGACAAGGATTAAGAAGAATTAAATAAAATTTATATGTTTGCATCTTGGTAATGATCCCTAAAATATTGGCAAATTTTTTCACATATGTAGCATCCTTTTCAGAACTTGTCATATCTTGATTGGTTGTATTTTCTTACCCTTCATCTTTTCCATCTTATTTCTCTTTGATATGAGGGCATCTACTCTTACTATTGATTTTTATGACATGATTTTTATCTTCCATGTCATCCTCTATCCCTACATTTCCTCAGTGTTTGCCTTTTTATTTTCCTATGTAGATTACTTGAGTCTCATCTCCTTTTGCTTTAGGACCTATGATGTTTATTTCATCAATGTAAATTAATTTCAATAGCTATTAATGGTTAGCTAGGTTATCTTTCACATATATAAAATATGGTAGATATATCTCACTTCTATTACTCCCTAAAGCCATAAGGAAGTAGGTTAATAGGTAATTATCATCATCTATGTGAAGCCCTATGGGGCTAGGCCATCATTTAACTCTTTCACTTTCGAGATGAAACTTGACATTACTTTTAGGTTTCTTTCTATATCTATTTATGTAATTCTTCAATTTGAGTTTACTAACTTTCATTGATATGTAGTATATTATTTCTAGGCATTTGTAAACCCTCATTCAAAATATCAATCTATTGAATATATACTATAATATAATTGTTAATATGTTGCGATAAAACAAAAAAATAAAGTCATTATCTCCCAACCAAGATCTAAAATTTATACTATTGAGTCCCCATAGAATTTTTTCAATTCGTGACTTTCTATGATTGTCTATGATTCTATGATTCTTTTAAATTTTCTATGATTCAAGAGGTAATAGACAGAAATCTCATCAACATGGGTATCCATGCATGTTCAAACATATAGATTTGGAGCTTTGTATTTTGACCTTAGATGTATGGTTCATTTGAGCTTGAGACAACAATGTCTTTTTGTTTAAGGAGCTTTTCTTGTCTTGTGCATTTTTAATACACAGAAGCTATGATTTTTTGATAACAAATTATCAGGTCACAATGTGATAGTGTTCAAGATACAAGAATGGAAATTGTGGATGGAATGAGTCA
>CM035425.1:53842882-53847882 GCA_020310875.1 Ceratopteris richardii
TCTGGCCCTATATACTATAACAAGAACCTCAGCGTAGATAAGGAGAACCTAATCAATAGTTTGGCGTTGCTTCATTGCCAAAAGCAAAGTCAGCATAGCTCTGGAAACGAGAAAAGAAGCTAATTATCCCACCGAAAGAAGCATAATCATCATAGTTCTAATGACTACGATACATCTTACTATTCACCCTATTCGAAGGCCCTCATGAAGGGAGATAAATAGTTCCGTAACGAATGCATGATGTTGAGCAAGATCTATATGTTAATGTGCAAGAGGATATGTAGAGGTGGATTGTTGATTATGCTGACGATAAGGGAGTTTTTGACTTTATAGTGATGAATGTGGCCGTGAGTGCATCAACGGGCTCCTTCTCTCCTAGTTTAGTTTAGAGGATATGTCCTGTAGGGAAAAGTTTCTTTTGTTTTCTCGAGGATCTTTTCAGTTGGCAGCTCATAAAGCATTATTGGTTTCATTATTGTCCCCTTATATGCATAGACCTCCTTATCTATCACAGGCATTGACCATCGTTTACAAAGGTCAGCAATAAGCTATTGGGTTGGACATTTCTGATTTTAATGCACGTACCCTCCTTTTTCTGTAGCCACTTATCCATCTAAGGTCTCTTCCTAATGCAAGCGCTTAGGCAATGCCCCACAAATTTTCCACTGGTAGGACACATGAAAATCTTGTATCACAAGTGCAAAGATCGATCGCACCGTTACCATCATCAGCAAGGTCTTTTCCTTCTCATGCTAATATCACAAGTCAAGCTTTCCCAACACACATGCTTGCTCCTGTAAAAGAGAACGAGTCTGGCATGCAAATTGAAGTCATGGCGGGACTCTAATTCTGACAACAGCTTACTCAAAAGCTAATTTATAAGGTTATTTTTAGCCAAGGAAGTACGCTTTTCTTTACTGGCCGAGTTTGATCCAATTAGCAAAAGTGGAGAAATATACTTATAGGCAGTGATCGACAACAAACGAAAATAGATTTTCAAAGCTTTACACTATAGCTTTGAACATATATCAAAAAAGGAAACCGATGGAGGCTGGCATAGAGGAAATCATCTGACGCTATTAGACAAGGGAGATTTTTTCTACTAACATATGTCTTCAATCATTTCTTTTGACACCATTGATGAATTCTTCACCCAGTGACGAGATCACGTACTTCTAATTGCGTTGAAGCTCATCATCTGCCATATTGTGATGTTGAATACAATATGTTATGATGCTCTGTATCCTTCAATTACACTCTCATTAAGTTCTATGTTCTGATGGTTGATTCCATCCTTTGTGAATAATCATCGAGGTGATTCCATATTGACCATAATCCTTCCATATCAGACTAGCGTGCACACTATTTTTTATCTTATATTTCAAATCTGACTAAATTTTGCTCTGTTATACTAAGTTTTTCTCTACTATAGTGAGTTATGAGATGTTGAAACTTTGTTGACTGCACTCGATGCTATGATGTGTGGTAATCCTGACAACAGATCTAATATTCTAAAGATTATAACCGATGATACTCTATCGATACTAAGAGCTTATTATACATACTCACTTATGTTAATTGTTGTTAATTGCATATAATGGAGTTAATGCCGGTAGATAATGTTTAGAGGTAGACGATCTGAGGACATATTATGTTGATAGAGATGTCACATTCGCTTTCTCTCTTCAATTGAATTCAATCATCATCTTCAAACCATAAATGGTTTTATCAATAACATTCTAATGATCTAAATAAACATGATTTGCATAGCTCAAGGAATACATTATTTAAGCATGTATATAGCTTGATTCTCTCATTGTAAAGGTCATTAGAATTTACTTACAATATTGTAAGGAGCTATTAAAGTGGTCGTTGTATATAGCTTGATTCTCTCATTGTAAAGGTCGTTGTATTAAAGTGAATACCAATAGAGTGGAATAAAGATGTTTTGAAGTAGGGGAACTACATGCTAAAAATTGTGAACAAACTACTTTGTTCTACAAAGGTTATTCCTATTCATCGAGAAAAGTTGTAGTTGATTTATTGTTTTATCTTAAATTGATTGATGAATTAGGTAAAGATTCATGTATGCATGAACTCATACAATGTTGACAAACCTAAATGTATTCCATTTTTTTTTTTAAATAACACCTAATGTTTCCATCCTTTTACCTTGTGAAGTTGATTATTAAAACTTTTATTTGAAGTGCTAGAGGATTACCTGTGTTGCTAAAGTCACCTTGTGTGAGCCATTGAACTTGGTAGTTGACTAATCCACCAATTGAGCGTTTACTTTTCAAATTGAGAACAGACATGAAGATATGGCATGGCAACGCAGGTGAGACATAGTTACATGTTTTGCATTTGCATACACATGAATCAAGAATTGATGTAGTTGCTTCTTCCCCCTTGGGAGTGGTAGCTTTTCCTAAACCTTGTGCAATATCCTGGATGTTTAGGGCTAATCATCTTGATCTGAATGCCTCCATGGAGATCCCCAAGTGGGCAATCCTCATAATGCCACCCATTCCATCCACTATCGAATAAGCAACAATTGCACATACATCATATTCTTAGCATTTGTTGTATTTAAGGTTTGGATCAATTGAAAAAAAAATGTATCAAAAATTCACATGTGCACATTTATTGAAGCTCTTCTTTGAGCCCCGATTGGTAAGGTTGCCTTATATTCTCAAAACTTTTTGGTTTAAATGCATATGTTTAGGAAACTATAAATGAATGAAAACCTAAACACCAAGGGGCTTGTAGATGTAGTAGTAGAACATATGAAGCAACATCAATATCTTCTTTTATGAATCAATGCCTATTCTATGTCCTAATTTCCACTCTACTCATGATTCTAGAGAGAATCATATAGCTATAAAGGTTGAGTGATCAACATCTACATCAAATGTACCAACTGATTTACAATTTGAAACCGTTTTTCATAAATTAGATAATATGATGGACATTCATGTAAATATATCAAAGGAAGCATCTACCTTACAAAATGTAGTATATGCACTTAATTCTTCGGATAAATCCTTTGTGCAAACTCATCCTATTGAATTTCCTCAACCTATTTCATCATCTAATCCTCCAATAGTTCCACCGCCTGTTCCTCAACCAATCAATCAAAGAAACTTTAATGAGTGTAAGACTCCCAACATTAGGAGATGTGTTTCGTGTGATTCTAGTGACCATCTCAACTATACTTGTGAGGATGAAAAGGAAGTTAAGGAATGGAAACTTGTCATTGATGTTGACCAGAATTTGTGTGATTATAGTACACATCTTTATTTAGTTGTCAATTGGGAAAAAGGAGGGATGTGCAAAATTTAAGAGAATCTTTTTGAATAAAAGAAATGGTCTTCTTTAGTAAAATAAGAGTGTGTAGATAGTGATCTTGAAAGTGATCAATCTAGAGAATTATGAAATTATTCTATAGAAGCTCTAATTAATCTAGATGATATCATGCAAAAGAATGCTTGGAATTCACCTATTGATCGATTATGTATTTACTCATATATTGTAAATGTTGAAAAGAAGAGAAAAAGGGATGATGAATCGGACCTAAATGATTTGGGAAGAAGAATTATAAGGAGACAGATGAGAGAAGAACAAAAGAAGGTTCAAATTGAACATCTAGAAAGCTCAAAAGCAAGCGAAAAAAGAAGAAAGGAAACTAAAGAAGGTAAGAAACCTATGATAAGTGACCCAAAACATTCTAATAAAAATGAATAAATCTTTCGAGAAATTGAAGGAAATGCCTATTGATGAAAAACAAAATGATGAAAAACAACCTGATGAAAAACAATTAAAGAAACCTAAAATAACTACAAAAGCTATTCTATTATCTAAGCTTGAGTAGAAAACTGATTCAAAAGAGATATTATATGATCTTTTATTGAAAATCCAAGTGACCATGACAGTTGAACAAATTTTTTCAATTGCCGAGATTGAATTTAAAGACATTTTTATCGAGTTAGTCAAAAGGAAGAGATCCCTTCTCCAGAAGAGGTAGAAATGGAAGATGTTGTTGACATGAATCCATGGATGAAAGATTCTCTTTCTTTTGATTCAGATGAATACGATCCAAATTCTTGCAAAGTTAAGAAAACTTTGCAAGGTCAAAGTATGTGAGATGATGAAAGAAAGCATTCTGAAAGTAACTTTAGGAACATCTTTTGGGCAAGACACCCACAAGATGAAGATCAATATAGGGGATAAAAAGAATCATATTTAGCTTTGGCTCTCATTGATTGTGGGTCAAAGATTAATGTGATTTCAAAGGAGTTATATGATAAATTTAAATGGCCAATAGACAAAAATCATGGTTGGATTATGAGAGCTATAGACAATAGTTGTGGTTGACTCTTGGGAGCATGTGCAAATATACGTATGATGATAGGTGGAATCTCTGAGACATTTCACTTCTTCATTCAATAGAATTGTTCCTATGAGATTATCTTAGGTCAGCCTTTTATATGCTAGGCCACAATAGAAAAGCAAATTACAGATGGTGGGGCTACATATGCAAGGATAAGATCCAAATATGATCTCCAATCACTCCAAGTGATGATAGTAAATACATTCACATAAGAAGGTATGTGATGATCATATGGATCTTTGTGAATTTGGAACAAATTTGGAAGACTTACATCCATTCACATAAGAATGTATGCGATGATCATATGGATCTTTGTGAATTTGGAGCCTACTTTGATCATAATTTTGCCTAGACTCCACTATTGAGTCAAACAATGGTGGTCCTTGGTTTAATGTCTTGCATCCTTTTGTAAATACCTTAGATAGATTGACACTTTGCTTTTCTTCATCTTGTTTGCAATTTGTACATCATAATAAAATCTCTCTCTCTCTCTTGCTCTCTCTCTCTCTCTCTCTCTCTCTCTCTCCCCCCTACAGTCCCCCGCAACCCTCTTTCTCTCTCTCTCCCCCCACCATTCCCTCTCTCCCCCAACTGCAGCCCCACCTCAATT
>CM035425.1:53852882-53945382 GCA_020310875.1 Ceratopteris richardii
GTATATGAGATACGGAGATGTGGAATCATTTTCGAAAGTGAAATGTTTAAAAGACTGATGGCCAGTGTTCGGGTGCTTTTAGTTGAAATGGAAAATCTTCCGCCAATAAACCGCAAATGTCAAGGACACAAATCAATGTAATCTCATGTGGGTTTAATCCATTCGCATACATCCCATGAAATAGAAAATGAGCATTCTAATGTTCATCATTCTGAGATAAGGTTCCAATCATAACTCTCAAATGGATAGCATCCTCATTGGGTGTATTCCAAAAGATCCAAACTCCATCAAATAAGATAAACCATTCACATTACATGTCGATTAATGTTTTTTGTAACATTGGATTCCTCTCTAGCCCGTCCTGCACAACTACAGAGTGTATACCTTCCCTTCATCAAGTGTTCATATGCTACTGCAGGCATGAAGTGAAAACATGTATGCTATTTTATCAAGCTACATGCCGTATGGGACGGTTGAATAAAAAAGATCTAACGCCTTCTTTCCTTGTTCCCTATGTGAAAATTAAGCAATCTTTGCTATGAATGAAACGGTATAAATGTAGATAAATGTTTTGGAGGCATTAAAAGCTTCAACTATGAGTTCAAAATTATCATAGAGATTAATGTTGGTTGATCCAACCATAGATCCATGTGCGATACCCATGTTGATAATATGAACATGAAAAACCTTCAGGATCTCAAAGCTGATCACACATCGAAGATAGAAGGAAATATGAATTTCTGAGTAAAGACATCTTAACTTCCATAGAAGGAAATGAGAATTTCTAAGTAAAGACACCTTAAATTTGCATTTATAAGTTATGGAATAGAGCATGTTAGAAATATTTGGTTAGTCAAGAAGATGTGGCAATCATAGCATTTCACGAAACAATGTACCAATGTGGCATTCTATCAAAGACTAATCTACTTTCATCTATACAACCATATTGGTTAACCAATTTTATGGGTAATTTCCAAGGGCAAACATCCAGACGAGAGATGTAATCAAGAAGATTGGGTACATATGCTAAAGTTGCATGATGTACTTATGCATGGAATAGAAATTTCATTGATCCATGAGGAATCATTGGGAGCTTCTAGGTCATCAAACATTGACCGCACATCATGTAAAATTCCAAAGCCATCATATGTGCCAATCAAACAATTTCCAAATAGAATATTCCACTCAAATCTAGAAATCATGGTGAGAGCATGTAAAACCTTACCTCGACCATTTGATTTTTTCTTACTATGGAATTGACACAAAGAGAGTATATTCAAATAATCTTCAAAAGGGTGTTGATGGGACTATAGGAGATACTCACACGTTCCTCTGAACAATAAATCTCCCTATGTTTTGGAGGCAGCATACAATGTCGAAATGTACATTGTAGAGGACAACAAGCATGAGCCTAGATGGCTTTCTCTAAATACCACCACGAATAAGTTTCCATCATATAATGGGACCTCCATATTTTGTAGCTTAGCTGCTTAGATACTTAGAAATAAATATCTATTTACCAATCTTGGAGCACTCATTAGCAAGCGAGAGGGCTATAAGAATGTTTTTAAGCACCTTCATGAATCCGTCGACATAAACATGTCTATGAAATTTTAAAACATATATAGACTATAATTTAAATTACTATAATGTATATATTGTATACTATAAGTATAAATATCCTTTTGCCTCCTTTATGAAAGGGCATGTTTCCTCTTGGATGTACTCTCGAATAGGAATTTTTTCGTGTCATTATAAAAAAAGGGAACGCTTCCTCTCCTATGGTTTTTTGATGTTTTAGGATTCTTATTTGAAGTATTTAAAAAGGGGTATTTGAGATTTCCAACGAGCACAAATATAAGTTGAGGCAATGTTTTCCCAAACTATGCTCATGGGCCATGATGAAGGGTAGACTACATAGTTGCTTTGATCTATGAATTCTCTACGGTTGTAATATCTGAAAAGATAGAAATCATGCTAACTATACAGAAAGTGTAAAAAGGTACTATAAGTGGAGTTCATAGCATGTACGATTTTACTCTTTTTCATAACGCATTTACTTGACAGTTGCCGCCTCTTAGAATTTTTATCTTTTCCATCAGGGAGCCGTTAATGCTCATTTCTCAACATAATTCAATAAATTTTAATTTTAAGATTGTGAGTGACACAAAACAGAGGTCGTGGTCTATTTTTAACTTTTTTTCAAAGCATAAATAAAGGATGAATATTAATACAAGAAATTACAATGGTGCATGGACAGGCCCTCAGCACAACCAACTCTCTTAAAAGAGACAGTGGTACATACTATATCTGAGATCAGAGCACATAGCAAAGAGGTTTGCTCTCCGCTCGTTTGGCTTATTTCAAGAGACTATGATAATCGAGTTGTCGTGCTCAAGAGGAGCATCATTAATGGACCTAATATACATCAAACTGATTCTTCTCAATTCCTTCAAACAACTAAGCATAAAATCCTTGGGGACAGACTTAAACATTCTGTCATTCCTGCTACACCAAATACTCCAAATAATTTGATATCTTGAGAGCTGCCAGAGAATAGGGTCCATCCTATAGCATTCACCAAGAAAAATCTGTTTAGAGCCATAGTTGTTAAGCAAGTTCCAAAATGTTTGCGCATTCTTGCAAGTAATGAAAATTTGGGTAAGAACCTCCTCCATGCCATAATTATAACAAGAGTCCATAAAAATATTCATCCTTTTAACTTTGCTGCCTCTCCATATGCCTTGATGGAGAATCCGCCACAAAAGAGTGGAGTGCTTAGTGGCAAGAGGTAAAGCCCGAACGCATCTAGACCTATACATCCATTGATTAGAGTTGTAATGCACACTCCAGTACTTATTGAGCTTGTCAACAAAAGGGGTGAAAGCATCCGAAGAGTTCGTGAAGTGATTATACATATCCTCAACAACAGAGTACAGCGAGACTTCTTTATAATGATTCCAACGTTCCAGCCTCTCGATCAGCATATCTTTGTGTTCTATTAGGACCTCATTAGGACCTCTTTACAGCCACCAGATAGATCATCAGAATTTAAGTTTCTCCTTTTTCTTATGTGCCTGTTGGTAGTAAACTCATTTGTAGTATGTGGAATGCCTGGATGCGGACTAAACAAAAGTATGTTCTTGAGTCTCATTTTGCTTCTTTCTCTTTCAGAACTAGGATTGAGGTTCTGCTCTATTTTGATCTGCATGGCATGCCGTCTGTCAAATGTTCTTTGCGCCTACTGCCTTTATGCTCGTATATTGATGCATGTCTCACGAGCAGGTTCGATATAGTATTAAAGAGAACCAACCACATAAATATGTGTCGCTAAACTCAAGGATGACTGATATAATGCAGTATTAAAGAGAACCAACTACGAAAACGTGTGTCGCTAAACTCAAGGATGACTCTTGTGGCTTCGTCCGAGCCGTCAATTTATTGTGTTTCACGTTGAATTCATTGCCTTTACGGCAAGAACATGGACGTAAGGAATCACAAAGCCATGGAACAAACAGAAAAATCCTAGTGATCGGGACAATGCTTTAACATGCATACAAGTGGGTTTATTTTAAAAATATATAGAGATGAATGTGCGATGCACGGTATTAAAGGAATCTACTCACTATAATAGATAGGTGCGAGAAAAAAATCTGCCATAGCACACAAGTTTAAAAATGCTCTGCCAAAGGCGAGATTCTATCTTCTGACACCATATATTCGTCGCGTCACACAGACAAACTATAGGAATCAATAGTCTATTTATACTACACATATCCCATGAATGAACGTGCTAATTCGTGTGCAATTTTGTTTACAATATTTCTTTGCACCGTACACATGATCATGCGGCCGAAGCTGAAAGCTGATGAAAGGTACATCAAGATAGTACTGAGAAAGTCCAATAACATAACAACATCAGATTCTGGAATGAACATGGCGTAATGAGAGTGGAAAAGTTCAATTTATTTTGCAGTTCACGTCTTTGATCTAATTCATTACCTTAATCTAGGAGAAATTGAGTTCTTGGTCAATGGCAGTAACACATGGAATATGGTATCTATCAGAACCGCACATGACCGACAGAAATGGAGAAAGTAAATCCGTAAACGTGCCGAACGGAAGTAATTTAATCGATAATAGGAAAGTGATACATGGGTACTCGAATAGACATTCTACAAAAGAAAAAGAAGATCTAATTATCTCCTTTTTAAGAAAATAAATAGCATAAAACGAAAAGTTCGTTGGAACTCTGCTAATCATATCAACAATACAGAGATTCAGGACTCGAAGTTTGTTCCTAGATAGCATCTCAGACGGCTGCTCCACCTAACCACCCAAGAGAGACTCATTCCTATGAGGAACAAATTCAGTGCACTTCAAGAGGACTGTCCTGTGGACCATGGTGTTGGGTTGGAGCATGGATCCCCCTCGGATATTCCTACCTCTATGGTGCCATGTTTTGGGCCATCATCATCGGTCCCCTCCACACCGGTCTCCTTCCTTGGACTTGCCTCTTCTCCTAGACCCCCTTGACAATAGGGTACATCTCCTCCTACTCCTCAATGTTCCATTGATAGTGACTTCTTGGTGAACCGGCTACTCCATGAGGGTCAATCTCCACCACATCCCCCTTTCTTGTTGGATGTGTCACCTTTCATTGTTATTCCTTTGAGGTTAATGAGTTTCGATTACCATTTGCAGGGGGGAGAGTTTTGGCTATGCGTTTGAACGAATCTTTGGTGGACAAGAGGATATTCATGAGACACCTGTTAGGATCCACATGGTGGCCCTTCCTTCCCATAGCCAAATAGCCTTTGGCTAGGCCATTTCTTTCTCATTCCCTCTTTGTGAGGCTATTCAACTGGATTGGTCTCGTGGAGAGGCATTGCATTTTTTTTCGAGCACATTTCATTGTGTTTTCTCATCATCTTGAGGATTTTGACCTAATTGACCTTATCATCAGAGCTTGGAATACAGCTCATTTTATTTTGAGGCATGGAAAAGAGTTAGCTTATTTTGTATAGTATTGCAGATACTCGTACTGCTCTTAGGTACATGTATATACATGAGGATGAGATTGGCCTCGAGAAGGCATGGGTGGCTCGTGATTCTATCTGGCTTTGTCTTGGTAGGGTCCTACTAGAGCAGTTGGATGCATATCATGGACATTTGGAATCAGATTACTCCCCATACAAATTGACCTTGAAGATGGTTAGATTTGCTGCTGTTGCAACATCATGGTTTGCAACATTAGCGAATCTAACCATCTTCGAAACCGGTTTGGATGGGGAGTAATCTAAGTCCAAATGTCCTCGATATGTGATGCACAGTATCAGAGGGATTTATTCACTATAATAGTATTATAGGTGCAAGAAAAAAATCTGCAATAGCCCACAAGTTAAAAAATGCTTTGCCAAAGGCGAACTTCTATCTTCTAACACCATATATTCGTCTCGTCACACATACAAACCGTACACATGATCATGCGGCTGAAGCTTATAGCTGATGAAATGTACATCAACATAGTACTGAGAAAGTCCAATAACATAAAAACATTAGATTCTGGAATGAACATGGCGTAAAGAGAGTGGAAAATTTTAATTTATTTTTCAGTTTACGTACTTGATCTAATTCATTACAGTAATCTAAGAAAAATTGAATTCTTGGTCAATGGCAGTAGCACATGGAATTTAGTATCTATCAGAAAATCCGCAAACGTCCTTAACGCAAGTAATTAATCGATAATAGGAAAGTGATACATGGGTACTCGAGAAGACGTTCTACGAGAGAAAAAGAAGATCTATTTATCTCTCTTTTAAAAAAATAAATAGCATAAAACGAAAAGTTCTTTGGAACTCAATCTTCGACCTTGATGTTGGCGAACTTTGCTAATCGTATCCCTAGCCAAGATGAAAAGTGTCATTTTCAGTTTACCATGCCAAATAATATTAGTTTTTACCCATGCAAATTGGATAGTGTTATTGTTCAGCTCTCTCTCTCTCTCTCTCTCTCTCTCTCTCTCTCTCTCTCTCTCCCCCCCCCCCCAAAGCGCGCGCGAACAAAAATGATGGAGAATTCCTAGAGATTCAAGCTCAAAAGCACGTCCATAAAACAAAGAAAACATTACATTTAACAGATTCAGAAGCAACATGCATCAAAAGGTTAGTCTCTCAAGGTCAATATAATTTATACGAGTAACTTGCTTTCAGAACAACATGGATCGCTATGCGCGCGACCAAAAATGATTGAGAATTCCTAGAGATTCAAGCTCAAAAGCACGTCCATAAAACAAAGAAAACATTACATTTAACCGATTCAGAAGCAACATGCATCAAAAGGTTAGTCTTTCAAGGTCAATATAATTTATACGAGTAACTTGCTTTCAGAACAACATGGATAGAGCTACATGCATACATACAATCAAACCACTCACAGTCGTCCTTGATTTGGACAATAAACATAGCAACAAGTCTTGACACCAAATTTGATAAGGAAGAAAGCCTCCACTGATATCTTGCAGACCAACATGGATCACTTAAGCATTTAGTTACGAGAGCTACATACATAGATACAATCAAACCACTTACAGCCGTTCTTGATTTGCACAATAAAAATAGCAACAAGTCTTAGTTGTTCTGGAGAAGGTCTCTGAGCTCGCCATGGTGGGGCAGAGTCCTATGAATTTGCTGATGAGTGAAGATGCTTGTAGAGGTTTGAATCATGAAACCAAACTTACTCTTCCTTCATCCATAAGGTAGACTTGATTGGCTAGAGCGGGCAATTGGGCTTCAAGTGAGTCCCTTTGAGGGGAGGTCCCCATGTCCATCTTTTTCTATTGCTAAAAGAAGAGGGGAGGGGGCTTTGGAACACGAGGGAGGGTGAAGAAAGCAGAGAGAAGAAGAAGCTTCCTCCACCAAGCTAAAGAGTTGTTCCAAGATACTGGAGTGAGCGTGCCTCTGAAAAAATATGGGGGAGGAGGGGGGGGGGATTGAAGGAGGGGGGGAAGGGGCTGGGAGGAAAGGATGTGGAGGGGAGAGAGGAGGGGTCAAGATAATTAATGAAGGGAAGGAGTGGGGGCGCAACATACAGCACAAGGAGGGGGAAGAGGCGGCAATTTGTGCTTATTTCTTTACTTTTGATGTCACGTAGGTGAAAGCTGACACGAATAGATGTGAAAAGCCCTTTTCATTTTCAGTTTGAATTTCCATTGCTATTTAGTACCTGTATTTATCACAATACAATAAAAGTAGCCACAGGCATCATTCCAGAAATCACAAACTTTCAGGGAAACAAAATTCTTTTCGAAGTACATATCAATGTTTTCTTCCACAAATCACAAACTTTCAGGGAAAGAAAATAATTTTCGTAGTACATATCAATGTTTCTTTTAGATATAGATATGAATATGATACATCTGTCGACGATTCCAAATTGCTTGAAAAAAGGGTTTCCCCAGGATGGCCTCAATGAGTTAAATTTCACTAAAAAAAACGTGATGCCCAAAATAAACTTCTTTCTTTTCTACTGTACTTTAAAATTTTATCTTTACGTTTCTCCTATAAAGTTATGATCCTACTGAAGCATATCATTCTTTTGGGCTTAAAACCCTTCTTAAATGTGATTAACATGTAGAGTTATAATTTGATATATGAGCTGATCTCAATTCTTTTCGCATCTTTACACAATCAAGAAATCCCACATAGACCGTACATTTCTGTTTCCCCAACTTTATCTTTCATATAAACCTTGCGATAGAAAAGAATTCATATATTACGTGCAGCTGCGTATGTGAATTATGCATAACATGAAATATAACTTTGGGTAATCTAAAACATAACAAACATATATTTTTCATCGTTTACCCTGAAGTGGTAGAAACTTCAAGGATGCATCCAAAAGATAGATTCATATAATGAGTTGAAACTGTACAAAGCTATATACAAATGTTTGAAATGTGTTTTTGAATGAATATGGAACTCTATAGAACTCAAATTCTTCATGTCTCTGCTCATCAAAATACGACCCCATATTAAAAAGAAAGGCTTTTGGTTTAGAATATAACATGCGACGAGGTAATTAATGAAATCGGTCATGAAGATGGAGCAATCAGACAAGTGGAATTTCAGAATATCTAAAAGAGGTAGGGGCTATAGGTCCAAGATATTAATCATCTCCAAGTCTCGAAAGCCAATTTTGATAAAGCAACTCCCTATGTAGGAATTTGACATGAAAGATCTTGCTTTTTTGTACTATTTTTTAGGCATTGAGCTAATACATACAAAAATAGAAAGATGGATGTCATGAAGGCAATTGGCCTTGATTATGATACTATATCAGGTGAAACATTCAAAAAGCTAGTGTACAAGAAAATTATTGGAAGTTTCATATATATCACAATTCACAAGGCGCGATCTAAGCTACACTATTGGACTTGAAAGTCAATTTATGCACGTTCCTAAGAAACCATATTTAGATGCTCTCAAATGCACTCTTTGCTATGTAAGTGATATGTTGGATTATGCATTGTTTTATGAAGTTGGTGTAGAATCGCAGGTTCATGGATACACCGATGCGAATTGGGTAGGTAGTATTCAAGATAAAAGATCTACTAGTGGCTTTCTGTTCTCACTTGGGAGTGCAACTATTACATGGAATAGCACGAAGAAACCCACAGTTGGTTTTTTGAGTACAAAGGCTGAGTAAAGAGGTGCTACAATGGGAGCATGCAAAGCTTCATGGTTAGAGATGCTATTTGTAGATTTAGGTATGGAATTACAAAATATTATCATCATTTATTGTCATAATTGTAGTAGCATTCAATTAGCATTAAATACTACTTTTTATGCTAGAACAAAGCATGTCGAGGTACATATTTCTTGATCAAAGAAGAGGTACTTGTAGGTGAAATTGATCTTGTTTATGTGAGGACATATAAGCATGTTGCTGATATTTTTAATAAAGAACTTCGAGCAAAGAAGCTCAAGAAGTTTTCAAAGATGCTTGGATTACATGACATGACGTTGAGCTTTAGGGGAAGTGTTGAGATATCAAGCTCAACATATGATGATTGAGGATGAAATGTATCACTTTCTCCATTTCTTTGACATGTATAGTGGTCATGCGAATGTTTGTCATGGACACTTTAGAGAGATTTACTACATTTTTCTATTGAGAGTGATGGCACATTTGATTCTTGCCAGCTCACTCATTTTCCAACATTATATTTTCCTTATGTACTCTTCTTTATATATTGCACTAGTTGTAATGTTGTTTTAGTTCATGCTTGTATATTCCTTTTATGTAATAGAAGAAGAAGAAGAAGAAGAAGAAGAAGAAGAAGAAGAAGAAGAAGAATATCATTCTTCCTTGCCTCAATTTGTGTGTGCTCCTCTTGAGTGTGAGAGTGTGTGAGTGAGCTCTCTTCCTTATCTCCTTTCTCTTGATAGTTTAGTGAATTATGCTTCCATCGCTTGGACATGAGAGCCACATGTATGGGATGGTGGGGATCATTTCCCTTTAAGAACTCCTCTTCTATGCATAGGGAAAAAATGGTTCATTATCGATAGAGTATAATTTTTACTAAACTCAAAAGAGATACTTGGAGTATATCCCTTACATTCACAACTAGAGCTACTGGTCTACTTGACATTTATTGACTATATTCTCATTGGTTTTCCTTCATGTGGGAGTTTCATTCTCCACGTTAGGAAGGGAAATAGTTTGAGAGCTTATATGTTCTCCTACATGGAGTTTTGAGCTAAAGAAATATCTCTTTTAAGGGAAAGTGGAATCCATTCAACTACTAGAGACCTTTTCCTTAGAAGAGATGGAAAAAGTTGTTGAAAATTTAGTAGGGCCATTACCAATACCACAAGTCCAAAGTTCTGTAGGTCTAGCATATACAACATAGCATCTAGCAATCTTACAATATTGACAAAACATGTACATACCACACTTAATCATACAAATGATGAGACAAAGATAGAGAAAGACTAGACAACATGTGTGAAGTGTTACGTAATACAAGACTTACTCACACTATCATATATTCAAATGTTCAAGTAATACAAGGCTTACTCACGCTATCATATATACAAATGTTCAATGTACAATGTGGGAGCAAAACTCTCAACCACTCTATGTGAACAGAAATAGATGGATGAGTGAATGTACAAATGTAACAAATATATTCAGATGTATGGACAGAAATCTGAATATACATGAGATGTGTGATCTAATAGGTTGTAGAAGAGTGAATATGAGTGATAGAAAAAGGAAGGATCAGTCTAAAAATGATAATCAACAAACCCTCATCTAATCTTAGGTTATGGAACACCCTAAGTTAGACACGTGTGTGAAGAGATCACATACTTACAAAAGTTGCAAAGAATGCTAACGAGTTTGCTGCTAGAAATCCTCAAACTCATATGACCATACCTTCTCAAACACCTCATCCAAATATGCAATAACCATACATGTACTGATTCTCTTATACCTACGCCGAATATGACTTCTCCTCATATGGATGTTATTGTCTCCATAAACTCCAAGTAGTACTTTTGTGCATAAAGAGAATATGTACATGAATTCTTAACATAAGATGTAGATCGTATGTTAACCACCATCCAATGTATTTGAAGTAACCTGAAATCTTTAGGTAGAAGACAATCTTCAAATATATCATGTGAATAGCGGATCCACACCACCAAGCTGCTACGGGGTAAATCCTCTCCATAAGCAAGAGTGTGAGCACACTCTTCTTCTTCAAGAATCCATAGCTGCTCCTCAACATGCTCCAAGATAGCACCCTGGAAGCCCCATGTGCTAAGAAGCACCACCTCTATTGAGGTAACAAAGCTTCCAAAGCTTGTGTTGAAATAGGTGTTGGATGCATACAATGAGCCCAAGACTCTTCTTATATACCTTTGTGTGTATCTTGAAAAGCACCATCAAAAGAACTTAAAAAGAGCCATCGTTCTCTTAAAATAAAACGATCGTGAAACTGAATCCATCACTTTCCGCCACTTTAGCTAAAAAGCATGATTAAACTAAAAAAGTCTTCATGTTGCCCATCTGCTGCCCATGGGAATCGAAAACTGGTGGCCGCTTTGAGAGAGTTTCATTCCATCCAACGTGCCAATGCCGATTGTTGTAGAAGGGACTAATAAGTTAAGCTACTCATGCTGTAAATTTTGGACAAAATGAACCAATTGGACATTGTTTCCAACAATCCCCCCTGTAATGTCACAATGGTACAAATGGAACTGGATATGTAACTTCATTCATCTGCAAAATTCATAAGCTTCAAACTTGTACCCCCAAATTGACCTTCAAATCTTTTCTTAAAAAAGTCTTCTTTAAATTTGAATTTGACTTTCCCTCAAAAAACCTGAACTTGTTGAATATGAACCATAATACTTGAGAAAATATGCAAACTAGATATCCAAAAGTGTACTCATAAAGCAATCATTGCTTGACAAACAATATAGCATGTACTGACTCTGAACCTGCTATCTTTATTCTTCTCAAACCTGAAAACATACACTAGGATCCACATATTTGCATTTACCTTCCCAAAAGCTTTCTCAACATACTTGTGCAGTGTCATGTAGATACACTAAACAAAATCAAGAACTCAATCCTAGAACCTCTGACTGACAACTCACAACTTAGTGTATTATGAACACTATTGGTTCATCTCTGACTATACTAAATTGAACTCAACTCAACTGAAACCAACTGAAATCAACTTAGGAGTCTCATAAAAAAATCTATGATGTCATCATGTCTTCATCATTGTTCAATCTATAAATCCTTCATCCCTCTTTCCTTTAGAACTTGGTATAAACATATATGTCCGGACTTCTCAAACATACCTCTCTAAAATTTCAAGCTTCTCTTCCAATAGAACTCTAGAACCTTCTCCTGAATAGGAACATCCTAACAAGAACTTTCTCCAGACATTCTTTTTCTTCCTTTTTCTTTCAAAGCTGGAACATAAAGAGAACCTGAAAAAGAAATATGGGAATACCTGTAGGTATGACTTTGTATTCTTTCATATACGGTTGAAAATAAGTCTTCATGTTTCATCAGCCCCCTGGATGATATAACACTAGTATCCAAAATTCTTCAAATATATGAGATGTTATGAAATCTAGAATGTCTTCCTTCTTTAAATAAATCTGATCTTCAATAATCAATACCTGTATCTGAAACAAAATTTTAGGATCCATAATCTTCTGTAACATAAAAAGTATCTTTTACTAGTCTTCTGCAACACAAATTTGATAGTATCTAAACCTTTGAATTACTTCCTCCAATGTTAAAGAACTTCACAAAAAAAGGATAGATATCTGACTCATAAATACTCAAAATCTTCAAGATCCCTCTAGATCTATCAAGATCATACAGGATCTATCGAAGATCTATGATCTCTCCAACAAAATACCTGTGTAGACCTTCATGAGTGACTACGTAAATGTCTCTAAGTTTCAATGCCTCTTACATAAAGTTGTAAAACTTTTCTTCAAAAAAATCTTTCTCAAGAGTCTGTAATTCCTACTTGAAACATACGTGGAAAAACTTCTCACCTTGAGAACTCCAAAAACTGCAAGTTGATACTTCATCTTTTCATATTCTACCCGTGTGAAATGTGATAGTATCTGCTTGATTTTCTTTTGGCTAACTCCACTTCTCAATAAAGTAAATATGATCTAAATTGGAACACCTTTTTGAATACAAGCATGTATCCAAAAATCAAGACAATCATAGAAAGTAGATTCTTCAACTGACTAGTACATCAACAAATCTGAGTTTTCTAAGGTTTTCTGAAAATACTGAATATGAGGTAACCTTTCCAAACACAAAACCTCAACGCAAGTCTTCAATATCTGCTATAAAAAACTCTTTTACGTTCAGAATTAGGTAAAGAAGAAATATACTTCTTTGCAACTTGTCATATACCAAGTAGGTGTGAATTGACACTCCATGAATTCTTTGAGGGAATATAAGCTGTCTGCTTAAAACCTTCAACTAAAACATAACTCATACACATATGAGTCAAAACATATATTTCTCTCAATGTAATTCTTTGTCAAAACCTACTAAAACATGATCAAGTATAAGAAAAACAAGAAATTGTTTCTTCTTTATACTATCTTCACACAAGATGTTCTCGTAGACTTGTCTTTTGGTGTAGAGGATAAAATAGGAAAAGTATATGGAAAATATATGAAGAAAGGAAGTCTTACTTTTCTTTTGGAAATATTGGACTTTCTTCTTCTGCACCTTTCTTCCACCTGATGATGTCAACATCTTCAAACTTCTGTTCCATACCTTTTGTTTTCTTCATCTTGAAGTAGCAAGCACTCTTAACTTCTTCAAATGAACTCTTTCTCTTCCTCTAATACTAACAGTTAGAGACAAAACAAACATGGTATACAAATGGAAGTGAATGTAGAATCATGTTTTACCATCTCCTCATATCTTTGAGTCAAAACTGTTGGAGTTAGACGTCTGCGGAAGCACGCGAACAGCACAAGGAAGAAGAAGAAGCTTGGAGCACAACACACAAGACTGAATGTATTACTAGAGAATGTACAAAGATAAGTAGCCCATTAGGGCAATAGGCGTATATACAAGCCGGGGGAAAAAAACCTCCTAAAGAGGGAAAAAGGTGCCCCGGCGGTCCTAGAGTGTTCACACACATCACTACCTAAATATATCAACAAATCCCCCCTGGGAGTGATGCGGTGAACAAGGAGCTGGCACTCATGTATAAGGAAGTGCCGAGCTATGTGGAAATCACTCCACAAAAGGAAGTAAGCCCAAAGCTTTGCGGAAAGCTTCAAACTTCTCCCTAGGCAGAGCCTTCGTGAAAAGGTCTGCAATATTCTCCTGCGTGGGCACATATGCCAAGCTGATCTCCCCAGCAGAGAACCTCTCCCTGACATAGTGATAATGCACCTCAATGTGCTTAGTGCGAGCATGGAACACAGGGTTCCTCGCAACTGCCAATGCGCTCTGACTGTCAGTGAAGATGGTGGTGGCAGAAGACTGGCCAACACCCAAATCAGCCATAAGGAGTCTGAGCCACACACACTCAACAGTCGCTGTGAAAGCTGCCCTATACTCAGCCTCACAACTGGAAGTGGCCACAGTAGGCTGCTTCTTGCTCAACCAAGATATACATGAGCTACCAAGCATGAAGCAAAAACCACTGGTGGACACACGAGTGTCATAGCAACTAGCCCAATCTGAGTCAGAAAAAGCATGCAAATCTGGCGGTAGTGATCCCCCCTTGGGATAAAACAACCCAAGTAGCCGAGTACCACTCAAGTAGCAAAAGATGCGCTTAACCACTTTCCAATGCATGACTCCTGGGCAATGCATAAACCTGCTCATCTGTGAGACAGCAAACTCAATATCTGGCCGAGTAATGCATAAGTAAATCAAGAAGCCAACAGCCTGCTGATAGAGAACAGCATCAAATGCATCTCCAGCATCATGAAGACTCAATCGTAAACTTGTCTCCATAGGAGTGGCAATAGGCTTACAGTCTTCAAGGCCAAAACGCTGTAATAATGTGTCAATATATTTCGTTTGACACAAAGCCATTCCACCATCAACTTGCATAAACTGAATGCCCAAATAGTGATGCAAATGCCCCAAATCAGACATCTCAAATGAGGCATGCAAATCAGCCTTGAAATCAGCAATATGCTTCTCAAGAGGACCAGTGAGCAGCATGTCGTCTACATAGACAACAATGATCAAAAGCACATCATTAGCACGCTTAACATATAAGGTGCTTTCAGTTGGACTGTTCTCAAAACCATGTGCAATCAGATAGGCATGTATTTTCTCATACCAAGCATGTGGTGCTTGCTTTAAACCATATAACGCCTTCTTTAACCTGCACACCTAGTTTTCATGCCCTTTCTGCACAAAGCCACGGGGCTGAAAAACATACACTTCTTCATGCAAGTCACCATTCAGAAATGCTGTTTTAATTTCCAACTGATGTACATTCCAACCATGATGGGCTGCAAGTGCACAAATGCTCCGAACAGTAGTCATACAGCATGTAGGTGCAAAGGTCTCATCAAAATCAATGCCTCTTTCCTGCGCATAACCCTTTGCAACAAGCCTAGCCTTATACCTGTCAACTGTACCATCAGGTTTACGCTTCAGCTTGTATACCCACTTAGTGCCAATGGCCTTCTTGCCAGGAGGCAAGTCACATAAAGACCATGTACCATTCTTCATTATAGCATCATATTCAGATTGCACAACAGCCATCCAATTTTCTGAATTTTGTGCTTCATCAAAAGAAACAGGCTCATTCTCATCACAGAGACTAGATGCAGCCATAGCATAGCAATCTGATGCAAAGGAGGTACTATGAGAGCCTAAACGAGTACGATATGACAAAGGTGCATCTAATTTGCTGTCACGCAAAGTCTGCACCAGCCATTTTGGCATAGTTTTTGCCTGTTCAATATCAGCTCTCTCATCAACAAGTGCATCATGTAAATTTGCATCAGAAATGGAATGATCTACATCATCATATGAAACGTGCAAAGGCTGAGAAGTTGCCTCATTAGGACCAGCGCTAGCCTGTCCACCTGTAAAAAGAGGCATCAAAGTATCATACATGTCTTTGGAGCTAACAGATGTCTCCTTAGTACATGAAAGCAATGGCTGAATAGCATCTTCCACAAAGACAACATCATGGCTAACCAGAATGCGTTTAGTCTGTGGATGATATAGACGATAGCCTTTACTTTCAGAACTGTACCCAACAAAAATACATTTTACTGCCTTATCATCCAATTTTCTGCGATGTTGTTCACGCACTAATGCATATGCCAAACAACCAAATACACACAGATGAGCAACAGATGGCTTGCGGTCATGCCAAGCCTCATATGGAGTGATAGACTGCAACGCTTTGGTGGGACACCTGTTCAGTACATATGCTGCACACATGACAGCCTCAAGCCAGAAACTATGTGGTAAAGCCTGACTTTTGACCATGCACCTCGCCATCTCCATGAGTGACCTGTTCTTTCGTTCAGCAACTCCATTTTGTTGAGGTGCATACAACACTGTACACTGGTGTTTTATCCCACGTTCAGCCAGAAATGCATTAAAATCTGAAGACATATATTCCCCCCCTCGATCAGAACGGAGGGTGCCCATTTTACATGCTGACAGATTTTCAGCCAAAACCAAAAACTGTTTGAAGCACATGAACACTTCGGACTTTGCTTTGAGTGGATATACCCATGCATGCCTGGAAAAATCATCAATGAAAGTCACGAAGTAAAGGTAATTTCCAAAAGAGGGTGTCTGCATAGGACCACAGACATCACTATGTACAAGCTGCAATTTCTGCATAGCCCGAACTGAAGAACGCTGCATTTTGCCCAAAATATAGCCTTCACAAACATGTTTTCCAGGTGCCTCAAGTTTGGGCAAAGAGGACACCATTTCAGATTTCTGCAGGCGTAACAAACTAGCAAAATTCAGATGACCAAAGCGTGCATGCCAAAGCTTTGCATCTGACATAGCCTGAGAATCATGAACTGCACATGCCGAATCATTCACAGATCTTTCATAGTCTATGAGCTTATACAGCCCACGACATAAAATGCCAGAAGCAATAATCACATCGCCATTTGAGAGATCATGGACTGTACACCTGTCATCAACGAATTTCACAACCAAGCCAGTCTTGGCTAATGCAGAAACTGATAACAGGTTCTTTTTGATCCCAGGCACAAATAAAGCATCTGACAAAGTGAAAGAACTACCATCAGCAGTAGTCAGAATGATCTTACCAACTCCCATAACAAGATAAGAGGAGTTATTGGCGCATGTGACAGTATTCCCTGTAGGGGCAGGCTCGAGTGAAGAGAAGAAACTGCGCTGCGAGGTAATATGTTTGGTCGCCCCACTATCAAAGTACCAAACATCTGAGTCTACTGCAGACATGCACTGATCATGAGAAGATGGGTCAAAACTGCAGACAGTAGTAAACGCCCATTCTTCTTCCTGCATAAGATTTGCAGACTCTGTTTTTGGTGTAGAGGCCTCTGCAACAACCATTCCAGCCTCTTTCTTCTTTGCCTCTTTAGCAGCCATTTTTGGACAGTTGTTTATAATATGATCATTTCCTTTACAGTACTTGCAGAACAATTTCTGCTTTTGTGATTTCTTCTCATCTTTATCCTGGTTCTTCGATTGTGCAGTATTTGCAGATTTTTGCTTACTAGTAGAAGAGCTCCATTTTCCTTTGCCCTTCTGACTAGCCAAGAAAGCTTGATCTGCAACACGCATAATGGACCTTTTCTGCCTGGACTGATCTTCCTGCAACAGAACAGAGATTAATTCCTCAAATGACAAGGCATTCGGATTGCCTTTCATCATCAATCGAAGAGTAGAGGCAAAACTCTGATATGAATCAAGAAGGCCATTCAGAACGGTCTGCACAAGTGAGCTATCTGGTATAACCTCATTAGCAGAAATCAATTGTTCCTTCAGGTCTTTGATCTTTGTAAGAAAATTGTCCATCAAATCACCTTCATTCATGTGCTCACTCTCCAACTGTTTTCAGAGGTAAGCAACACGAGCCTCATTCCTAGCCTGGTACAAAGTGGTAAGTGTATCCCAAGCATCCTTTGCTGTTCTGCAAGAGAGAATGTGAGGAATAATGGCACGTTTGACAGACAAAGCTATCAATACATGTGCCTGGGCATCTCTGCCATCCCAACGAATCTGCTCTGTAGTAGGTGCAACAGAAACAGCAGCACGAACAGGAATCCGCGGAATATCATCTTTGACACCATCTTCATCAGCTCCAACACCTGTATTTGTAGTACCTGTCGTTACAGGTGTAATAGGACGTCTTTCAACATCGTGCACAATGTTCCACAATCCTTTTGCAACCAGTACATGTCACATCATATAAGCCCATAATGGGTAGTTGTTACCATCCAACTTGTCCTCAACAGCCAACATACGGAATACATCACTGCTTTCAGCCATGGCCGGTAACTAAAATACCTTGATGCAGAAAATTGACTGTATCTCAAAAAGTTGAACAGAACTGCCTAGATGAGTTCTGCTAGACCTGTAGCAGACTTCGAGACGCTTAAACTGGCGAACAAAAACTGGTATATACCTTTGGCACAAAAGGACGAAATAGCCTGCACAAGCACTGCGATAGTGCGTTCGGAGGCCAAAACGAGCTCAGATCGCGATTTCGGCACCCTGAGTATGCTCATCAAATTTTGTGCGAATCTGAGACTGCAAACGGAGGAGTGTCGACGGCGCCCTAGAAGGAGCAACGACCTGTTCTGATACCAATTGTTGGAGTTAGACGTCTGCGGAAGCACGCGAACAACACAAGGAAGAAGAAGAAGCTTGGAGCACAACACACAAGACTGAATGTATTACTAGAGAATGTACAAAGATAAGTAGCCCATTAGGGCAGTAGGCATATATACAAGCCGGGGGAAAAAACCTCCTAAAGAGGGAAAAAAGTGCCCCGGCGGTCCTAGAGTGTTCACACACATCACTACGTAAATATATCAACAAAAACTCTGCTTCAAATGTGACTAATATGACTGAATTCACCAACCTTTTGTCTGAATGATGAATTACCTTTCTAGAGTCATCTCTCTAGATCAAATTTTGTACCTACATATCCAACCAACTTACAACAAAAAGTTGCTTGAACACAAAACTCATCCCATCTCCAAATTTGTCTTCTTAGATGAGCTTTCTTGCCATGAAAGAGATCTCTCAAAACTCTCTAGAAAAACCTCTAGATAATTGTTTTGATGTAGCCTTTAACTTTTAAATAGTGAAAGATTTCCTTGAATCCTTTAAATCTTTTCATAACTGCTCTTCTAAGACATGACCTGCAAATGATAATCGGATAGTAGAAAATGATACCTATGATTTTGATGTTGATCTGATTCCTTCATCTTCTCCAAACCATTGTTCTTCCTTGAATTTGAAGTAGCCTTCTCTTCATCAAGTCTGGGTCTTCAAACAATACTTCCTAAAAGTATTTTCATACTCTTCCAAAAGTATTCAACTGCTAATAGATCATCAACCTCATACTCCACACTGATGAATAAACATGTGATTGAATTGTCTAATTCTCAAATATCTACTCATCTAGATTAAGTGTGTGTCAAATGTTAGAAGATGCTCTTAAATCATATGTTGTAAACCTGGAAGTCTGGGAACGTGGGAATCTATGAGCCTATTTGTTTTGATGCCAAAGCCCTAAAGCTCTGATACGAACCGTTGGAAGTTTCATAGGCCCATTACTAATACCACAAGTCCAAGGTTCCATAGGTCCAGCATATACAACATAGAATCTAGCAATCTTCCATTATTGACAAAACATGAACATACCACACTTAATCATACAAATGATGAGATCAAGATACAACAAGACTAGACAACATGTGTAAAGTGTTATGTAAGCCAAGGCTTACTCACACTATCATATATACCAGTGTTCACTGTACAATGCGGGAGCAAAACTCTCATCCACTCTATGTGAATAGAAATCGATGGATGAGTGAATGTACAAATGTAACAAACATATTCAGATGTATGGATAGAAATCTGAATATACATGAGATGTGTGATCTGATTGGTTGTAGAAGAGTGAATATGAGTGACAAAAAGAGGAAGGATCAGTCTAAATCTGATAATAAAAGGACCCTCATCTAAGCTTAGGCTATGGAAGACCCTAAGTTAGACACGTGTATGAAAATATCACATACTTACAAAAGTAGCAAAGAATGCTAACAAGTTATCTTCCAGAAATCCTCAAACTCATATGACCATACCTTCTCAAACACCTCATCCAAATATGCATAAAGCATACATGTACTCATTCTCTTGTACCTATGCTGAATAGGACTCCTCGTGATATTTATGTTACTACCTCCATAAACTCCAAGTAATACCTTTCTGCATAAAGAGAATATGTACTCGATTTCTTAACATAAGATGTAAATCTTATGTTAACCACCATCCAATGTGTTTGAAGTAACCCAAAATCTTCATGTAGAAGCCAATCTTCAAATATATCATGTGGATAGCGGATCCACACCACCAAGCTATTGCGGGGTAAATCCTCTCCATAAGCAAGAGTGTGAGCATACTCTTCTTCTTCAAGAAGAACTCCATAGCTGGTCCTCAACATGCTCCAAGATGGCACCATGGCAGCCCCATGTGCTAAGAAGCACCACCTCTGTTGAGGTAACAAAGCTCCCAAAGCTTGTGTTGAAATAGGTGTTGGATGCATACAATGAGCCCAAGACTCTTCTCACATAGCTTTGTGTGTATCTTGAAAAGCACGATCAAAAGCACTTAAAACAGCGATCGTTCTCTTAAAATAAAACGTCATCGTGAAACTGAATCTGTCGCTGTCCGCCACTTTAGCTAAAAAGCATGATTAAACTAAAAAACTCTTCGCGCTGCCTGTCTGCTTCGTGTGGGAATTGAACACTGGTGGCCGCTTTGTGAGAGGTTCATTCTAGCCAACGCACAAACACCGATTGCTGTAGGAGGGACTAATAAGATAAGCTACTCATGCTGTAAATTCTGGACAAAATGAACCAATGGGACTTTGTTTCCAACAAAAGTTTATCTACTCTTTAGAATTTATAGATAGAGTGACACTCTATTATCAAAGATAATATTTAGATTAGATAGTCACTGTTTAGATTGAGTTTTGATTGAAGAATCTAGAGAGAATTGGTTATGTTTAATCCTAGTGATGGTCTTCAACTAGATGAGGAGTTCTAGCTATTGACATTAGGGATACCAGGTAATGAATTTTCTCTTTAAGGTTATGACAAGTTAGGGATTTTAAATATGAACATTTGGGGTTACCGAATTCTTAGTTGGTTTTTGATCATGAGGATGATGATTTAGAATCAATAAGGAGGATGGGTACTTAGGGATTATCTGAATCTAAGAAGTAATGCTTTTTGCTTTCATATGGAGAACTAGAGGGAAGAGAAAACGATGGAGTTTGCATTACTGCTATTTGATGATCTTCTAATAGAACTTGAACAAACCAGGGATCTTTTTGGTTAGTGGAATGTAAAGGTTTAATTTTACTAACAAAGAATTCTTATACCTAAGTTAAAGTGATGGATTTTCATAGTTACGAGGTAGTTTTGATCACCACTATCACTTGCACCTACATTCAAATAGGAATACCTTAATAGTCATGAGGTTAGTCTATCATCTTAGGTCTAGAAGGGTTCAAAGTCACTTTTTGTATGGTACCTTGTTCTATGTTTAGAGAATTTCATGGTTTATTATCTCCATTGAGGTATGATCAAGCTTATATAGCTTGATAGTTGCACTTGTCTTTCATATTATTACTCCATAGAGGATAAATCATATCAATTGAGGTGATTTGCATGATATTGGCATTATGGGAGTGATAGTTTGGAAGTTAGGTGTATATGGGAGATAGTAATCACCACCTACATGGTTTCCCATCTTTGTGATGATCTTTTAAGAGACTTCTTATGGGGAAGGATATGACGAAACAACACACAAAGATCATCATTTACAATTACTACATGGGACTCAAGGGATGCGTAGAGTATTAACATAGCTCTAATTTCAAGGAAGAAAATGTTTTCCAAGGGGGAAAGAATGTTATCAAATAATTTTATGATATGCGGGTTCCACAAGTTCAAACGGATCAACTACGTTACCTTTATATCCTCAAACCAATTTGATGATAAGAGAATTAGAATGTATTTTTAATGAGAAGCAGTAAGTTTCTTGGAAACGGGCCAGTAAATATCAATAAATGTATTATGCTTCGGAAAACTGTACCGCAAGATTGTATAACGAGCATAGGATTTACTCAAATCATTATCCAATGTCTGACAGTTTTCAATTGAATGTAAGGTCATTATGTCCTTGGAGACTAACCGCATGATTTTCGTGAGCCTTTCAGAAAATCAATCGACATACCCAAGTGAAGAGAGTTGAGCTATGATTTTTTGTTTCTTGCTTAAATGCTATGAGAGTCTCGAACAGTAATCATGTGAATAGTTAAGTGCTATGAGAGTCTCGAACAGTAATCATGTGAATAGTGACATAAAAATTCATTTCGCTCACCTCTTCTAAAATTAACGCAGTTCTATAAGAAGCTAGGGTCCGGACATTTGATCTTTCAATGCATTAACGCATTGGGCTTCGCCTCAGCCGTTTTCGTAAATGCAAGTGCAGAAGGAAGGACTGCACATGTGGTGTGGAATGAAGTCGTGGCATCTCGTTTGCACTGTTGTACCGAGAAGTGCAATTTCTATGGTCATGTGCGCTGGTACAGAAGTTGCAGAAAGAAAAACAATGAACTATACAAACCAATGCTTAAATCCTTCCATTTTATATATTTTTTTCAGGTTCAAAGAAACACTTAGTCGTACATAACCATGCTTTCCATCGACTCTTTATCACGAGACAGTGTATCTTCTTCGAATTCTTATGCACCGGTGAGAGGAATCCAACATTCTTCCAACTTTTCTACTTCACTCAAAGATATACAGCTTTGGTGTATTAGAACTTCACTTCGATTTCTTAAATGATATACAGCTTTGATGGCAGCCGCGGCCGGTGCATATGAACCAGTACGCATGGCATTCGGTATATGAGATGCGGAGATGCTTATTCGTTTTCGATGGTAAAATGTTTAAAATACTGATGGGCCATGCTGCAGGCTTGACTGGATTGTTAATTCGATCTACGAATCCTCCACGGTTTTAGTATCTGAAAAGATAAAAATCATGTTGACTGTGCCGAAAGCTCAAAAGGGAACTATAATTGAAGTTTATAGCATATGACCAATTTCATTCTTTTCCGTATCTCATTTATTTGACACACATCAAGGAGCCGTTAAGTGCTCTATTTTGATGTGAATGGCATGCTGCCTTAACGCTCGTACATTGATGGCGGTCTCACAAGCACGTTCGACATAATGCAGTATTAAAGAGAACCGTCAATTTATTGCGTTTGAAGTTGAATTCATTACCTTTAGGGCAAGAACATGGACGTAAGGAATCACAAAGCCATGGAACACATAGAAAACTCCTAATGATCGGGACAATGCTTTAACATGCAAGTGGGCTTATTTTAAAAATATATGGAGATGAGTATACGGTGCACTGTATCAAAGGAATCTATTCACTATAATAGATAGGTGCGAGAAAGAAATCTGCCATAGCCCACAAGTTAAAAAATGGTCTGCCAAAGGCGAACTTCATTCAAAACGGATATCCCCAATCATTATTTTCTCTAAGAAAAATAAAATGTTACGTATATGTGTGGCCTACTGTAACTTGAATGAAGCCACTATTTCAAACCTCTTTCCTTTAGCATTTTTCACATAGCATGTTGGATGAAGTTGTTGGAGAAGAAATGTAATTGCTCCTTGACAGCTATAGTGGTTATAATCAAGTACAAATGGCCAAGCAAGATAGACCAAAAACAACCTTCATTACCAACGAGGAGTGTATGCATGTACAATCATGTGGTTTAGGTTAAGAAATGCACCTAGCACCTTTCAGCAGTGCATACAAGATATCTTCTCCCACTATTCAACTAGTTTTATGAAAGTCTTTTTGTACGATTTTCTATTTTCGGATTGACAAAGGAGCACCTACATAATCTAGTTTTAAAATTTTTGAGAATATCATCCCTATCTTAATCTGCAAAAATCTATATTCATGATATCCTGTGGGAAACAGTTGGGCCATATTATTTTGGTCGAAGGAACTCAAGAAGATCGTAAAAAGGTCAAAACAATTTTATAAGCTCCACCATCTCACACACCCACAAAAGTTGTCCATTTTTTAGTCCAAATTTGATGCCATGATCGCTATTTATAGTGGCTTGCACACATTAGGTGATCCTTGAATCAATTGACCATGGTAGCCCCATCTGATTGCAATTGGAGTGACAAATGCCAATGTAATTTTGACTACCTCAAAGCCGCCAAATTATGAACTCCCATTCCATGTTTTTTGTTTATGCATCCAATATTGCAATTGCCATTGTTTTGATGTAGTATAAGGACAAATGGTACTGACCTCTACTATGCTAGCCAATGATTGGCATCACCAAAGCATAATTACTGTGTGGCCGAAGGAGAATGTCTAGGACTAGTCTACTCTACAAAGAAGTTTTGGCATTATTTATTAGGATGGAAATTCACCTTCCATTTTGACCACTCAACCTTGGCACAAATGGTCAAGCAATGGATTGTCAATGTCTTGACCGTTTGTGAGGTTGACCATTGCTTGACCTCACATGCAATTCTTGATTTCTTATCACAACTAGATAATGATGAATCAGCTCAAGGTATTAATGATGCTCCTCTAGCTATCTATACTGCATAACCCACTGAACCTACAATTACTCTAGACCTCACCTAGAATCAGAGTGACCTGATACTGATATTCTTAACCACCAGAATAACTCCAGATAATTTACCTTCTATGGCCCAAATTCTTGGCCTTGTATAGTAGACACTTTCGGTTAAATGTTGGACGATTATACTATTATGATCCATTTAGTGATTGATTGTGCTGCATTCAAACTCGTGAAGCAGAGTCGATCATGTATTTGGTTCCCATTCAAAAACATTTACAAAGTGGCCTGTGGTGGTCCACCTTGCATAGAGTTTTTGAAAGTACATTCTAGCATGTGACCCTTTTCAACACACCGAACAACCTTTACACTACCAATGATTTCCCCTTTAGCCTATTATGCCTTTGGGACCATTTAGAAACTGGGGCCTTGATTTTATCCTTCCTATCTCCCCTCACCATATTGACTAATAACCATTATATACTCACATGTATAGATTCTCCCACACACTCGGTTGAGGCTTGGGGTGCGAGAAGTGAGCTTGCTAGTGTGGTAGCAAGGTGCCTTATAGGGGTTACGAGGAATTCACTCTATTCATTTGATTGCACTTATGTCACCAAGAAACAATGTTTTGTCCAAGGTTATCCAAATGGGAAATACAAATATTGTTCAAAGATTCTTCTTAGGTGACAAACATTCTGGTGTATTTTCAACAAGTTCCCTTTTGCATTCAAAGTGATTGCAAGATGAATATATGGAGAAATAAGATGATCGTGTATATTCGAAAACTCTTCAACTAAAAGCTAATGTACTTGAATTTCTCCACAACAATGAGAAATCTTCACACTCGATGCAAGATGATAAGTTTCTTCTACTTGCAATAACTTCAAATTCATAAAAAAAAAGTAAATTGATTAAGATTGAGAGTATATTGAAAAAGTACACTATGGAGACAGTTCATAATATGTTTTTACAAATTTACAAGAACAAAACGTATTGCATGGGACTCAAAATATTTTACTTTTTAATGCAACATGAAACACGCCGAGACTCATAGGATGAGTGAAGTGAGACTTTGATAGCGGAACTGAATGTTTGAAACGATCAATAATAATCTATCATACAGAATTCAAATAAATCATATAGAAATAGTGAGAAGAAGAATATTGGGATACGTCACAAAGTTGTCCATAAAGTGTGGTATGCGATTAAAAAAGGTTATGAGACATATAGATTGTGGGTGCAATAGAATAAAAAAGAGATTGTGTGACATTAGGAAACAGGTTGCACGGCTAGGAGGAGAGCTCATTTCCGATCATCCCACATAATATGAAAAGAATGGAAGCGCCACTCAAATACAAATTTTTTTCAAGCATGTTTGACAAAAGGTTTTGCTTAAACTTGGTATAACAGAGGGGTTGCATGATTAGGAGGAGAGGTTGCTTGGGATCACCTCATGCAAGAATCATAATAATTGAGCTCTTTGGGTATGCATCTTTGTTATGCATGTTTGGTAAAAGATTTAACTCAAGGGATGATTACTAGAATGGATTTGTGGCATGAGAAAATCTTGAGAGAAGAAATGCTTAGCCATGTAAACATCTCAAACACACCATAATTTGTTGGATTACTTTTAAACATAGATGCAATCATTCAAAATTTTGCTTTGAATCCCAACTAAAGACGAATTGATTTTTCTGATTGAATATTAAATGACGTTCAACTAAAAAATCACCATGGTTCCTGAATATTTGTCAAAACATATGAGCTAATGGAATAATAATTTAGAGAATGATCAAGGAGTAGAAGTTAAAACCATAATTGAATATTTTTGTGTTAAATAAATGGCGCTAAAAAGAACAATCTTGGAGTTAGACGCCTGTGAAAGCATGTGAACAACACAAGGAAGAAGAAGAAGAAGCTTTGATCACAACAAACAATACTGAATGTATTACCAATATGATGTACACAGATAAGTAGCCCAGTAGAGGAATAAGCATATATACAAGTCGGGGGAAAAAAACCTCCTAAAGAGGGAAAAAAGTGCCTCGAAGGTCCTAGAGTGTTCACACACATCACTACCTAAATATATCAACAAATCCCCTTGGGAGTGATGTGGTGAACAAGGAGCTAGCACTCATGTATAAGGAAGTGCCAAGCTATGTGGAATCAATCCACAAAAGGAAGTAAGCCCAAAGCGTTGTGAAAAGCGTCAAACTTCTCTCTAGGTAGAGCCCTTGTAAAAAGGTCTCTAATGTTCTCCTGCATGGGCACATATGCCACGCTGATCTCCCTAGAAGAGAACCTCTCCCTAACACAGTGATAATGCCAATGCGCTCTGATTGTCAGTGAAGATGGTGGTGGGAGAAGATTGACCAACACCCAAATCAGCCATAAGGCATCTAAGCCACACACACTCAATAGGCATTGTGAAAGCTACCCTATACTCATCCTCACAACTTGAAGTGGCCACAGTAGGCTACTTCTAGCTCAACCAAGATATACATGAGCTACCAAGCATGAAGCAAAAGCCACTAGTGGACACATGAGTGTCATAGCAACAAACCCAATCACTATCAGAAAAAGCATGCAAATCTGGCGGTAGTGATCCCCCCTTGGGATAAAAGAATCCAAATAGGTGGGTACCAATCAAGTAGCGAAAGATGCACTTAACCGCGTGCAAATGCTTGACATCTAGGCAATGCATAAATGTGCTCATATGTGAGACATCAAATTGAATATCTGGCCGAGTAATGCATAAGTAAATCAAGCATCCAATAGCTTGTTGATAGAGAAAAACATCACATGCATCTTGAGCATCATGAAGACTCAATGGTAAACCTGTGTCCATAGGAGTGGCAATAGGCTTATAGTCTTGAAGGCCAAAATGTTGCAATAATGTGTCAATGTATTTTGTTTGACACAAAGCAATTCCACCATTGACTTGCATAAAGTGAATGCCCAAGTAGAGATGCAAATGCCCCAAATCAGACATCTCAAATGAGGCATGGAAATCAGCCTTAAAATCAGCAATATGTGTGTCATGAGGAACAGTGAGCATGTAATCAACATATACCACAATGATCAAAAGCACATCATTAGCACGCTTAACATATAAGGTGCTTTCAGTTGGACTGTTCTCAAAACTATGCACAATTGTATAGGCATGTATCTTATATGAAGCATGTGGTGCTTGCTTTAAACCATATAATGCCTTCTTTGACCTGCACACCTGGTTTTCATGCCCTTTCTACACAAAGCCACAGGGCTGAGAAAATACACTTCTTCATGTAAGTCACCATTCATAAATGTTGTTTTGCTACACAACTGATATACATTCCAACCATGAAGAGGTGCAACTGCACAGATGCTAAGAGCAGTTGTCATTCGGCAAGTAGGAGCAAAGGTTTCATCAAAATCAATGCCTCTTTGCTGCGCATAACCCTTTTCAACAAGCCCCGCATTATACCTGTCATTTGTTCCATGAGGCAATTTAGCATCATATTTAGACTACATTGCAGCCATCCAATGATGTGAATTTAGTTCTTCATCAAACGAAACAGGTTCAGTCTCATCACAAATACTAGAGGCATCCATAGCATAACAATCTGATGCAAAAGAGGAACTATGAGAGCCACACCGAGTACAATATGATAGAGGTGCATATAATTCGCTGTCACACAAAGTCTGCTCGAGCCATCTGGGCATAGTTTTTGCCTGCTCAATATTAGGTCCCTCATCAACAAGTGCATCATGTAAATTTGCATAAGAAATGGAATCATCTACATCATCACATGAAACATGCAAAGGCTAAGAAGTTGCCTTATTATGACTAGCACTAGACTGTCCACCTGTAAAAAGAGAAAGCAAAGTATCATACATGTCTTTGGTGCTAATAGATGTCTCCTTAGTACATGAAAGTAAGGGCTCAATAGCATCTTACACAAAAACAACATGATGACTAACCAGAATGCGTTTATTCTGTGGATGATATAGAGGATAGCCTTTGCTTTCAAGACTGTACCCAACAAAAATACATTTTACTGCTTTATCATCCAATTTTCTACGATGTTGTTCAAGCACTAATGCAGATGATAAACAACCAAAAACATGCAGATGAGCAACAGAGGGCTTGCGACCATGCCAAGCCTCATATGGAGTGATAGACTAGAATGCTTTAGTGGGACACTTGTTAAGTACATATGCTGCACACATGAGAGGCTCAAGCCAGAAACTATGTGGTAAAGCCTGACTCTTGACCATACACCTCACCATCTCCATGAGTGACCTGTTCTTCCATTCAAAAATCCCATTCTATTGAGGTGTATACAGCAGTGTACACTGATGTTTTATCCCATGTTAAGCCAGGAATGCATTAAAGTCAGAAGACATATATTCCCCCCTCAATCAGAATGAAGGGTGCCCATTTTACATGCTGATAGATTTTGAGACAAAACTAGAAAGTGTTTGAAGCACATAAACACTTCGGAATTCGCATTCAATGGATATAGCCATGCATGCCTAGAAAAATCATCAATGAAAGTCACGAAGTAAAGATAGTTTCCAAAAGAAGGTGTATGCATACCAAGGATATCGGTATGTACAAGCTGCAATTTCTAAGTAGCTCAACTGAACCATCTTTTGGAAAGGAGGAACACCATATTTTGCCCAAAGTACAACCTTCACAAACATGTTTTCTAAGTGCCTCAAGTTTGGGCAAAGACGACACCATTTTAGATTTTTGTAGGCATAGCAAACTAGCAAAATTAAGATGACCAAAGCATGCATGCCAAAGCTTTGCATCTGACATAGCCTAAGAATCATGTACTGCACATGCCAAATCATTTACAGATCTTTCATAGTCTATGAGCTTATACAACCCACGACATAAAATGCCAGAGGCATAAATGAGGTATCCGCATTTGAGAGATCATGAAATGTACGTCTATCATCAACAAATTTCACAGCCAAGCCAATCTTTGGTAGAAACTGATAACATATTTCTTGATCCGTGGCACAAATAAAACATCTAACAAAGTGAAAGAAATACCATCTCTACTAGTCAACATGATCTTACCAACTCCCATAATAGGATAGGATGAGTCGTTGGTGCATGTAACAATATTCTCTGTAGGGGTAGGCTCTAGTGAAGAGACGCGTTGTTAGGTAATATGTTTGGTCGCCCCAGTATCAAGGAACCAAACATCTGAGTCTACTCTAGACATGTACTACTCATGAGAAGATGGGCCAAAACTACAAACAATGGTAAACACCCATTCTTCATCCTCCACAAGATTAGCTGACTCTATTTTTAGTGTAGAGGCCTCTGCAACAAACATTCCAACTTCTTTCTTGTTTGCCTCTGTAGCAACCAGTTTTGGAGAGCTCTTAATGACATGATCATTTGCTTTCCAGTATTTGCTAAACAATTTTTGATTCTCTCATGTCTTCTCATCTTTGTCTTCCTTCTTCGAATGTGAAGCATTTGGAGAAGAGTCTACACAAGTGAGTTATCTGGTATAACTTCATCAACAGAAATCAGCTCTTCTTCCAAATCCTTGATCTTTGTTAGAAAATTGTCTATAGAATCACCTATATTCATGTGCTCACTCTCCAATTCTTTTCGGAGGTAAGAAACATGAGCCTTATTCCTAGCCTAGTACAATGTGGTTAGTGTATCCCAAGCATCCTTAGTTGTTCTACAAGAGCGAATGTGAGGAATAATGGCATGTTTGATAGACAAAGCTATCAATGCATGTGCCTGAGCATCTCTACCATCCCAATGAATTTGCTCTATAGTAGGTGCAATAGAAAAAATATCATGAATATGAATCTACAGAATATCATGATCTTCGACACCATGTCCATCCTATATTTGTAGCACATGTATTTTTAGGTGTAATAGGACCTCTTTCAACACCCTGCACAATATTCCATAGTCCTTTTGTGACCAATACATGACGCATCATATAAGCCTACAATGAGTAGTTCATACCATCCAAATTATCCTCAACTACCAACATATGAAATACATCACTGCTTTGAGCCATGGCCATTGACTAAAATACCTTGATGCAGAAAAATGACTATATCTCAAAAGGTTGAAACATAATTACCCAAACAAGTTCTGCTAGACTTGTAGCACACTTTGAGATGCTTATACTGGCGAATCAAAACTAGTATATATGTTTGGCACAAAAAGACAAAATAGCGTACACAATCGCTACAATAGTGGGTTCTGAGGCCGAAAGGAGTGGAGATCCCGATTTCAACACCACAGAGCAGATGTGTTTTTATCTCTAAACCACCCTGAGTATGCTTACCAAATTTCGTGCAATTCTAAGATTGCAAACGGAGAGGGTGTAGACAATGCCGTACATGAAGCGGCCAGCTTGGAGCGTACACACAATACTAAATGTATTACCAATAGAATATGCAAAGAAAAGTAGCCCATTAGGGCAATAAGCGTATTTACAAGCTGGGGGAAAAAAACCTCCTAAAGAGGGAAAAAAGTGCCCTTGCAGTCCTAGAGTTTTCACACACATCACTACCTAAATATATCAACAGTACAATGGTGTACAATGTATAAGCGTTTTCATGTGATAGAGTTGTACTAAAAGCAGAAGGATTAAAAACAAACATCTTTTATACTTTTGATAAGAACATCTGGAGCTTTTTAAAGAATAACAATTATATATTTAAATCCGATTCCATCTAGAATTCGAGAACTGATAATAATACAAAAAAATAACCACGTTAAAAAGGAGGTTTAAAGGAAATCATTCTTTGTTTTGAGTGATTTTGACATGCAATCAACAAGATCAAAATGCTTGAATATTTCCGTTTTGCGAATGTTGCATGAATAGGAGGTTGATAACTTGCTCCCCCTTTAGAGAGAGTTTTTGACTGCAAAGAAATGACACCCTTCCTTTTTAAAAGATTGATTTAGAAATTTGATAAAAAGCTTTATTTAGTTCAAATTTAAAAAATTCACTATATAAATATATATATATATATATATCTCTATATATATATACACACACGCACACACACACATATATATTTATATATATATATATATATATATATATATATATATATATATATATATATATACATATATATATATATATATACATATATATATATATATATATATATATATATATATATATATATACATATATATATATATATATATATACATACATATATATATATATATATATATATATATATATATATATATATATATATATATATATATATATATATATATATATATATATATATATATATATATATATATGTATATGTGTGTGTGTGAATATAAGAAAAGTAGCCCATTAGGGCAATAAGCGTATATACAAGCTGGAACAAAAAAAACCTCCATAATAGGGAAAAAAGTGCCTCGACCGTCCTAGAGTTTTGAGGTACACCACTACCTAAATATATCAATAGTATAGTGGCGTACAATGTATAAGGTGTTTTTAATGTGATAGAGTTTTACTAAAAGCAGAAGTATTAAAAACAAACATCTTTTATACTTTTGATAAGATCATATTGATCTTTTTAAACAATAACAATTAAATATTTAAATCCGTTTCTATCTAGAATTCGAGAACTGATAATAATGCAAAAAAGTAACCACATTATAAAGGAGGTTTAAACGAAACCATTCTTTGATTTGAGTGATTTTGGCATGCAATCAACGTGATCTAAATGTTTGAATATTTTCGTTTTGCAAATAATGCTTCAATAGGAGGTTGATAGCTTGCTCCCCCCTTAGAGAGAGTTTCTGATTGCAAAGGTATTACAGCCATCCGTTTTTAGAGGATTGTTTAGAAATTTGATGAAAAGGTTTATTTAGTTCAAATTTCAAAAATTCACTAACTAACTAACTAACTATATATATATATATATATATATATATATATATATATATATATATATATATATATATAGAGAGAGAGAGAGAGAGAGAGAGATACATACATACATATACATGCATGCATACATACATACGTACATACATACACACACACACACACATATATATATATATATATATGTGTGTGTGTATGTGCGTGTGTGTGTGTTTGTGTGTGTGTGTATGTATGTATGTATATATACTACATCACTCTTTGGAGGCATAAGAAATTCTTGATGTGTTTCTCCATTCTAAGATATCTATTACACTACATTAAGCGTACAAGTCTGAAGTATTTTGGATACTCTTAGGGCATAAGAAACAGAGACTCTTGATGTGTTTCTCCACTCTACGATATCTATTACACTACATTAAGCATACAAGTCTCAATTACTTTGGGTATTTGTACAAAGTTCAAGTGATCATTGCACTAGAGGTCCTCTTAATGTTGGGAAAGGCATGAAACTAGTCGGAGGCACGTAAATGCAAAGAAATTACTCTTAATTGGTAAATCCAACTTGGGGAGTTTTTGAGACATACATAGTTTTGGTCTCTATAATTGTTTTACATACATTTTTATGGATTTTTGAATACCATTTTATAGGTCAAAGTATTTTTGCATAGAAAAGTGTAAGAATTGGAACTTCCTAAATGAAGAGAGACCATGTCACCTAGAGGTGATTGGTTCTATCATTATATGTATGCAATTTTAGTTCTGTTACTTTATAATTTGCGAGAAACACATAAAAATAATGCTTAAAAGTTTGGAAGGTAAGATTTATCTCCATTTGGCATATATTAATACAAGAGTGGAACTGTAATTTTTTCAAATGGTGCAAGTGTAAACGCTTCTTAGTTTGAACAATTTGAAAGAAAAAAAATTTCTAATTGCTTTGAAACTTGTAGCACAAGATGTTAATTTGTAAGAAGACATAATCTCCAAAACTGATAAAAAAAGGTCAGTGACATGTCAAAGATGCTCTAGTTTTCAAAATAAACTCTAACAAGGATTTGCCAAAGATATCTACCTATGTCTGAAAAACACATTATTGTTTGATATTGAAATATTAAATTTTATAAAATTCTCGTTGCGTAGAAATTCCATTATATACTTTGTATCATATATAAATTTAAAATAATTTTGGTCTCATCTTCATAGACAGAAGACATTCTAAAATTGTAACTATATTTTTTGTAGGCTAACCTAAGGGTAGGTGTAGGAGAGCAACAATTCTTAGTTTTAAGGATTAATTTAGTAAATTTGAGCTTGGAAGTTTGTGATTAAAAACAAAAAGAGTTCTCCATACTTGGGCACAAAGAATTTGGAATGTTACGTGGGCACAAAGAATTTGGAATGTTACTATCATCTGATCCCTCTAGCATCTTCAAAAATATGAGGTTGTACATTTCCAAAGTTCTTCATCAAGTGTTTGACCCTTGCAAAGAATTTGCCATAGAGTTATTCTAAAATTTCCAAAGCAAGTGAGTTTTGAGCCCAACTAAAGTTTCAAGATATCTCTAGGAGGGCGAAGCAGATGATAATTTGTTTATCTGAACAAGATAGTTGAAGTTTATCATTAACTTGCTATTGTTTGAAAATTTTCATAGAGGCAAGATTCTTGAAAGAACAATATTTTCCACAAGTTGGCTGTAGGGTTATTTGATATAGTGTGATCACCACGGGCTAAAAATGCCCTAGATATGTGTTTATTGACAATTTGCTTAGGTTGATCGTTCTCAGTCAAAGAAAGGAGACTCTATCAAAAGTTTTATATGTATATATAGTGCCATGTGAAAATGGAACAATAGAAGTTAATTTTTTTTTCTTGATACAAACGTTATGGACTAATACAAGTCTTATTTGCATGCATGAAAATGATTATTTTCCAATTTAAGAAATGGTTGATCGTTAGGGGAGGAGACATAAGAATATTGGAAAGCAATTATACAAGATAGGAAAAAGCAATTTCCTTCGGTTTTGCATAAAGGAAAATGAGTATTTTTCAATTTTGGAATTGGACATGCAAGCATAGAAGGTAGATCCTTTTCACATGGAGGATTACAAAAGGATCTTGCTTGCTAGATTATGGTGGCATAACTTGCAAATGGATGTACAAGAATATGTAAAAATACACGACAAATGGAAAGTAGTCAAGTTTCCTTTTTAGAAAAGATCAGATACCCCTAGATTATATGATGGATTGAAGAGAATTAGCCCATTGATCATAAATCACATGTTTATTACATCATAGTCACAAGTGATTATCTAACCAAATGGGTAGACACCAAAGCCACTCAAAGATGTGGTTCTTAAAGGACTGTAAGCATGTTTTCAGTACATTTAAACTACTCTATAAAATCATAGAAAACCTTGTAGATGAATTTATAGTGTTGCATAAGAGGTTATTCACATATAACCCCCACACTAATCAAGATGTTGAGAACGCTAACAAATTCATGTGTACAAATCTTAATAAGGTAGTCAATAATCATAGATTAGAATAGGGTAACAAAATTCTATTATGCACTATTGACCTACCATGTTTCTTATAAGATTTCTTTATGCTGTTCTACCAATAAATTAAATAAAAAAGACTAATTACATAGGTTAGAATCCATCTAAAACTTTGGAATTTTCAAGAGTGTTTGCTATGCTCTTGTGCTAGACCAAAGGAAGAATAATTAGGAGCCAAAAAGCAAGAGATCCATTTTCTCAGGTTATTTAAAGATCAAAGGTAGCCAAAGGAAGATCAAAGGAAGATCAAAGGGAGCCAAAGGTTCTTCCGAGCCAAAGGAAGATCAAAGGGAATCATGATTTGCTGTCTATAACGTAGTCCCATGTAGTGAAGGAAAAGAAAGGAGCTTCCACATTACCATCAAGAGAAGGATTAATTCAGTATGTACCTATCCCAAGAGTCATCCCTATCTATGAATAGGAAGAAGCATACCCAATAGATGATGAGAAGAGTATATACTAAAGTAATATCAAACAAATAGAAGGGTTGTTTTTGCAATGGTTGAAACAGGCCTATGGTTAGAGTAATCATATGCCAAAAATGATTGAAGAGAAGGAAAGGCCAAGGAGATAAAAAATAATATAGGAGAAACCATGGGCTTCTACTTGCATAGACAGTGCAATCATGATGTTTGAGATTATGAAGGAAACAATGAATCTCATAATTGAAGATAAAGTTCTTGTAGATCTAGCATGGAAGGAGGCTATGCAACCCAATTATGAGAAGGGGATGAAGAATGAACCATGCAATTTCACTAACATGAACTAGGTTTGACAAAGGACATGATAGATGGAGCCTTCAAATGCTATCAATAAACATTGGTTGCAAAAGGAATTTTTCTAGAGGAGGCTTCCAATTTCAAAGACTTCTTTGGTTTAATGACGACTATTTTCATAGTACTAGTGGTAAGAACTAGGATAATATGAAAACTTTTCATGTTACATGTCATATAAAAACTTTTGAATGCTAACCCAAAGGAGCACATACATGTGTCTTAGACACCTGATTTTGAGGCTCAAATTCAAAGAACACATTATGTAAGATGAAGAAGGCATTCCATCCATTTGTTCATCATACTTGTTGAGAGGTAAAAGAAGGCATTTGGTAGTCTTATGTACTTATTGATTACCATATGAGATGTCAATTTTGTAGATGATTTTTTGAGTAGGCTTGCAAATAGGCATGATGAGGGACATTCAAGATTTGCAAAGCAAATGTACTTGAGGGGATGGGAGAAATAGTCTATTATTCAATTGAGGAGAATGGAACTAGTACCTTCACAAAAGTGCTTACAAAGGGTATACTTCAGTCACATCTTTAAAGACTTGTGATTGAGGAAAGGCATTAGTTCAACTTCGGGTAGACATTGAGGATGGGAGGGGCATTGGACATGGTTGTAGCTCCACCCTTATGGAAGACTTGGTATTAGAACAAAAAGCTAGTTCATCTTTGCTTGGACATTAAATGGGGGTGTTAGATATGTTTACCACCCTAGAAGACTACTAGGGTCCCCAAATCTGACGCTAGAAGGACAAGAAGAACTCTTCAATGATCCCACCACATCACCAAAACTGAGCCATAATCAAAATGACCAAATGGTGCGACTAAATGATCTGTCAACCAAACCAAGATGAATAGTAAAACAACACAATAAAGGGATCCTCTAGAGGGAAGAAATGATTGCACCATTGCCACTCCCTAGGCTATCAATAAAGGCCAGATAATTGTCCAACCTCTATGGCCGAGAGATGCAAATTGGACCGAATGTCTCCTCGATCAAGATCAATGTGCGAGCCACTACCATGAGTGCCAACCACTCAAATCTACTAAAACATCTAAGAATACTATGAAGAATTGATCAATCATCCCTTCTCACCAATATCAAAGAAGAGGACCTCATCCAAAGTAAGCTATTGTGTAGCAATCAGGACCTCTATCTGAGTGAAGGCTCCCACCCTAGCCTCTTGAGGTAACAGATCAGCTTGGATGCCCTAGTCACTTGATATATCAATGTCAATATCCATGATCATGTAGGATGCACCACACATCCCCGTGCACTTTTCTTGGTGTTGCTTCACTATGAGAACTCTAAAGTTGATTCTATCGACCACACTACACCCAAGATCTTTAGGAAACTCTTCTTCTGTAATGCCTTAAGCAACTTTTGAACTCTATGTGCATCTAATACTTGAGCATCGAGATAGGAGGAACTAGCTAAAGTCGCTTGATCCATAATACTCTGGCTTTGTGTGACCAAAAAGATTATTGCAACTAGAATTCATTCTTCAGAGCTACTCATAATCTAACCCTACTCTGTTTGGCATCTGATTATACCTTCTTCATCCTCTCATTCTAATTACTTAACAAATTCTCCATTCTATGGATTCGTTGTGCTTGAAATTCATAGGTTTTGAAGTAGTCCTTTCACTCCCTTTGTATCACATCCAATTCTTTCATTAATTGAATAGTGATACCTATCTCTTTGGTCAGTGCTTGTGCTTTGGTAAAAAGCTCCTCTTTTATAGCTTCAAGTTTGATTTCCCACTAAACACATTTGGTTGTAATCGTACTGTAGGCTTGCTCCAATGCAATAGCTTTTTTTGTTTGTTCTTCTAACACCACATTTACTTTTGCGAGGGCTTCATTCTTCTCTGCTACTTGTTGGTCCATGGCTTCCAATTCAGTATCTTTTTCGTGTAATTTTTGCTGCAACTAGAGCTCTTGTGCTCTAAATCACATTAACTACTCATGAAGATGGATGATATCTTCTTACACCATATCTAATTTGGCTTGAAAATCCTAAACAAGTGCATTTTCTCAGCTTCCATTCATGTGTGGATAAGACTTGTAGCCTATACGAGATACTGCCTAGCTTTGATAAGATCATTTAACTAAAAATGAAGGCCGATTCCCGATTTGAGAAAGGAACCCTAAGGAAGGGATTATGCAGCCAATTCATAGATGCGGCATTTGCCAATAGCAGGTTTCTCAAAAGTGATGCAAGGAGGTGAATATGTAGGGGATTCTGGGGGCGTGATTTCATTGGTTGCCTTGTGAACTCGATCAGCCTCCGGGGATACAATAAAACCAGATGGGAAAGTGGGGATGGCGGGTTGATGGAGGATGAAAGGATCTTTGGTTAGTGAAATTTCTTTTAACTCAATCCATGAAACCTCTATGGACTTTTCCAAAACCTAAAACTCTACGAGTCGAGTAATAAGATTATTTAGCAACCAGTAGATTACCTTCTTCAGTTCAGAACTCTCAAGAAATTTTGGGAGTAGGTCACTATCCGTTTGCTATGAGCTCATAGACTATTGAACGACCTTTATGATCTTGAAAACACCATCAACATCAAACATTTAAAGGACTTCAGCTGCTTTAGCTACATCTGGAGCCTCCTTTTTCGTGACTAGAATTCCAATGCCAGAATGGGTGGAAGAAGAGTTGGATGAGGTAGTGTGTGCTACAACAACACATCATCATTTATGGGGAAAGCACATCAACACCGAATCTATGTCTTCTTTGTCTTCCATATGGGATGATACGATAGAAGTGAGAATGACAGGGGTCATGAAAGTAGGAATCTCAAAAGGTAGGTCATGGAGGACCAAGGAGAAAATGTGATGCAACCGCATTCGTGGGAATTCCCCTTTGGATAAATACTTAACCATTGACTCACATTCCTTGTGAATGTAGTGGAGGTAAAACAATGCCCAATTGATAGGTTCACCAGTTGCCATGTAAATTACCCAATACATGGATTTAGAGATCTCATAGGAAAGTTTTTGGAGATTGATGGTGAGGACTAAGAACTGAAGGGCATGACATTCCCGGGGCAGTCAACACATAATGGTATACTCAATTGACATTTTGCAAGGAAAGAGGGAATTCATGGTGGCTATGGGCAATGGAGTGACCTCAATCTAGTGGGAGAGTCTACAATGGCTCAGAATAATGTCATGGATAAGTAGTGAGATGACAGTGTGTGCCATGAGAGTTGTGAAAACTATAACAAATCAAGCACTTGAAAGTAATCTACTAGGTTGGGAGCCATAGCATCACCAAACCCAACAAGATGAGGCAAAGACTCCATGATCATAAGGATCACAGGAGAACAACATGAGCCCATATCAGGTTACACAAAACGCAAAGATGCACACATTGTTTACATCGTAAGGGAAGTAGGTAAAACACCAAAGGATAAATAGATATGGAGAGGAGGAAAATGGGATAACGACATGCAATTAACATCATGGGAAATGAAGATATGTAATAGAAAAGCACCGATCATAATGGATTTGCATGAAAAAGCACATGAAAGTGGGACATGGATGGTGTGTACTATTAAGGAGCCATGGAAAATTGTTATTCTTAGATGGGAGTATGAAAAGGGTATAAGTTTGATCTATTAAAGGGGCTGCTTAAAAGCTCTCCAGTTAGAGTGGTCAATTGAAATGTAGCTCAATCGACCTATGCTAGAATTGTAGGGATCAAACAACGTGACTTTAAATTTCCCTATATTTTGGTCACCTTTAGAGTTGTAGACTAAAACCAACTAGCCAGCTCTGAACATTGGTCTTCAGAAAAGATAAAATAGTACCATAGTAAGTAGTAGCAAGATTCCACAATGTCACCACACTAGTGGGTTGGGCCACGTAAATAGCATGAGGGTTCATATCAGTAAAGCCAAGTGCCTCACCTCCAACTGGGAGAGAAAATCAGCTAAGGGATGGTGCACATTGAGCCTATGCACAATGTCAAAATTAAGTTCCTATAACTATGGTATCCAACAGGGGAGTCTACCAATACCGGCCTGATTGTGAACTAAATAAATGAGAGCAGTGTCATCCACAAAGTGAATTTTTCACTTAATAAGTAATGGCAATACTTTGTAACGGAATAGATTAGTTTGAGACACTCCCATTCCATCACGGAATAGTTCTTCTCTGAATTGGCAAGTCATCGACTAGCATAATAAAATGATCTATACCATTTATTAGTAACTTGGGTGAGGAAACAAAAGGAACAAACCTTTATGGAGTAGTAAATGGTGATGAAGTTATGCCTACACCAAGATCCAAAGGAAGTCCAACAACTCTCATAATGGTGCACAAATAATTCTCAATGTGGATCTTATACCTTAAAATCTATGTTCTACTTCTTGCTGTGACACATTAGAAGTTGTGAAACATCATAGAAAACCTAGGATGCACATGAGACATTCTTTTCTACTAGCACTAGGGCAAGGAAGAATCATTTGTGGAATTAATTGGACCAAATTAACAAGACACCTAAGCAAACAAACACATGTTTTTTTACCAAAATAAAGGAGGCTATATATTAGTTATCTTGAGTTAGGAAGTTGATTGAAGATGAACCCATTATGAGGGAAATTTGAATATAATAAGGCATGATAGGAAATGGCAATCATTCACAACTACATATGGCCTAATCATGGATGTGCAAACACTTAGCTTCAACATAATCCTTGGAGAAATCTTCAATCAAGGGGAAAACAACAAGAATGAAGAAGGTAACTCCCTCCAAGGTATCTCTAGAACTTCTCTTTATATAGATAAGAAGGAGAACAAGAGCAACCGGAAGAAGGAGGATGATTATGAAGAAGTTCCCAAGACAACTATGCAAACAAAAGCAAATGGAAAGGAAAGAAGAAAAGAGAAAAGCAAGAAAAGTATAAAGGAAAAAGATCAACCTTTATGCCATCTTTAACAATTTCAATCAAACTAGTCAAAGCTATTGGTTCAATGGAAGAAAAAAAAACAAAAAAGAGGAGGTCAAAGTGGATTTGGAAATACAAGAGGTAGTGATGGAAAAACTTCAACAATGGAAAGAGTACCAGAAGAGACTACACCAACTATTCAGAGGATCAACCACATGAAGATTCATTGCTTATTATGAAGCTGAGCCATAAAGAAGATAAAGAGGATGAGCATTTGTTCTACATATATTCTGGTTGTTCCAACCATGTTGCACGAAATGTTTCTCTCCTATTAGACTTGGAGAAACCTAAGCACAAGCATGAAGTAGAAAGAGGGGATGAAACCAAGCACAATGTGGAGACAATTGACAATGCCAAAGCATCCAGTGATAGAACAAACATTGTGAGTAAGGTTCTCTATGTACCAAGTATCAACGAAAACCTAATGTGTTGGCCAAATTTTAGAAAAAGGCTTGTAGTTTAGTTCAACATCGAGCTTATGTGGAAGAACCATGTCAGGGGTTCAAGAATATAGCTAGAGGTAAGAAGCATGGTAGTCTCTTTAGATTTGAAGTGGTAGAAACTAGAAATATGGCTCTATATAATGTTTGTTCTTAGATCGTAAGTGAGATAGAGGCATGCCATAAGAGCCTTGCTCATGTGAATGAGAGAACACTGAAGGACATATGCATGGATGAAAATGTTCTATGGTTGCCCAAAATCCCAAAGAAAACATATGATCAATAGATGTGACACTTGTCAGATTTCAAAATCACAAATACAACCTTTCCATAGAAAAAGATACAACCAGAACAATCTCTTGGAGTTAGTACATAGATATGTGTGGAGAACAAGTCAAGACTATCATTAACATGCTCAAGATTATGTATCTTTTGGTTGTGATCACAATACATGGACAATCTTACACTTTATGGCAAAAAGTGGTGCTTTATTGCTTCAAAATGTATTTAGCAATGTAGAGAACTACAGAGGCAGATCATTGAAGAAGCTTAGATTTGATAAAGAGAAAAAATATTTCTCCGAAGACGTTGATGAGTATTTGAAATATAAAGGTATAAAGAGAGAGGCTACTACTTGATATTGTTGATCGGATCCCACAGATGCACATATGCAAAGGATAGTACAAAAGTTAAATCTTACGAAAGCATAAACAGAATAGAAAGAGACAAGTGAATTGACACCAGATTAGGTACAATCTTCCCCCACAAACTCTCATGGAGAAGTCTATAAGAGCATGTATATTTATAGGTATTTTTCATTACGTCCTGAATAGAAGATACATGAAGGTAGTGCTTTAAAAAGCACGCATTTATCAAAATTTTCTTTGATTACAAAATCGCTACGTTTCAAGGTATAATGTTGCTTTCTAGAACAATCTATTATTTTTACAAAAAATAACTAAAATACTATCCTCTAAATATTCTTCTATATATCTGCAAAAATATGTGAATAACTCCACCAGTGTTCACACCCTCATTAATCCTCACCGACTAAATCAAAACACAAAACAAATTAAAACCATCGAGACATTAAAATCCATATAAAATTCTATTATTCCATAAAGTATAGCATGCCTCCCAATTGAGGAGCAACTAACCTCAATTGATAAAAATAAAATAGACATGGATGGCCAATCACATGTCCCATCATTGAGCAATCATAAGCGTGTTCCATGTAAACGTACATGCATGGAATTGGAAAACAGGAATTTGGTGTGACTATGAATGAGATGCACAAATCAAATGATCATAATGTAGACTTAGTGATGTTTTATGAATCTGCTGAGATTCTTCAAGTGAGTGAGTTTTATATTTAACTAAATATCTGTGATAATGGTTACCTGTGCATGTAGTAGTAACATCATAATCAAGTATTTTCTCTGAAACTAAAGTTTTAGCATCCTCTTCCAATAAAGGAGGATCATCTAAAATAGGAGTGAGTGGTAAAGATCCTTTTAAGGATTTCAGTAAAGTGATATGAAAAGAATTATGTATATTCCAATGAGAAGATATGTCTAGTCTAAAAGCATTCTCATTAGTTTCTTGAATAATACCAAAAGGTCCATAATAATGGGGTGCAAATTTAACTTTAGGATGTTGTGAACTATTTTTCAAACATCTTTTAGTTATTTGTAACCATACCAATTCATTTTCCTTAAACTCTTTAGCTGCTCATTTATTATTAACATTATGCATGTAATGTTCCTAACTCCTTTTAATGTGCTCATAAACCTCATGAAGTGTAGATGATCTTGTGTAAAAGAATCAGCCATAGGTATATCCCTTTGAGTGATAAACATGGGAGTGGGAAGCTTTTTACCATACACAATTTCATACGGTGCATGTCCAGTTATGGTATGTGTTGTGTTATCAAATGAAAATTGTAGTAAAGAAAGTTTCTCATCCTAATTATGTGGATTATCTAAAGAATAAAAATGTAATAGATCCAAAATAGTACTATTCATAGCTTCACTTTTCCCATTACTTTTAGGATGAAATGTAGAGCTAAAATCTATTTTGCAACCCCAATTTTGAAACAATGCAACCCAAAAGTGATTACAAAAAGGAACATTTTGATTTGAAAGAATAACTTTTGGAAAACCATGATGTGAAATACATTTAATTATTAACTTAGTAGCTTGAGGTGCACAAAAGAGTATTACCTTGTGAAAATGTTGAGCCTAGCGATATAGATGTTACCTTCTCACAAGTTGAATGTTATGAATCCCTTTTTGTTCGCTAAAATGAAGAACTTGTGACTACTTGACAACTAACTTTGAGCACTTAAGTGGAGAGGTCAAATAGCTAAAGTCATTGCTCCTTGTTGTGGACATCTCCTATTGAACAAAATGAAGGGAGAGGATTGAGGGATCAGCATGTCATGACTGGGCCTTCCTAGGACTAAGATGTGGTTTGAAGCTGAGAATCAGTAGAAAATGATTAGAGAAAATGAAATAAAGACATTGAAAAAACTATAAGGAACCATGCTAGTCAATGCTATTCTACGTGATATAGCATTTATGATGTCAAGCTTCTCGCAAATCGTTACCCAACTAGAGGTTCAAACAAAACAAACCATGCAAGTCGTAGAATTCCACCACATTATGGTGTAGCTTATCCTCATCCTAGGCATCGTTTGCAATGCCCTCAATTACATGATCCCTTTGGTCCCATCTCTAAGACCTAACTTCCACCATATTAAATTTCCCATAAAGGATGATCTCAAATGGTAGAGAGTCTAAAGAGTTCCAAGTATTCAATCTTTCCACGTCTGAACTAGGAGCATATATGGAGGTAATGGTGAGTTGAAGAGTTCCCTTAACAGATGCAACAATCCACGAATGGTGTGGTCCATCATAGTATCCACCATGAGGGAGTGCCATGTCGGTTTGAAGTCTATAGCTGCAGCACCACTCCCATGCATGTGCTTTGTGGTGATCCACATATGAGAGGCGGAAATACTTGTTAGCCTCTTTTGTAGTTTGACCCCATCAATTTTTATCTCTTGAATATAGATAAAGGATAGGTTGACATTCTTATGTTAAAAACATTTATGAAACACACTTGATCTTGAGGGGTCAATCAACCCTCAAATGTTGTAGAAAACAAAAAGAGTTCTCTCAAGGAACTATCTTTCTTTGTCATGGATTTGTTGTTGTCCTTCTTTTTCTTGTTTTCAACTTCTTCTCATCTGCTAGAGATTGATGGTTCCTAGCACAAGAGATGACCTTTAGGGGGTCCTCGTTAAAGGGAACCTAACAGGGAGTTTTCCTTTTTGAGACACCACCCCCAGCAAACATGGTTCTCTTGCTTCCCTTGAGTTTTGTTGGTAGTTGTTGGCTATGTGGGAACCTTCTTTAACTAATGAGTGGCAATACGAGGTTAGTTATTTATCAGCCTACTCTTCACGTGTTGATACCCCATTTTTTATTAACTTATATTTATCATTACTTCTTCCTCTCTCTTCCTTTTTAAATTTCGAAGACAAAATCTTCCCTTTTCTATTTCAATTCCAATCACTAACACAGATCGGCCGTATACCTAGGTTCTTATCGAGGGAAATGAATGCGCATTTTTTGGCCCAACATCGGTGTAGATGTCGGTATGCGCATCGCTACTAAAGTTCCGGTATGGGCTCGATATGGGCGTCGATATGAGCATCGATATATGCATATGTATATGCGTCGGTATTTTTGACGGCCATATGGATGCTCATAGCGGCCCTTCTGTTGGGTGCACCATCGCGTATATTGACGCCCGCTGAGTGTACCGATGCTCATTCCGATGATATTACTAGGTACACCGATGCTTATATCGACAACCATATCTGCAAATTCTTTTTTGGGCAAAGTGTGTTGTCTTTTGCTACAGAAACATTACCATGATGTTGCTTAGCAAAAGACAATACAGTCTGCCCAAAAAAACCAAGTACATGTGATGTGTACTCTAATGTCAACCAAAATATGATTTCATAATACAAAATATTATTGGACACAAAAGATATAATCAGAATGAATCATGAACCATGTACAAAAAGAGTTCTATATTTCATAAATGAAGCATGTACAAGAGTGTGGAAAACCACTGTCATATATGACACTTTTACAAAATGTGGCAAAGCATTGCATTTCCATATAAAAATCAAATACAAAATTTGGGTGTGCCACTGTCATACACATGCAAAGAGCGTTCCATATCAATAGTCTTGCAACAAAGAACATTAATGAAATTAGATAAATTCACATGAGATTTACAAACAATAAGTAAAAACCAAGTTTATAAATTAATCACCTCATTGCAAACGCTCCCATGAAACGACCGCATCACGTCCCTCCAAGTCCTCCAATAGTGTAGTCATTCCATGACGATATCCATAAGCCTCCTCTGTTTGTGTTGGAGGATGACCCATTGCCAGCTCCTACAACAAATATACAAAACATTAGAGGAACATACATGAGAAACTTAACACAAACCAGTTCAATAAACCAAATGGTACTTACAAACTCATGATGCATCGTGTCATATCCACCGCTGCCCAAATGTGATGGTCCAACCATATCTAAACGTGCGGCTGTAACATCTTACTACTGACGATATCGATCAGGAGTCTGCTCCTGCTCGTCGCGAATCATATCCCACTCCTCAGCATCTAACCATACAGGCTTTGGTAAGCGTGCTCTGAAAGCATCACCAGCCTCTAACCGTCGATGGGACATAACTTCATGTGCGGTGTGCAGAATCCACTCTAAACTGACAAGAGGCTATCCATCGGCTGGTCCAAACTCCTGATAAATCGTTTGTGTGATGTAATTCTTCCGATCTTTATCTTGTTCACTCCATTTCAACATGATAGAGTGTCCAAATTGTACGGAGCAAAGCTGTCGTACACGTGCATGCATTGCTTTGTCAGCCACATCCATCACTGGAGCTCCATCTCGGATACTGTACACCTTGGAGTCATCATGATCATGAGCACCCCAAGGTGTACATGGTGTTCCATGTGGTGTACCGCATGGCGTACCTACATTTGAGGTACTTGTCCTAGAAGTAGAAGCGGGCGACACAACGTCCGTCGCATTGCCTCCACAACAACCGCCTCCTCCAGACCTACCTATAGATCCACTCCTAGAACCTCATGCTCCAGAGCATGACCTCAACCTAGGAGACGGGTTAGAACCTTTATCGCGCTTAGGTGTCGAACGCACATGTCTATCCGTTTGTGACATTTTAGGTGCCCAAACCCATGAACATCTTCCAGACCTTTTGATCCTTGCAATATACTTTTTATTATAAAAAGGCTGACGTCAAGGACTTGAGATACCATGTACGCATGAGAGCCCTCTAACTTTAACATATTGAATGCAGCCAGCATGGAATATATCTGTGAATGGTCAAAGAAAGACGCTTATTACATAGAATTCTGTCAGTTTCAGAAAAAAGGTAGGGATATGGTGGAAACATACTCGTTTGTCTTTTACTTGAGTCCTCTTAAAGATCGATTCCTCTTAGAAATTGGAATCCACTTTCATAATATTCTTAGGCGCCAAAGAAATCAATGGGAAGGACATCCATCAGATTCGTTCAGAACGTTACCTTCTGCCTACAGGTACAACACTGATTCGGATCCTTGATGTTGATCGGATGGAACGAATTCTTTGTACTAGATGAGTTTTGGATAGCTAGTCAGACCTTCAGAAATGATGGGCACTACCTGTTTAATTCTACAGAAATAATGCACTCGAATCGTGTTCCTTTTTCGTCGTTCGAAATATACCAGAAATAAGTGAAACTTTTATCGTTCTTCTGAGAAACGCTGCAAAATGTTAAAGACAACAGAAAATAAAAAAAACGAACGTAAATGATCTATAATCCTTATAGATAAAGAGACTTTTCTGCTTTCCCATATCCTAAGAAATGGACATTTGATATCGAAAATGCTACAAAGAAGAAACACTATTTGTAACGTTTTCTTGTCTCGGAATAAGAATTAGGAAAACACGAAGATATCTTTTTAAGGAAAAAAAAAACTACAATATTGTGAGAATCACAGTGTCGATTAGCAGCTGGATCACCAGCCAGGGAAGAAAGGATGTAGCGGTACTTTTGTCTAGCCTCCTTTCTTCTTTTATTTGGTTCTTCATTCTTGTTCTTCTTATAGTTTCTCCAAATATCTTTTTCTATTCTACTTTTGATCTATTACAACATGACCTTGGCATTTATCGTGATACATGAATGAGGAATTGCACTCTTGGATCTTGGACCATTAAAATCCAAACTAAAACTTATATCAATTTACTCATCTTCCATGCATTCTATTTAACCCTCCACTCACTTCCATTCATTGCAAAGAAAATAAATTTAGAGGAGAACCACTAAATCCTTTGATGGCTAGAAAATTACGATAAAAGAGAAGTGTGATTAGATCTTGGTTTTTGTAGATCATTCACTTAGAAACAAACTTTTGTTGCTACAATCATGAGTTCAAGAATACATATTTAAGGAGCTCCCAAACGTTCCTACAAGATCTTTTCATCTTGAACAACATGGGAGGAGATGGTGAGGATTTGATAAGTCGAGAAAAGCAGGCGAATTTTGTCTATGTAATGAACACAAGATTGTGTTATCGTGTGGATTTCCAAAACGCAATCACAAGGCATCAGCCTCTACTTCTAGATTTGATTAGGAAATTTGGAAAGCAATTCAAGAATCTCGAAAAATATGACAGATCTTCTATTCGATATGAAGAATTTTCTTTGGTTTTGGAAGTTGTAAATACTAAGCTATAAGATTGCGTTTTTTGCTCATCTTTAGGACCAACCGGACTCTAGTATTATGGAAGTTTGAGAAGGCGATAAAAAGGTCATCAAGAGGTATGAAATAGAAAAAAAAGCAAATATTTCTAACTTCTCTCGTGGTCTAGACAAGATGCCTATAGAAGACCGCCAATAGAGGAAAATAAAAAGTCGAATATAACAAGAACCAATGGGTAATGTCAATGGTATGGATGATATATTAACAAGTCAAGTGAAATTACTATTTGAAGTGTAAAAAAATCAATTTTTTACCATGTTCCACAACCTTCCTAGCATGTGCAATGAAAAAAAAAGATGAGCTTAAGCATTGTACCCATCTGGTTATCCTATCCAAAATTGTGCGAAGAGATGGTGGATACCTCCAAAGGTTGAGTCTCGTGTTGCAAAAACCTGCTTTACATCTACGAAGGAAACTTCATGGATAGTAAGTAGAAACCTTGAAATTGCTAAGGATGTATGAAAGTCACCTTAGTGCTTTGGAAGATCCATCTCAAATTGATACAACAAAATAGATGACTTAATCCAAAATAGATGACTCGAAAATTTGCTACTTTGGGATTAAGTGATCTTTGGAATTTCACTGAAAGCTAAGAGCCTATTGATAATTTTCCAAAGATATTTTTCACACTTCAAATTAGATGTACGATGAACCTAAAGCAACAAAGATGATGAGTTTTGATGAACCATACTAAGAAAATTAATTTGGGAACCTTGGGGTGTCATCCTAACATTTCAAGAAAAATTTGCCTACATACATAGATCACTTCAAATAGATGTAGCACATAGAATATTGAGTCAATGATGATGAAAATTTATTACCAATTTAAATCTCATCAAAAGACCTAGCATACACAGAGAATAAATGATCAAAGTTGATTGAAAATGAGACATAGACTTGTAGCAGTAAATGAAGAGATCTCCAATGTGTAGTTTGAAATGTCAATCTATATTGCACATATTGTACATAAATTGAGTAGGCATGTAGACTGACAAGGAGAGCACAACGTGTGCTTCAACAATGGCTTAATACTTGATGAAAGTCTCATGAGAATGTAGCTTGAAATGCTCTGTGTTCCATGACTATTCTCATGTGTAGATATAAGAGATTTTGAATTCAAAATTTGAAGGGATTCCACCTAAAAGGTCCTTCAAGTTAGGGGAATCTCATCTAATTGATTTCTCCAACATTAGCTTCATGATTTGCATCTAACAAAGTCGTGAGATTCTCTTCTTCCTTTTACTTTTGGTGAATTTACATTTCAACTATTGCAAGAGATACTTGCCACGGTTCCTCTCATTGAGAGTACAACTAATGTCATTACACCAATGATGATCAAGCACTAGGCTTGGATGAAAATGCACCAATAGCTCCCCCTCAATCCTACCATGCTTGAGTCTTCATTCTTCTTTGATTTATAGCAATCCAATCATGCCTTTGAATCTGCTTAGCTTGATACCATCCATTGGTTTTATCAACATGTCTGCACATTGAAAATTTGTAGATACATAGGAAAATTGAATGTCCTTGCTTAACAACTTCTCTCTTACATAGTGATAGTAGACTTCAATATGCTTTGTTCTAGCATGGGAAGCAGGATTAGCTGCTAAGTTAAGTGAGCTAGTGTTATCACCAAAGATATGAAGAGTTAGAGTATGTTACACCCAAGTTGAGTATAGACCTTTTAACCACATTGCTTCTTGTGTTGCATTGGCCAATCCTCTCTATTCTGCCTTAATGGATGATAGAGCAATAGTTGTCTGCTTCTTTGAAGACCATGAGATGAGATTTGAACCTACAAAAGAAAAATAACCTGATGTACTCTTCCTATCATCCTTTGATCCAGCCCAATCTAAATCTAAGTAGAGTTTGAGATCAATCTCTAAAGTAAAGGGTTTAAATAATTCCTTCATTGATAGTACCCTCCAAGTATTTGAGTACTCTCTTGGATCCTTCTGTGTGTGGCTTCATTGGCTTGTGCATGAATTGAGTGAGTATGCTAACACTATAGCATATGTCCACTCTTGTGGGAGTTGCATAGTTCAAGCTTCGTACCAAGCTTTGATAGCTTCTCATGTCTTCGATGGGTTCTTCTTCATAAGGAATAAGCTTATGGCTCAACTTTATGGGTGTACCTACACACCTAATATTCTCCATTTTAAAGTTAGAAAGCATTTCATATACATACTTCATTTTAGTGATATAGATACCAGAATCTATATATACAAGTTCAAGCCCAAGAAAGTAAGTGCATGGTCTAGGATCACTAATCTTGAATTCATCCTTCATTCCTGCTTTTATTTGATTGACTCCATTGATGTCATTCCCTATCATTATAATGTCATCAACATACATACAAAGATAAATAACTTCTGATCCATTCTTCTTGATGAATAAGGATGTATCTGCTTTGCTAGCCTTGAATCCTTGATCCTCTAAGTAGGTCACTAATTTGTGATTCCAAGCTCTTGGAGCTTGCTTCAAACTATACAATTCCTTCTTCAATTCGCACAGATAATATTGGATGATGCGCATCTTGATAAACTCGTGCTTGTGCCATATAAACTTCCTCTAAAATCCATCCATTGAGACCTGCATTTTTTACATCTAATTGGTATATCTATCCCATGGGTTTGAGAAAAATCCTTGGCTATTAACCTTGCCTCGTGTCTATTGATACTCCCATCTGGATTCCTTTTCAATTTATAAATCCACCCTGATCCAGTTACCTTCATTGATGGTTTGCTAGGGACAAGTTCCCATGTGTCATTGTCCATAAGAGCTTCCATTTCTCCATCCATTGCTTTTCTCCGCTCCTTCTTGCTTTGAGATTCTTCATAAGATGTAGGTTCTTCATGGTTGAGATCCTTGGTCATATAGATTGAGTGCTTTATGACGAAAGAGGTATCGAATCCATATCTTTCTAGTTTCTTCTTTTCTCTCATTGACCTTTTAATTGGTTGAAGAGTGCTTTCTTGTCCTTGAGTTAGGTCTTGCACCTTAGCTTTCCCTTTATTCCTCCACAGCTTCAATTTCTCCATTTCTGTCATGTCATCTTCAGAATCACTATCTTCATGATGCCTTGTTTCCTTTGTTGGAAGAGATGGAAAGTGTTCTTCCAAGTTGAAAGAACTTGGAGAAGCTTGTAGGAGGTAGAAAAGTGCGTTTCGTTTGGTCCATCCAAACGGCACAAGACCAACCCTTCAGCTTATGGAGACTCAAATAGACCTTATAGGCATGCGATAAGTGCAAAGAAATGCACTATGTACTTCGGAGTATCAAGGAAAATAAGTCGATGCAAAACAGATAGGTTTGCACGTCGACTAGCTCAAAAAACCTATTGTCTATGGAAGAGACAATGAACTTCAAATGCCCATAGCGACCAACGTGATTACAATTAGAAAAAAATCCTTTTATGGGAGCATTACACATAGGGTTGAGTTTATAGAATGCACAAATGTATAAGGAATAAGCAAAATATGCTATAGGAATGAATCAGACATTCACCGGTGGTACTTCCTATTTTTTAGGAATATGTAGAGATTGACCCCGAGACAAAAAAACTAAGATTTCTCCCAATCTACTGAACCAAATGCTTTCAAACTTTTTACGTAAACTAGAAACTAATACCTTCCCAATGAGACAACTTGCACTAAATTTCAAGCTCTACAGAAAGAGCAGCAGCCTCTACAAGTTTATTGTTGGCGAGGAAGATGATGTAGAAAATTGAAGGAGCAAGACAATGATGGTATAAGTGTATGTATATTGCATCCATGTATTGTACAAGTGATTTCAAGTCTTTATATAGACTCTAGAAGTGCTCCACAACTTCTACAAGTGGATTTTGAATTCAAATGAAGGTGGGAATGGTTGTTGGAGGGAATCAATTCACTTTCCTACAATCTAGGAAAAGTGAATATCTAGTTTGATCTACTTTTAAGTGATAGATTGCTTGATTGAATACAACTCGACCACCAGAAATTAGTGGGATCTAAGCTCTATCTTTGTACTTTTACATTTTTAAAGCTCAAGGCTTTTAGAATGGTAAAAGATCCATGAAAAATCTTTTTAAAAAAGAAATACAATAAGTGAGCATAAGAAAAAGAACTCTCCAATGGATATTCTTTTGACTCAATAGCCTTTGCTGTAGATCAAATCCACCTCAAGCATAGTGTAAGATTGATGTTCCAATACAAGTCATAGGTTAGCTTCACTTTCCTCTCATCATAAAACCAAGATTTATTTTCATCAAAGACTACATCCCTAGTAACTAGGAAGCCTCTGTTGGTGGGATTATAAGATCTATATCCTTTTTTATTTTGATCCTAACCAATAAAGATACACTTCTATGCCTTGGGATCCAATTTCCCTTTTACTTGAGAAGGAATATGAGCCTAAGCTAGACATCCAAAGATTTTGCAATGCTACAGGCTTCTTCTTCTTCCATTCCACATTTCATAAGGATTCATACCTTCTGAAGACTTTGATGGAAGTCTATTTATAAGGTATGTGGCTGTTCATACAACAATTACCCAAAGCTAACTAGGTAGTTTATTTTCATTTAGCATAGATTTGGCTCCTTCTACTATATTTATTTCCTCCTTTCAGCTACTCCAATTGAGTTTAGGTGTGTACCTGGTTCTTATCTCTCTTCTGATACCGTTTTCTTGAAGGAAAGCATCAAATTCACTTAAGAAGTATTCTTCACCACCATCTTATTTGAGCCTCTTGAGAAATTTGCTTGTTTGGTTCTTCAAAAGTGCAAGATACCTTTGAAACAATTAAAAACTCCATCTTTATGCTTCATAAAGTACTAAATTTTCCACCTCCTATAATCATCATTAAAAGATACATAATATCTTGAACCTGAAATAGAAGCTTCTTTGCTTGGACCCCACACATCCGTGTGTACAAGATCCAATAGCTCCTGATGGATATAGCCTTTCCTGTTGGAAGGTTGTCTATGTGCTTTGCGAAATTGACAAGCTCTAGACTTGTAGATCATATGTCTCTTTGAGATGTTGGGTAGTTTTAGTACACTTTGATCCTCTCATATTTGTTTCAAAGTTCTTTCACCAATATGAGCAAAACTTCTATGCCATACCTCCAATTAAGAGAATGTTTGAAATCGATAGCTAAACAATGCTATGTTCTTGGTATCTTCCACTTAAAATGTGAACAATCATCCTGTCTTTTCTCCTTTGGAAATCCTTTTAAATCCTTGCTTTGGGTCTTCCACATACTCTCCATGTCTTGTGAATCTAACTTGCATTCCTTTCTCCACAATTTTTCTGACACTTATCTAGTTTCTTGCTTAAATGATTCATATTTCCATCTCATGTCTTGACATTACATATTTTCTCCATTGAATTCCTTGTATCATCACCTATCTGCACTTCATGTTTGCTCTTGGGATCTTCCAACATTTCCGGATACATGATTTAAGGACCCTCAGTTAATAAAGAAAAGATGATCATCATTCTTACCCTACTTCATTGATAGGTTCCACCCTACGATCCATTCTTTCCCAATATGGAGATCATGGACACGTACATCTAGTTGCAGATTATCATTCAAGGAAAATTTTCCCTCCATAAATTAATTATGAAATTCATGATAAAGAACTTTTGTAATTGTTGTAGTCCTTCCTTCCTCTATATCCATTTTTATGGTTGTTAGTGTTGTTGTAATATTTGTTGTTGTATCCTCCATTATATCTACCTCAATTTGATCCATAGCCACCTCTATTGAATCCTCTTCCTCTGGAATTTCTTGGGTCTCTGTAACATTCTTTAGTAATGTCATTAGAATAACAACATATATTGTAAGGGTGAGATGCTTGGATCTCCCCTTGCCTTCGTTTCCTCCTCTACCTCTTCCTCTAGCTTTTCCTCTACTATGAAGTTGGCATATAGAGAGTTACCTTCATCTTCATTCTTCTTAGACTTTGACTTATCCTTAGCTTTAGCTTTATTAGAGTGTAAGGCAAAAGATTGATTACCTCTTGAGGACTCACGATTCTTGTTCAACTTTGCTTCATTTGTGAAGAGTTTGCCCATCAATGTGTTGAGGTCAAGTACTTACATGTCCATGTATAGGTCCATAGCAATTGTGAATGATTCCCACTTGTCATCAGCTCTAATGCCATTGATGATTTGCCTTAGAATTTTCTATTCTTTCAATTACCTCTCCAATGCTTCCCAACTGATCTGAAATCTCCTTCATCTTGGTGACATAATTAGTCACACTTTCCTTTGGACATTTCTTCAAGGTAGTGAACTTCATCCATGGTTGGTTCCTCCTTGCTCTAGTGTTTGAAGAGAAGAAGGCATCAATTGCATTACAAATCTCTCATGAGCTCTTGCATCCTTTCACATGAGGTAATAAAAAATTAGAAATTGATTTTACAATATAGGACCTCGCTAGTGCATCCTTTGAACACCAAGTTGTAAGCCTCTCTTGCTCTTCATGTTATGGTTGCCCTTTGATTCTCATTGTTGGCATGACTTCATCTTTAGATATGTATCCAAATAGATTTCTTCCTTAAAAATAGGCCTCTATACTCAAAGACTAGGGTGAGTAATTGTTCCTATCCAATGTGTAAATGGTAGAAGGAAAACCATCTCCGATGTTGATTCAACTTTTCTCTGATACCACTGTGAGAAGAGATGGTGGATACCTCCGAAGGATGAGTCTGGTGTTGCCAAAACCTGCTCTACACCTGGCAAGATAACTTCAGGGCTAGAAAATAAAAACCTTGAGCTTGATAAGGATGCATATACATTACCTTATCGCTTTGGAAGATCAATATCAAATTGATACATCAAAATAGATGACTTAATAAAAAATAGAAGACTCAAAAACTTGCTATTTCAAGATGAGATGCTCTTTGAAATTTCACTTAGAACTCATAGCTTGCCGAGAATTCTCTAGAGATATTTTGCATACTTCAAATTAGATATATGATGAACCTAAAGCATAAAAAAAGATGAATTTTAATGAACCACACTAAGAGATTTTTATTTAGGAACATTGGGGTGTCATCCCGACGTTTCAGGAAAAATCTACCTTCATAAATAGGTCAGTTCAAATAAATGTAGCTCATAGAATATTGAATCAATGATTATGAAAATCTATACAATGCAAATAGAATTAGAAATTTACCTATACCAATTTAAATCTCATCAAAAGACTCAATATACACAGAGAAGTTGACTAAAATAGAGACATAGGCCTGTAGGAGTAAATTAAGAGAACTCCAATGTGTAGCTTGAAATGCCAATCTGTATTGCACATAATGTACATGAATCAAGTAGGCATGAAGCTTGGGAAGGAGGAGCAAAATGTTTGCTTCAGCGATGGCTTGATACTCGATCAGAGTTTCCTCATAGTGTAGCTTGAAAGGCTCTATCTTCCATGACTATTCTCATCTGTATATATAAGAGATTTCGAGTTCAAAATTTGGGAGGATTCCACCTTAAAGGTCCTTCAAGTTAGGCGAATCTCATCTCAGTGATTTCTCCAATTTGAGCTTCGTGATTTGCACCTAAAAAAGTCAGGAGATTCTTCTCTTCCTTTTACTTTCGGTGAATTTACATTTCAACTATTATAAGAGATAGTTTCTATGGCCCCTCTCATTGAGAGTACAATTAATGTCATTACACCAATTATGATCACGCACTAGATGTGGATGAAAATGCACCAACAGCTCCCCCTCAAGCCTAGCATGCTTGAGTTTTCATTCTTCCTTGAGTTCTAGCAATCCAATCATGCCTTTGAATCTGCTTAGCTTGATACCAGTCAATGGTTTTGCAACATGTCTCCACATTGAAGATTGTTAGATACATAAGACAATTGAATGTCCTTGCTTAACAACTTATCTCTTACATAATGATAGTGGACTTTAATATACTTTGTTCTTGCATGGTAAATAGTATTAGCTACTAGGTGAGGTAAGCTAGTGTTATCACCAAAGATATGAGGAGTTCTAGTACGTAATCCCAAATATGAGTATAGACCTTTCAACCACATTTCTTTTTGTGCTGCATTGGCCAATCCTTTATATTCAGCATCTGTAGATGATAGAGGAATAGTTGATTGCTTCTTTGAAGACCATAAGATGAGCTTTGATCCTTAAAAACACAAATAACTTGATGTAATATTCCTATCATCCTTTGCTCCAACCAAATCTGAATCTCAGTTTTAGATCAATCTTTGAAGTAAAGGGGTAAAAAATCCCTTCATTGATAGTACCCTTCACGTATTTGAGTACTCTCTTGGCTTCTTCCATGTGTGGCTTGATTGGCTTGTGCATGAATTGAGTGAGTATGATAACACCATAGCATATGTCCACTCTTCTGAGGTGTACCCAATACGAAAAATGTAATTTGAAATAGTGAAAAAAGTAACTACTATAATTCCCAAGATATGAGTTCCCTAGTTCTAGTTCTACAAATCAAAGCTCCTTCATGAGTAGATAAAACCACTCAAAAGAAGTAGACCCTAGGTAAATGAAGAGGAATGTTGGACCTTCTAAATTCAAGTATTCAGTAAGCTTTAGATCTTAGACAAATGCTAGAAAGACATAGTATAGTTGAGTTCACCCTTGGTGAGAGTTTTGGAGTTAAAGAGAACAAGAGTTTGTCGTGTGTTCATTGATATAATACGAAAAAGGACACAATCCCTAGACAATATAAATGAATAGCAAAGTCCTTTCCATAATAAGATAGAGAAAATTGTTTCAAAAGTTTCAACTATTTTTTTGTTAAGGAAGATTGAGGTTTTCCTATTCACTAGAGATTAAATAAATAAAAGAAAAAACTTAAAGTGAATGGGCTTAGTGCACTTGGGATCCTCTATATCCCAATAATTAGGGTGAGAAGGCTCAAAGGCACAATAGCTACGATGATCCGAAACCGGTAGAAAACCTAGGGTTCGACTATTGACAAGTGTTTTAAAGAGACTTAGTGACAAGTTTAATTAACTTTTTTGTTTCCCCTATGAGTGATCCTTTTTCTTGTAATATTTTTATTTACCAAGGCAAACATTTTATCCTACATAAAAGACAAAGATTTTGTAAAACTATTTAATCTTTTACCTATTAGATGGAGGGATTTCTCAATTGTCCACTCTTCAGGATGCGCATCAATGCTAATCCCACATCTTTTTTTCCATATCTTTGAGAGCATTTCCACTTTCATGGCATTCCACAAAATAGAAAAGCAACCAATTGTTTTTCCAACTAATGCTTGTTTCTAGTTGATTTTCCTTTGTAAGCAGAAAATCTTCGTGAGAGACTTCTAGATTGGGTAGCTTCTAGGGTAGGAGAAGAAGATATGGTTTAAACTATTTGTAATTGTATTCCACATGATTATTCCTAAATCGGTTCAAGTGGACATGATAATGAAACCTTCCATGACTATTTATCCTCAAAACATTTTATTAGAAATCATTGAGCTCATGAAACCACAAAAGGTTAGTTTAATCTTGATATGATCAAACATCTAGTGGTCCTAATGGATCATGGTATAAAAACTAATGTTATGTCCAAAGATCTTTATGCAAATGAAAAACAAGAAATCGATAATCTATTGTGAAACATATTATAGATAATGAGACAACTCTTTCAAGACTTTAAGGGGTTCACCTTAAACTCTCTAGACATAAGGCAACCTTTGCATTCAAGGATGCCTCAATTCTAGTAATTTTTTTGTAATTAGGTCTTGTAGACGCACTACGCAAAATCTAAAAAAGAGCACACAGAGCATAAAGAGAGAGAAGACTTAACACAAGATTGGGTACAATTTCCCCCCACATACTTTGATGGATGCACACATTGACTCCCTCATGATTCTCAGAGTTGATGAACAACTGACCTCAATTGATAAGAATAAAGCAGACATGGATGGCCAATCACATGCCCCATCAATGAACAATCATAAGCATATTCCATGTAAAAAAAACACATGCACGGAAATGGAAACTTGGAGTTTAATGTGAGTGTGAATGATATGTCAAAATCAAGAGATCAAAACATGGAGTAAAGCATCACATTCCTTTATCTCGTTTTGAGCATCTTGGAGTTCATGCTACAAAAGCTCTAATTGTTGCTGAATTGGTACCCCCGTAGGGATGCTATACCAAAATCCTCTATAGTATGGGTATGCTCTATGGCCTTATATAGAACCAAGAACTATTACTAAACTTGTGAAAAGATTTTTAGCAATATTGGAATTGAATACTAAGAGGAAGGTTTTTTCTTGGAAATGTAAAAAGGAAGAGCAAGAAAGAATTAATGTTAAATATAAGTTAAAAGAAATGGGGTATCAACACATGAAAATAGGATAGTGGATAAAGCATCTCTTGTAAGTGAGCATTGGTGGGTTCAAATACCCTACATGCTAAATAGGGAGATAGGTAACCTCTTATCGACACTATTTAGTTAAAGAGGGTTTGAGTGTAACCAACAACTACCAATGGAATCAAAGGGAACCAAGTGAACATTGAGTTCCATCGAATCCGAAGTTGCCAAAGTTATGCCATAGTTCTATGCCTTAGTCATCACCTTGGTCGATGCCTCAGAGTAAGCCATACGAGCAACTACATGGGTTAACCAAATGGATAAGAAGAATTGATAAAATGAATCAAGCTAGAATCATGACAAGACACAGTGCGTAGTGCATAGTGTACAATGTAATAGTCTAATAGGATAGTGCACAGTGTAGAGTGTGACAGTGTGATAGTGAAACAATGTCGTAGGAAAGTGCACATTGCACAATGGAAAAGAGTGACACTATAACAATGTAAGAATGTCATAGCAATAGTAGATAGTGTCAAATTTAAGAAACACTAGCAAACATGAATTAAATAAAAACAAATATCAATTGAAAAATGAAAAACTCGAGCAGTGTCGAGGGGTGTGATTGGAGACCAACGGGTGGATGAGAACTAAAATTGCTATGGCCTCACCATGTGACTACATGCAAATTGTTTTTTAGTGTGCTTTAGGATGTAATACATGATTAAGTGCTATGAGAAGTGTTTATCTATGTTCTAATGGCCTAATCTATACTATGACCATATGGTTTTCATTTCTTCATATATACATCCATGCTTTTTCACTCGTACATATACATGTACACACTCTTCATGCAGATGCATACATGCAAACATGCATTCTTGCATTCACCTCATTCATTCATGATTCTAATTCATACATGCACATGCATCCTCATTCATTCTCATGCATACATGCATATATCATCTATATTCATGCTCATGCACACTCTCATATGCATAGCCACTCACATATATGCACATGCATCTAACATTATCCATATTCATGCTTACAAGCATCTAACTCTTATGCATACACATTCTCATATACGTACCTAATATCCATATACACTCTCACATCATGCATGAAAATACTACTTACGTATGCATATGCATTCTCATACTTTCATGTACATGCACACATGTATATGCATACAATTCCTTGTTATACACATGCATATACATTCATACTTCGGTCACTCATGCATACTTATGCACATGCATTTATGCAATCGTATATGCTCATAAACATGCATGCATTCATATGTATATGCATTCAACTTACACACTAGTATATGCATGCCTATACCTCATGCATTCTCATGCATACATGCATGCATGCTCTCATGCACAACCATGCATCTATGCACATGTAAGCACATGCTTAGATACACATGCATTCCTACACATGAAAACTCTATAACGTATACATTCATGCGGACTCATGCATATGCATATGTCTCTCACTCATTCTTATGCATATATGCATCTACCTCATGCGTACATGCTTCTATCTTATTTATGCACATGCACATACATTCAATCATACCTATGATCACATCATTCTTCATGCACATGCTCTCATATATTTATGCATGCATTCATCTCACCTATTCATAAATGCATTTATACTAAAATATTCATGCATGCATACTCTTCATATGCATACATTCTACATACATGCACATGCATTCTCACATCATACTTATCATTTACATGCACATATCATTATGCATACATGCTTGTAACTCTTATGTATACACACTTTGATATATGCAACACACCTATACATACATATACACACTCAATCCCTGAGCACAAACACACTTACTTAAATTATCTCATATATATATATATATATATATATATATATATATATATATAGAGAGAGAGAGAGAGAGAGAGAGAAAGAGAGATAGATAGATAGATAGATAGTTAGATAGATAGATAGAAACATAAGTAAATACTCATACCCGATGGTAGCATACGCAAATAGCTATCATACTTACAATCACACAAATACATAGACACTTAGGGTAAGCCCTAATACATGTATGCACATGTAGGGTATTTAGATTGTTTCATGTAATTACATAGTCATGAATTTTCACACACTTAGGTATATAGACACTCTTATCCATATTCATAAAAACAAATGTGCATAGATATCTATAAAAACATGAATATATTTGAGCAGACAAACATAGACATATAATGTTAAGAGCATGTTTGGACATACATAGATTCATACATATTTCGACATACACATGCAATCTCATAAACGCAAATGTATAGCCTCATATACATCACAATACCTTCTTACCCATGCATCCATCATCAATGCACATACATACACATGGCCACATATTTAATCATACCCATGATACCCATGCCCACACATACATAAGCCAGGTTAAATATATTTATTCTTAGCACTTCTATCAATTCAATCATATATAATATCATAAACATAAAGAATTCAAATGATGGGGTCTTATCAATTTACATCTTCATAATTTTGCTGCCTCTAGGTACTAGAGAGAGATCAATGAAAATAAAAAAATCTTATCAAAGGTGTTTGATAGAGTTTAAAGATAACCAATCTAGAAGCAATAGTTTTTAATTTTCCTATATGTCAATGTGAAGGATGAAATCATTCCAACATCTGCCCCCACCAAACGTGCACATCATATTCTTTTGGAAAAACTAAATAACTGACTTTAATAAATATGCCAAAAATGCTTCTAAATGCAAATAAATATTTTGATAGCAAAGAAAATCTTTAAAATGATCCAAATTTGAATTGGAAACCATATCATTCAATGCATGAAATTTAAAGACAAGTTTAGAAAATCTTATATCAATCATTCAGATAGTCATGGCATTTACCATTCTATTAACTGTGTTCAAAGTAATATTTATTTTATATAAGTGTTCCATCCTTTATCTCTTAGCCATCTCCCACAAGATACATCTAAATAATTCTTCTATAATAGATCTCCACCTCATATAGCCTGTAAATACATTTCAGGAGTGGTTTGGAGACCACAACTAGATCATGATAAATTTTCCTTATTCTTTTTTTTTTGTCTTTGGTTTTCTTTTTGTTTCTTTCTTTTTCTCATTTTTATTCTTATCATCTCACAACAACCATTAATGTACTACTTTATGTATTTATCTGTTCTCTTTTTCTTTGCAACATTTTTTTGTTAAAGGAGAAAGGCTTAACCCCTATTTAGAGCTAAGGTTCTAGATGCATGCTATAGTCAGAACTAGGATCTCATTAGCTAAATTTTTCTGAAATTAATGAAGCTTACTTGTATAAAATAAATTTACTTCTACTAAGAGCCACAAGTCAAGTTTTCTCTTCTCATATCCTTATAACAATCATAAGATCCCTAACTCTTACCTAAAGCTCACATACACATCCCTACTTTGATTTATAATTCTATATTTACATAATATTAATGATTTCGTTCTTATACCAGAAACATGTAAATTCTTAACTATGAAATGCATGAGAAATAAATTTTATATTAAAAATAAAGAAAAATTAGAATTATTTCACCTATTTAACGTCAAGCTTCATCTTCATCTTAATCATCCAAGAAGTCTTCATCTAACTATAGTCATTGCTTGACCTTCTTTTGAATAGCTTCATTCTTTTACCTGCAATCACATTTCTTAAAGAAGTCCCATCAAGTTCTTGTAAAGTATATGTACCTGTATCAAACACAGAAACAACAACATATGGACCAAACCATCATTTAGTTAATTTGCATCCTGCATCGTATTGGGTTTCACATAACCTTGTTTTAATTGTATAATTCTCAATGCCGATAAATCTTCTCATGTTTAATTATCTTCCCATTTTAAACTTATTCACTTTATTATTTTAGTGTGTTTAGAAAAAATTAGCTTTTGATAATACATGAGTTTAATCGACATAAAACGAGTTGTTCTCGTGTACGTCATCTTGTCAGCCCATAAAGCAAATGGTAGGTATTTTGGCCATTGCCCAATATCTCCATGGCATGCTTTTGAGATCGTATTTACTATGGAAGTATGTCCTCATTCGATCTTTCCATTTGCTCATGGGTTGTAGGCTATTGTAAGAGACAAACACATCCCATGTTGATCAAAGATCTCTCTTACCTCTCTAGCATCTAGCTCACCTCCATCTGCTACTACTTTCTCAACATATCCAAATCTGGATAACACTTCTTCTAATAGAAATAAGGATAGATTATAGGTAGTATTATATCGAAGTGCTCCAACTTCAACATGATTAGTTAAATCTTCACGTGCAAGTACTATATACCTCATACCACTACTACTTTTTGGCATAGTCACAAGGTCAACTACCCACTTGTAATGAATACAAGGTGGATAGCTCAGATGTAAAGGGTCTCTATGTTTGACTGAGGAATGTATAGGCATCGGTATATGCGTCGGTAATACCGGCGCCCATACCGAGGCCGCTGCTAGGTGTTCTATCGCGTATACCGTCGGCTGCTGGGTGTACCAAAACATATTCCGATGACATTACTAGAAGTACCGTCACGTATACCGATGACCATCCCTGCACTTTTTTGTTTGGGCAGAGTGTGTTGTCTTTTGCTACAGCAACATTACCATGATGTTGCTTAACAAAAGACAACACACTCCATGCATGCTAACACACGCTCACATGCATACTAACACACTCTCACATGCATGCCAACACACACTCACATGCATATTAACACAAATTCACATGCATGCCAACACACGCATATGCATCTCACTTTAATCACACGTCTTTTCTTTTTATTCTGTTTCATTTGTTCTTATTTTGTATAACTCCTTAATATTCTCTAGTTTAACATTACTAAAGTATAATGTAATTAAATACTTTAATACTCACATACACACACATTATGATAGAAAGTTACATCATAATATAAGATAACACAAACATAGTTAAATTCTCATATATATATATATATATATATATATATATATATATATATATATATATATATATATATATATATATATATATATATATATATATATATATATATATATATATATATATGTATGTATGTATGTATGGACACATAAGTTAATACTCATACCCGATGGTAGCAAACAAAAATAGGTATCATACTCACAATCACACAAATACATAGACACTTAGGGTAAACCCTAATACACATATGCATAGGTAGGGTATTTAGATGGTTTCATGCAATTAAGCATTCATGCATTTTCACACACTTAGGTATATAGACACTCTTTTCCATATTCATAAACACAAATGTGCATAGATATTTATAAAAAAAGAACATATTTGAGATGACAAACATAGGCATATAAGGTTAAGAGCATGTTTGGACACACATAGATTCATACATATTTCATCATACAGATGCAATCTCATAAACACAAATGTATAGACTCATATACATCACAATACCTTTTTAGCCATGCATCCATCATCAATGCACATACATACACATGCATACGTATTTAATCATACCCATGATACCCATGCTCACACATACATAAGCAAGGTTAAATATATTTATTCTTAGGACTTGTATCCATTCAATCATATATAATATCATAAACATAAAGAATTCATATCATATGGTTTGATCAGTTTACATCTTCATACTTTTGCTGCATACAGGTACTAGAGAGAGATTAGTCAAAATAAAAAAATATTATCAAAGGTGTTTGAGAGAATTTAAAGATAACCAATCTAGAAGAAAATTTTTTTAGTTTTCTTGTATGTGAATTCGAAGGATGAAATCGTTTTGATAGCGGATGAGAATTAACAAACCAAAATAGGTTCCAAATGAGTATGGATGCTAAGAAGTACACCTCCGCAGATGCACATAAGCTCTAAAACCACTAAAACGAGATCTTGTAGATGGATGTAAAAAGAGATAATACAATAACAAAATCTAACAAGAGCACACAAAAATAGAGATAGGCAAGACTCAACACACGATTGAGTAAAATCTCATCCCACATACTCTTATGGATGGGCCTCAGAGAGTACGTGTATTTAAAGGTATTTTCATTAAATCATGAATAGATGATACATGAGTGTGACACTTTGAAAAACATGTGTTTATGGAAAATTGGATTATTTGACAAAATTTCAGCTTTTAAGTGATCTACTATATTTATAAAAATATATAAAAGAATATCTTTTAAATATCTTCAAAAATATTTGAGTAAATTCACACGTGTTCAACCCCTCATGATTCTTCACATGATAAATAAAAACACAATCACATTAAAAACCTCAAGATATTAATGTCCATTTAACTTTCCATTATTCCATGAAATATAACATTTTTGTGGGTCTAGAGGATAACGTCCATGTTCACAAAAATGTATAAGTTATCTGAAATATGAACAAAGTTTGTATAATGGACCAAAAAATTAAGGGGCTTCCTTGGAGCTTCTCTTTTATGTTGTCTAGATTCCAGAATATTCACATTCAATAGAACCTTGATATTAGTGCACAAGAAGAAGCCAATCACGTCCTAGAGGGATTCATATGCAAAACTTGTAAGAAAGCTTAGAAAAGCTGCACTTGAAGCACTCATGCTTAATGAAAACTTGACTATGGAAGTGGAAAGGATGTTTATGTTAATTTTGATACCCTATATTAACAATAATTTATGTAATCTATAGAAGGAGATCATTATCTTACACTACCTGAGTGAATGGAATCAATAGCTCAGCAAAGAGGAACCCTAGAGAATCCTTCCACAAGAAAGCAACCTAACAAGAAGGTGCCACATCTAGCAAAGAGGATGCTCTCACCTTTAGCGAAAACGATAACCCTGACAATAAATGTTGTATCAAGGGTTTCAAGTTTCTTGGTCATGATGTGGACTCCTTACCAATGGTGGTGTCTCAAAAAGGAAAACTCCCTACTAGGTTCCCTTTGAAGAGGCCCCCCCTAAATGTTATCTCATGTGCAAGGAACCCTCAACCTCTAGAAGAAGAGAAGAAGATAAAAACAAGAAAAAGAAGGACAACAGCAAATCCATGACAAATAAAGATACCTCCTTTCAAAAACTAGTTTTGTTCTGTACACCATTCGCGGTTTGTCTGACCCCTCAAGAGTGATTGTGTGTCATCAATCGCTTTAAGATAAAAATTTCAACCCAAACTTTATCTATCTTAATGAGATCAAAATTGATGGCATCAAACTACAAAAGAGGCTCAAGTGTATTTTGGGGTCTCATATATGGATCACGACACAACACCGGCGTGGGAGTGGTGGTACATCTATAAACTGATATGTCACTCCTTCTTGGTGAATACCATGATGGGCCGCACCATTAGTGGATTTTTGCATCTTTTGATGGAACTCTTCAAATCACCATTGCCTTCATATATGCCCCTAGTTCTAACATGGAAAGATTGAATACTTGAAACTCTTTAGACTCTCTATAATTTTAGGTCATCCTTTGTGGGGACTTTAATAGGGCAGAAGTTAATGTCTTATGAATGAGACCAAAGGGAGAGAGTAAGTGAGGGAATTGCAAAAGATACCTAGTAGGGTTTAAGCTAAACCATAACGTCATGGAATTCAAAGATGTGCAAGCTTACTATTATTCAAACCTCTAGTTGGGCAAAGATTTGCAAAAAGCTAGACATGATAGATGTTATGCCACATAGAACAACATTCACCACCATGGTCCCTTATCATTTTCTCAATGTTATCAATTAGTTTTATCTAATCACTATGCATTGATTTGCATCTTCAAACAACATCATAGACATAGGAAGGCCCCCTCGTTTCATGATCATCCCTCAATCCTATCCCTTCATTTTGTTCAACATGAGATGTCCACACCGAGGAGCGAGGCCTTTAGCTACATCACCTCTCCATTTAACCTACATCTGAGAAGGGAAAATCTACATCACTAGGCTCAACATTTTGATAAGGAAGTAACTAATGGTATTTCGTCCCTCCAATCCAGACTCTACAAAATTAGAAGCAACTTAAGATGCGAAGAGAAAATCCAAAGAAAGAACGTGAATATTTATTTTTAAGACTAGTGGGTGGGGAAAGTAGATAAACCTGATGAAAGAGATGTGTAAAGTTCACCAAGATTCTTTGCTTCAATTATCAACATGGATACTAGATTAATGAAATTGAAAATATTTTCCCTAGTCTCAATAGAAGTTTTGTATTGGTTATATGGAGTTCCAAAACCATGAACGGATACTTACACCTTATCATCATTATATACATAGATGCAAATAAATGTAAGTGGCTCACGTATGCTTTTGGTTTTTACCGTTTAGTCACTTATTGACATGCTCTTTTTCTCATGTGTATGTATCTCAATCTTTAGTTTCAATTTTTCTACCTTTTTATTGGTCTCATATAATGTGAGCAAGATCTTCAAAGCATATTTTGGAGTTTTCGAATCTTTCATTTTCCCAATCATGCTATCTTTTATGCTAAAGATATCCAATACCTTAATTTGTGTTCTCCTTGATTCCATTTTTCATATGCTCTTAATTGGTCCATAGTCTAGTTGTTGTCTAGTAATTGCAAAGCATTTTCATTTTATCCTTTAATGTACTTCTTGTAGTGTTTTCCCATCAAAAAGGTTTTCATTCTAGATCTCTAAGCATGAAAGTTGTTTTTGTCCAAGTTATTGCTCATAAGTTAAATGATTCCATTGTCATTTGCCATTTTTGCAGCAATTCACAAAACTCCAAAGGCACTATAAACAATACCCCTCCTTCAACACTATCACACTATGATGTGACAATTAGATCTTAGAAAAAAAAAGTTTTCATGTATCAAGATTAAAAGGAATCAATTGAAATTTTGGATCTTGAGTATTTGAATTTAGCTAAATAGAATGCAACTTATAGGTTTGCAAAAGGACCTGGTTTTTTATAAGCCCCACCTTCTACCTTTAGATCAAACTTGGTAGTAATCTAAGTTTGTGTGTGAAGCATAATTTCTCTTCCTTTCCACGATCTCCCTACAACCACATTTGCCATACTACCATGTCAAGAGAAAGGAGATAAAGGAAAGAGCTCTCACACCAAATTTCACACTCACAAGAAGCACACATAGATTGAGGTAAGGAAGAATGGACTTCTTCTTCTTCTATTACATAAAAGGAATGTACAAGAATGGCCTAATACAACAATACAACTAGTTCAATATATAAAGAACACTACATAAGGAAAATCCTAATGTTGACAAATGCGTGAGCTAGAAAGAAACAAATGTGCTATCTACTCTTAGTCGATAAATCTAGTAGAGTTGATTCAAGTATCCCTTGCATATACCGGTGTGAACACTATAAATGTTAGAGAAATGAAAATGTGATAATTTTCATCCTCGATCATCACATGTTGAGCTTGATGTCTCAACAATTGGCTGAAAAGATGGTCGTGGTGGAGTCACAAAGCTAGGAGACATACCTCCTGCGGGAGTAGTACCACCCGCAGGAGTGACACGAGCAGGAGCAACATCGGTGGAAGTGACACCGGTAGGAATGAGGCCGAGGGGAGTGAGGCTGGCAGGAGTGAGGCTGGGAGGAATGTTACCACAAGCGATCCAATACTATGATGGAGCGACCATATACGCGGGAGGTACTTGAGAGATGAACTCTAAAAACTGCTTTTCTTTCATGGAATGTGGAGTGAGTAGAGGATTGTCTCCCATCGTGCTTTGTAACAAAAGAACTCAAATAATTAGGATGTGATAATAAAGGTAATATAAAGAATAAACAGAAAAAAAACAAAAATTAGTATGTACAAGTGTTGTATTCAAAAATCCTCTAGTCTTGCATCCTCTTGGAGATCCGATGCACAGAGAATATCTATCTCTATGTTGATGGCTTCAAAATCGCTTGCTATGCTAGTTTCTTCCTGATCATCGTCTATTGCTTCGTCTTCTCGAACAATGACCTCTTCTTCAATGACCTCTTCTTCTTGAACAATGATCTCTTCCTCCTTGACTATCAAATGAATCTCTGAGTCCACTATAGATGGACTTTCTTGTACATCTATGATCTCACAAATTTTTCTACTACATGGGGAGATTTGTAAAACAAATAGCCACTCGGAGACTTTCTGGAAGAGGCAAAAATCGAGTGGAAGGATTCCTTCGAAACTGAGCTCTTTCCTTTGCGTTGGTTTCCTTGGCAAGCTCATACTTTTCTAACAACTTCTGCATAGGCTCATAGTTAACTACGCAAAACTTCATTGCCCTCTCTCTGAAAGCTGCATCCATTTTTTTCATAATCCTTTACGTTGTGGTTCATCGCCTACGAGACGAACATCTTCATCATCGCTCCATAAATGAGGCATTTTGGGATCCGACATACGTAGAAACTCATGAAGACAAAAGATTCTTGTACAAGCCATCCCTCTTCCATGCTACCCTCTGGACATGCTCTTTGTCGAACAAATCCTTTTAATGTCGACTCCTATCAAAGGATCCATACTCTCTAACGTGCATTATAGATCTATCGTTTCCAATAAATTTGATACTTGCACTAGGTGCAAGGACATGCCACTCTCTCCTCTCGATCCAAAGAATCCATCTCCTACAATATGGACATTTTAGAACATTTGTTTTTTTTATTAAACCTAAAAATCATACTCCTAAAGACTTAAACCTGAAATACTAAAACCTAAATACTTAAATACCTAAAAAACCCTAAAACCCTATTTTTATATATTTTTCTTAATTAATTCTATTTTTTTCTATTTAAAATTATTAAAATTAAACAAATTTTTAATATTTAATTTATTTATTTAAAATACTAGTTCTTCTCATATTTATTTATCTATATAATTAACCTATTTTATATATATATTTACTTATATATTCAGATTCTTTTCTTAATTAATCCTATTTTTATATATTCAATTATATATATTAAATTAAATTATTCCAAACACTACTTCTTTTTATATTTATTTATCTATATAATGATTCTATTTTTTATATATATTTATTTATATATTCAGATTTTTTCTTTAATTTTTTTCTATATTTTCTCTATATATAAATTTACTTGACCCTAAAACCCTAATCAAAATGACCTAGACCTAAAACATGTATATATGTATGTGCATGTGTATATATATGTGTATGTGTGTATATATGTGTATATAGATAGGTGTATAAGTATATGTGTGTATGTTTATGTGTATATATATTCATTGTGATTAAAATGATTAAAAGTAAACCTATTTTTATATATTTAATTTATTTCTTTAAAACACTAGTTCTTATCATATTTATTTGTCTATATAATTATCCTATTATATAGATATATTTATTTATATATTCAGATTTTTTACTTAATTAATCCTATCTTTATATATTTAATTATATATATTTAATTAAATTATTTAAAACACTAGTTCTTTTTATATTTATTTATCTATATAAGTATCCTATTATATATATATATATATTTATTTATATATTCATATTTTTTCCATAATTTTTTTTTATATTTTCTCTTTATATAAATTTAATTGAGTTATATGTATGCTTAAATCCTAAAACCCTAATCTTAAAGTTCTAGACCTAAAATATGTATAATTCTCTATGCATGTGTATCTACATGTATATATGTATTATATGTGTATGTGTATGTGTGTATATATGTCATGTAGGTGTTAAACCCTAAGACCCTAATCAGAAAGACTTAGACTTAAACCTAAAAAATTAAAACCTAAATACTTAAACCTGCAATACTAAAACCTAAATACTTAACCACCTATAAAAATCTAAACCCCTAATCCTAAAACCCTAATCATATATTCAGATTTCTTTCTTATTTTTTTCTATATTTTTTCTTAATATAAATGTAATTGAGTTATATGTATGCCTAAGCCCTATAACTCGAATCTTAAATATCTAGACCAAAAATATGTATATTTTTGTATCCAGATGTATATACATGTATATATGTATTATATGTGTATGTGTATGTATGTGTAAATAGCCTAAAAACCCTAATCCTATTTTTATATATTTGATGTAAAAAAAAACTTCAAAATGAGAAACTTCTATCTTTAATTATATATATCTAATTACAACACTAGCTTATGTGTGTTTATATGTGTGCATGTGTGTATGTATGTGTGTGTGAATGTATGCATGTGTGTATATATGTATGTGTGTCTATGTATGCATGTGTGAGTATATGTGTATGTGTGTGTATGTATGCATGTGTGTGTATGCATTCATGTGTGTATGTGTGTGCAAGCATGTGTGTATGTATGTGTGTGTGCGTGTGAGTGTATGCATGCATGTGTGTATATGTGTGTATGTATGCATGTGTCCACATATGTGTGTGTATGTATGCATGTGTGTATATGTGTATGTGTGTGTATGTATGCATGCATGTGTGTATATGTGTATGTGTGTGCATGTATGCATGCATGTGTGTATCTGTGTGTATGTATGTGTGTATGCATATGTGTATATGTGTGTGTATGTATGTGTGTATGCATGTGTGTGTGTATGTATGCATGTGTGTATATGTGTATATGTGTATATGTGTGTATGCATGCATGTGTGTATATGTGTATATGTGTGTATGCATGCATTTGTGCATATGTGTGTATGTATGTGTGTATATGTGTGTGTGTATGTATGCATATGTGTGTGTATGTATGCATGCATGTGTGTATATATGTGTATGTATGTGTGTATGCATATGTGTGTGTGTATGTATGTGTGTATGCATGTGTGTGTATGTATGCATGTGTGTGTATGTATGCATGTGTGTATATGTGTGTATGCATGCATGTGTGTATATGTGTGTGTATGTATGCATGCATGTGTGTATATGTGTGTATGTATGTGTGTGTGTATTTATGTGTGTATATGTGTGTGTGTATGTATGCATATTGTATATATGTGTGTGTATGTATGTGTGTATGCATGTGTGTGTGTATGTATGCATGTGTGTATATTTGTATGTGTGTGTATTCATGCATGTGTGTATATGTGTGTGTATGTAAGCATGCATGTGTGTATATGTGTGTGTGTATAAGCATGAATGTGTGTATGCATGTATAAATGTGTAGATTTTTGTGTGTGTGTGTATGTGTGTGTGTATGTATGCTCTATTTTCCTATCTCTATCTTCCTTTCTTTCATCATGCTTTATCTCTCACTCTATCTCATTATCTCATTATCTCATTATCTCATTCTCTCTCTCTATCTCTCTTTTCTCTCTGTCTTTCTCTCTCTCTCTCTCTCATCTCTCTCTTTCTATCTCTCTTTCTCTCTCTATCAAGAGAGAATAAAACAATCACTTACAAGTATGTCCCTCTTTTGGATCGTTGTCGTCAAAGCATAATGTATGTTGTCTATCGTCGAATTGCAAACAATCGACGCCAAAGAACTTCTACAAAATCAAAGAGAAGAGAAATAAAAAGACCTAAAGCATAGAGAAAGACAAAGGCTAACACTACGTGCACCACTTTCCAAGATGTGAGATCTAAACCGAGAGAGTGTGTGTGTGTGTGTGTGTGTGTGGAGAGAGAGATCTCTGTGTGTGTGTGTGTGCAAAAGACAATGCAGGTCGCAATTGGGTTCACACGTGCAAGTTTGATAGAAAACAAACAGTACTCAAACACGTGCAAAAATGTGCAGTTTTGCTCTTGGGTTCCCTGTATGTTTAAAAGACGGCGTCGGTATGAGCATCGGTAACTTCTAGTAAAATACCGATGCTTATACTGATGCTTATACCGACGCTTATACCGCTAGTCCCGGCACACCCAGATGATCCATTTAAAACGGTCATACCGACGGTCACTTGACTGTCGGTATCTTTAAGTGACCCTTTCTAACAATTATACCGATGCCAATAGTGACCATCAGTATAGGCAGCGTCGATATGCCCCTCGTATGTTGTAGTGATGGAGAGGATGTGAGATTATTGTAGTTATTGATTCACTTCCTAATCATTGACTGAGTGAAACTTGAAGCTCTAAGACATGTTTAGCCCATTGTTGGAAAGGAACAAAGTAGTTTTTCATGTGAGAAATATCCATCAGGACTTTATATGAGTTTAAAAGCATTTAAAATATGCAAAGGAACTCTATGGTCTAAACATTGTTTCAACAAAGAGAAAGGAAGATAGGTCATGTCTCCTTCTCTTCTGCAAAAAGTGCCAAGTTTGGAATGGATCATTCTGATTGACCATCGAAATATTTAAAAGCAAGTTCTTATCATAGAAGTGGTTAACTAGGCATCTACTTCTTAGAACATTATCATAGGGGCCGTTGCAAAAATACGGAAAAAAGGCTGTAGTGTATTTTAATTATTCTTTTAAGGATTTTAAGATGGATAAATCCATAGTTTTTCTGGGTAGAAGAGTCAAAAGCATAGGAGTTATCCCTGTTTAGATAGAAGAACTGCCCAATGACTCAAGGAAATAAGATGAAAAGAAGACGGATCTCCCATGAAGAGGATGAAAAGCTCTTGGGTATCCTTTGTATGTACCTCCCACTCGATCTCAAGCCTCCTTCAAATATAACAAGAAGTCCGTTTCTAAACAAAAAAAAATCGTTAAGAAAAAAGATAAATATCAAAAGAGTATATAAATCATACTATGGTATATTTCTGATGTGCATCCTTTTTCTCCGAGTAGTCCTAGCTTGTTCACATCGAGCTAATGGATGTGCAAACATGGTACATGTTTGGAGCCTCGATGGATATCTCTACAATTTCTTCTAAAAGTGGAGAGAAAACAAATCTATTTAGTTCGATTATGGACCCGAATAGGAATGTTATGAGCTCTACGACGATTACATAGAAATAAGAAAGAAAATTTTGCTAGGATACATGGACGATATGCCTTGTTTTATTTAGGATACATAGATGCATGCATATTCTGCATTCGCAGTTATATCCATACTCATATTAACTGTTCTTCTGTCCTAAATCCTGTACTTCGTTAGGGCTGTTCGTGGGCGCTTCTTTGTTCGCAGTGAGAAGCGTGTATCTTTCTTTGCCCATGAATGTTTCTACATCCTATTCTATACTCTGTAACTAGCGTTACGATTGAGATTCATCGTGTTTTTCTTCTTTTCCTCTTTGGAATGTTACCGATATGTATGCCGTTACCTCGTCTACCTTTTGTAGAATCCTGCTTTATGTGCAGCTGCACGAGCTATGACACGATCCACTCGTATGCTTGAAGCCTATCCCTCTTTCGGTGCGAACTTCTTTGCAGGGAAAAATCTTCCACAATATTCTGCAGATCGGAGCAGATGATCTACCGTTACGTATTCTCAGCCTTCTGTGTAGTCTCATTCCGAGAAGACTAACAACTGGGTTTTCGGACGCGCTCTCCATCTCAATTGCAAAGCTCTCTTCCTTCCACAGACAAAAAATGGTGTAACTGAATATTCTACATATGTCCGTCTCTTTCATGCCGACAGCGACTTCGGGCCTCTTAAACTCTACTATACTAATGCTACGTGGAATGTTATAGCCTTTCGAGATCGCCTGCAATTCTATGTAACAAATTCTTATGCTATATCATTCCTAATATACTTATGATGGACTGCTATAACCTTTCCAGTATCGTTTGGGATTCCATATCTTTATTAGATCTAGGCTGCAGAGCTGGCTTTCACCTGGAAAAGTAGCTTTGCCTTGCATATCTTCTTCCACCACTTGCAGCCGCACCCAATACAATGCTACATTCCCTTTTCAGATAGCTTGATATGTCTTTCACTGATCGCCGCGGCTCTGTGACTTGGCTTTTTGGCGTCATGTACTTGGAAAATCCCCTTTCTGAATATTGTAAGGAGTCCTTTGAGCTTTTTTCTTCTGATCGCCGCGCAGAAGTGAGTTTCTTCTTTGCCGGATTGGACTCTGAAATGACAGAAAGAGTCTCTTGTAGACAGAGGATCAATGCAGTGGAAACACAGTCAAATAATCGATTCTACTGCATGCTATGTATCTCACTTTTCTTAAAGTGTAACAATTCTGTCAAAATTGCCTGTATTCGTATAGAACATGATAATCCGTATACCACATGACAATCCTCCTCAACGAAGCCCTTGATGAAGGAACAATTTAGTATAATGCGTTTTACATGTCGAAACTTCTCTCGGAAGGTAGTCAGGGATACATAGTTCTCTAGTCTTTCTCTGAAACATGTTTAACGTTTTACATAGGTTCTAAGGGGAAATGATAATGGCTGAGGAACATAGACTAGTCGGTTCCTGCATTACAGTGAGGTTTCCTAATAAACTGGTCTCTACATTCTGCTCGCTGAAAATAGATTCATTATTCATAGTGGTTCGGCTAAACGAATAGATGGACATAGTAAAGTCGTGCTTGTGTGTTGTGTGTTGGATGTGTGTGGGTGTGTGATGTGTGTTATGTATGATACATGTGCATGTGATGCGTTAGTGTGTGTCTGTGTTTTGTTACGTTTCCTCGTGATTGTGTGTGTGTTAACGTGAGTGAAATGTGCATGCATGTTTGTGTGTATATGTTAACATATGTGTATTTTTGTGTGTTAATTTATTAGGTATTTTCTTATGGATGAGTGTGTGATGTGTGTGTGTGTGTGTGAGAGAGAGAGAGAGAGAGAGAGAGAGAGAGAGAGAGAGAGAGAGAGAGAGAGAGAGAGAGATCCCCATTTTGGACGTCTACGCGCAAAAAGTGAGCCCATTTAGGGGAAACGAAAGCAAGGTTTTGGTTGTGCATGTATTTTCCATATCTTATCTCTGCTGCTGAGAGAAGAACTGTGCACTTTTCTGCTTGACGATTGGTTAACAACAGCTGCAAGAGGAGATCCATTGGAGAGAGACACTCGGACCACCATGAGGAGAACATCTCTAAACAATGTTGTACAAAAAAATAAAGCATCATGATGCCTGTTTCATAGAACATCTCTAAGCAAAGTCATATAGAAAAATTGAGCATCATAAAGCCATTAAATAGCCGTCTTCCCCGTGTGTTCCTGTTAATGTGTGTGTGAGTGTGTGAGAGAGAGAGAGAAGGGGAGAGAAAGAGAGACCAAGAGAGAGTGAGAGTTAGGGAGATGAAATCAAGGGATAGAGAGAGTGGGAGATAGAATAGGTTATCGTACAAAATTCTGAACTAGAGTGAGGTCGGGGATTAATTTAGAGAGAGGTAGAGTAAAGAAGCAGATTAAATGAATTTGTCTGTAATTTGATTTTTTTATTTGAATATTTGTTTTATTTTTTCTTTTTTTTGTTAAACATCAAAGAGCTAAACAAAGGAGATCGACGAAAACATTAAAGGCAAAGATACGAATTCTCTGTGAAGACTTGATGATCAGCAAAAGTAGTGTTTGAAAACCTTACTATGCCCACCTATTCTTTTATCCAAAATAATATAAATAATGAATCTATTTTTTGGAAAATAGAAACGTATTGACCAGCTTAGTAGGAAACCACAGCGTCATTGGCCTGCCCGAGTGGTCTCTCTTACTGCATTCAAAGGTTCCTCTAGTTAGCATCTTCAATCCTACTCCTTCGAAGGTGCAAGACAAACCAAGTTCTCAAATAGATGAAATCTTCATACCTTGCAAAAATGATCCACACAAGTTTCTTACTTTGCTAATCGTGTCTATGCATAACAAGTAGTTAATTTTTTCATTTCTTTATTGCTTTTAACACATTGTGTGTGATACGAGGTAGGGCACTCACATAGCTGAAACAGATTATCCCATCAACACCTTCTTCCCACATTGTAATCATTAAAGGAGATAATGATCATTTGTTCTTAAAGAACTGATACTTATTATTGTAGTATTTTATCTCTTCTTTCTTATTTCGACTCAAAAAATTGAAGAAGGATACCTTCCCCATGATGGGTCCTTTTGATGCTAGCTGAATGGAGGCATTCTCTTTTGATCTAGTAGATTATTTTGCAAATATTTCTATGAAATCGGAAAGCATTAAGAATCTCTCATTATTAGGGTTGTCTTCTTTGGTCAAAGAATACTCATCTTAAGAGTTCTTTATATACTTTCTTAGTTTGTGGCAGCCTTCGCATCTAAACATTTGAATTTATCCAAGAGAGTGTTTAGATACATAAAGCATACAATTAATTCTACTGAGTCTAAAGTAAGCATGGTTGATCAAGAAAAGAGTGAGATATGAACAGGGGTTTGCAAGCTGGATATGGTGAGGGATGCACGGCTGCATGTTGCCATGGCCTCTAGGATTGTGGGAGGGTGGAGGTCGGCAGAGAGAGAGAGAGAGAGAGAGAGAGAGAGAGAGAGAGAGAGAAAGAGAGAGAGAGAGAGAGAGAGAGAGAGAGAGAGAGAGAGAGAGAGAGAGAGACCAATGATGGCAATGGGGAGTGAGGTGTGTAGCTTATGGGACGACGGAGTTTGCAAGGACGAGGTCTACAAGAGGGGGGGGGTCCATAGGTCCTTGATTGTCCATGAAGGTTGACATGATGGCAAATTAATCTCTCTTTTTCTATCTCCCTTAACCATGCATGAAAGACAATACAATGGAAGCCTAAATCTACACGACCATATGCATCAAAGTAATATTTGAGGACCAACTGTCAACAATCATCAGGGTGAGTGCACGGCACTATATGTGGTGGATATGTGGGTAGGTAGATGTGGCTTTGTTGCATAGCGGGGAGGAGGGGAGGCAAAGAGAGAGAGATAGTTGAGGTGCACTGTGTTATGGGGTGCAAGTTGGCGGACAAGAAAAGTTGTGGGTTGCAGAGATGGTGGAGGTTATGGCACTATGGGAAGAGACATAAAGAAAGAAAAGTGGGTAGCTTGTGGGATGATGTAGGGTTGTGGAGTGAATGAAGTTGGAGAGGCTTAGAAAGTTGAGTTCTCAAGTGGTGAAGTTGGTCCTGCAAACCATCATAGGACCAGTCAGATATCTTTGGATATGTAAAATAGACCTTGTAGGCTTGTGGTTAAGGCAATAAACAATAGGTAATTTAGAACATCAACAAGAACAATTTGATGGAAAATAGATAACTCCATGATTAGCTCACAAAAACCTTCTAAAAATGGATGGAATTAGTGACTTCAAACACTTAGAGCAGCAAGCACAGTACCATTTGGAAAACTTCCTCTGAAGAGAGTGCCATACATAGGTTTGGATTGCTATAATGCATAATAACCCTAGTTTATAACAACTATAGGAGCAACCACCTTAGCAGTTAAGTCATGTCATCCCGACTTTTCATGGAGTTGTTGAGAATGACCCTGAGATAGAAAAACTTCAATTTCTCTTAAACTAATGAACCAAATGATCTAAAACTTTTTACACATATGTTAAACAATATTGGTTTCCATTGAGTGCTTAAAATCTGAATTTTAAGCTTTGTAAAGAGAGCAAAACTCTCTACAAGTTGATTGAGTCTAAGGGTGGAGGAGAGAATAGACATGGCACCAAGCAATGATGAAAGAGTATGTATCACTTCAAATAATCAATCTCCCTAATGTAAAAATGTTTTCGAGTCTTTATATAGACTCCTAAGGATATTACCATGCCTTTTTTTCATGGATTTGAATTTGAAATTAAGCCGGTTTGGTAGTTTAGATTGATTGAAATCTCTTCTTACAATCTTGGAAAAGAGATTTGAAGTCATGTCTACTTTTTTATTGAATGATATAGAATCACTCTCAACCACTTCTAACTCATGGCTTTTAAGCCTTTCGCTCTTTCCTTTTACAAAGATAAATAATTTGGAAATTACATAAGAAGGTCATCCTATGGTCAAACTCTCAATACAATAACTGAATGCAAATATACCTCTACAAGGAGTATATGTGGCATTATTCAAATGATAAAATTGATGAAGATCATGCCCATCTCAAGAATAATGAAATCTTGGCGTTACAATAGCTCCCAATGAAGCTAAAGTATGCTTCAGTATTCATTCTCTAATAGTTTGAATACATGCCATAGCTTTCAATCTACAAAGCTTTATCCCATCAAGTGCCTTTGTCATCATGTTTGCTATTTGCTTCTTGGTAGGAACAAGTGAAATGTCATTGTCCTTTGCCATAAGCTTCTCTATTACAAAGTAGTAATGAAATTCTATGTGCTTTGTCCTTGCATGAAAAATTGGATGTGTAGCTAGATGCATGGAAGTTACATTATCTCCAAGTGAATGAGTTTTGGAACTTACAAGTCCCAAATCTTAGTAGAACTCTACAAGAGACTGACAAAGTACGACCAAGACGTGCTAGAGATACAACTCTCCTTTCAACCTTATGCATGTATATATAGCTGCTCCAATCAACGAGGACCTCAAATGTAAGTAGAGTCCATAAGTGCATGTGTTATCTCCTCCATTCCTTTAATATCTTGCACTAGAGTCTACTAGTGGTTGGAATCTCGATTAGTGCTTTAGTACCTTGCACTAGAGTCCACTAGTGGTTGGTGTACTCCCCACTCGAGTTAATTTTCCTTGAGCTCATGTTAACCCATGTTAACTTGAGTTAGAAGGCTATATAGCTCCTTGGGCATAAACCTCTCCCCATGGTCCCCATGGGGATTGAACCCAAGACCTCCTACTTCACAACCTTGAGACTTAACCAACAAGCTAAGTGGATCATTTTTTTAAAGACAGCACATGAACTTATGCTTGTTAATATATATTAGGTAGTGATGTGTGTGAACAGTCTAGGACCGTAGTGGCACTTTTTTCCCTCTTTAGCAGAACTCATTAGGGTAGTTTTGTTCAACTTTTTTAGATACAATCATTTTGTGGCATCAGGGCTTTTTAGCTAGTGGCCATGGCTAAAAGCAGTAATGTATTTCATATGTTGGATATTGACGATAAGTTGGATGGTACAAATAACTCTTTGTGGGCTTATATGATGCATCATGTATTGGTCACAAAAGGAGTATGGAATATTATGCACGGTGTTGAAAAACTTCCTATTGCACCTTCAAATATAGGTACTCAAGCTGATGCAAATGACGTTGAAGATGACAATATTCTTCATGTTCCTATTCGTGTTGCATGTTCTCTTGCACCTACTATAGACGAAATTTGATGGGATCGTAGAGATGCTCAGGAACATGTATTGATATGCTTGTCTTTCTAATGTGCTATTCCTTCTCACATTCGCTCTTGTAGAACAGCTAAGGATGCTTGGTATACACATACCACATTGTATTAGACTAGAAATGAGGCTAGTGTTGCTTACATCCAAAAAGAGTTGGAGAGTAAGCATATCAAAGAAGATGATTGTATGGATAATTTTTTAACAAAGATGAAAGATTTGAAGGAAGAGATAATTTTTGTTGATGAAGTCTTTCTTGAAAATTCACTTGCGCAAACTATTATGAATGGTCTTCTTAATTCATACCATAGTTTTTCTTCTACTCTTTGTTTGATGATCAAAGGTAATGCAAATGCCTTGAGACTTGATTTGTTAAAATTTATTCTGTTGCAGGAAGATTATTCGAGGTAGAACAGGTCCGTTATGCATGTTTTGAATCAAGCTTTCATGGCTAGTGAAAAGAGCAAAGGTAAATGGAGCTCTTCTATTAGTAACTGGAAATCTGCTAATTTTTCACATTAAAAGAAGCATGACAGAGGGGACAAGAAAAGAGAAAAGAAAAAATTGTTTTGCAAGTTGTGTAAAGTAAATGACCATGTCATAAAGAATTGTCCAAAACTAGCTTCAAAAGAGGAAAAGAAAAAAAAAGCTGGAATGGTTGTTGTAGAGGCCTCTACACCAAAAACAGGGTCTGCTAATCTAGTGCAGAATGGAGAATGGGCATCTACTACTATTTGCAATTTTGACCCATCTTCTCGTGAACAGTCTATGTCTGTAGTAGACTCAGATGTTTTGTAATTTGATAGTGAGGCAACCAAACATATTACCATGTAGCACAGTTTCTTCACTTCAATCAAGCCTTCCCCTACAGGGAATATTATCACTTGCACCAACAAGTATTCTTATACTATCATGGGAGTTGGTAAGATCATTCTCACTATAATTGCTTATGATAGTTCTTTCACAATCTGAAATGCTTCACTTTTGCAAGGGATCAAGAAGAATCTATTATTAGTCTCAGCTTTAGCCAAGATTGGCTTGGCTATGAAATTTGTTGATGATAGATGTACACTTCATGATCTCTCAAATGGTGACACGATTATTTGCATCTAGCATTTTATGTCATGGGCTGCATAAGGTCAAAGAATATTAAAAATCTCTGAATGATTTGGCATGTGCAGTACATGATTGTTTGGCTATGTAAGATGCAAAGCTTTGGCATGCATGCTTTGGTCATCTGAATTTTGCTAGTCTCCATGCATTTTCAACAGTACATGTGTATATGTATATGTGTATATATGTATATGTATATGTATTTATAGATATATATGTATATGTATATGTGTTTATACATACATATTTATGTGTATGTGTATATGTATATGTATATGTTGTGTATGTATATGTATATGTATATGTTGTGTATGTATATGTATATGTATATGTTTCTCTGTGTGTATGCACATATTTATATGTATATATGTATATGTATATATGTATATGTATATATAAATGTGTATGTGTATATGCATATGTGTATATGTGTATGTATATGTATATGTGGATATGTATATGTGTATATGTATATGTATATGTATTTGTGTATATGTATATACATATATGTGTATATGTATATACATACATGTATATGGGGTATATATGTATATGTATATGTATGTATATGTATATACATACATGTATATGGGGTATATATATATATATATATATATATATATATATATATATATATATATATATATATATATATATATATATATATATATATATATGTATATGGGGTATATATATATATATATATATATATATATATATGGCACCAAGCAATGATGAAAGAGTATGTATCACTTAAAATAATCAATCTCCCTAATGTAAAAATGTTTTGGAGTCTTTATATAGACTCCTAATGATATTACCATGCCATTTTTTCATGGATTTGAATTTGAAATTAGGCCGGTTTGGTAGTTAAGATTGATTGAAATCTTTTCTTACAATCTAGGACAAGAGATTTGAAGTCATGTCTACTTTTTGATTGATTGCTTGAGAATCAATCTCAACCACTTCTAACTCATGGCTTTTAAGCCTTTCACTCTTTCCTTTTACAAAGATAAATAATTTGGAAATTACATAAGAAGGTGATCCTATGGTCAAACTCTCAATACAATAACTGAATGCAAATATACCTCTACAAGGAGTATATGTGGCATCATTGAGATGATAAATTTGATGAAGATCATGCCCATCTCAAAAAGAATGAAATCTTGGCATTACAATAGTTCCCAATGAAGCTAAAGTATGCTTGAGTAATCATTCTCTAATGGTTCGAATACATGCCATAGCTTTGAATCTACAAAGCTTTATCCCATCAAGTGCCTTTGTCATCATGTCTGCTATTTGCTTCTTGGTAGGAACAAGTGAAATGTCAATGTCCTTTGCCATAAGCTTCTCTGTTACAAAGTAGTAATGGAATTCTATGTTCTTTGTCCTTGCATGAAAAATTGGATGTGTAGCTAGATGCATGGAAGTTACATTATCTCCAAGTGAATGAGTTTTGGATTTTACAAGTCCCAAATCTTAGTAGAACTCTACAAGAGACTGACAAAGTACGACCAAGACGTGCTAGAGATAAAACTCTCCTTCCAACCTTATGCCTGTATATATAGCTGCTCCAATCAACGAGGACCACAAATGTAAGTAGAGTCCATAAGTGCATGTGTTATCTCCACCATTCCTTTAATATCTTGAACTAGAGTCTACTAGTGGTTGGAGTGATATCGATCAGTGCTTTAGTACCTTCCACTAGAGTCTACTAGTGGTTGGTGTACTCCCCACTCGAGTTAATTATCCTTGAGCTCATGTTAACCCATGTTAACTTGAGTTAGAAGGCTATACAGCTCCTTGGGCATAAAAGTCTCCCCATGGTCCCCATGGGGATTGAACCCAAGACCTCCTACTTCAGAACCTTGAGACTTAACCACTAGGCTAAGTGGATCATTTTTTTAAAGACAGCACATGAACTTATGCTTGCTAATATATATTAAGTAGTGATGTGTGTGAACAATCTAGGACCGCAGTGGCACTTTTTTCCCTCTTTAGCAGAACTCATCAGGGTAGTTTTGTTCAACTTTTTTAGATACAATCATTTTGCGGCATCAGGGCTTTTTAGCCAGTGGCCATGGCTAAAAGCAGTAATGTATTTCATATGTTGGATATTGACGATAAGTTGGATGGTACAAATAACTCTTTGTGGGATTATATGATGCATCATGTATTGTTCACAAAAGGAGTATGAAAAATTATGCACGGTGTTGAAAAACTTCCTATTGCACCTTCAAATATAGGTACTGAAGCTGATGCAAATGACGTTGAAGATGACAATATTCTTCATGTTCCTATTCGTGTTGCATGTTCTCTTGCACCTACTATTGAGGAAATTTGTTGGGATCGTAGAGATGCTCAGGAACATGTATTGATATGCTTGTCTTTCTAATGTGCTATTATTTCTCACATTCGCTCTTGTAGAATAGCTAAGGATGCTTGGTATCCACATACCACATTGTATTAGACTAGAAATGAGGCTAGTGTTGCTTACATCCTAAAACAGTTGGAGAGTAAGCATATCAACGAAGATGATTGTATGGATAATTTTTTAACAAAGATGAAAGATTTGAAGGAAGAGTTAATTTTTGTTGATGAAGTCTTTCTTGAAAATTCACTTGCGCAGACTATTATGAATGGTCTTCTTGATTCATACCATAGTTTTGCTTCTACTCTTTGTTTGATAATCAAAGGTAATGCAAATGCATTGAGACTTGATTGGTTAGTATTTATTCTATTGCAGGAAGATTATTCCAGGTAGAACAGGTCCATTATGCATGTTTTGAATCAAGCTTTCATGGCTAGTGAAAAGAGCAAAGGTAAATGGAGCTCTTCTACTAGTAAGTGGAAATCTGCTAATTTTTCACATTAAAAGAAGCATGACAGAGAGGACAAAAAAAGAGAAAAGCAAAAATTGTTTTGCAAGTTCTGTAAAGTAAATGACCATGTCATAAAGAATTGTCCAAAACTAGCTTCAAAAGAGGCAAAGAAAAAAAAAGCTGGAATGGTTGTTGTAGAGGCCTCTACACCAAAAACAGGGTCTGCTAATCTAGTGCAGAATGGAGAATGGGCATTTACTACTATTTGCAGTTTTGACCCATCTTCTCGTGAACAGTCTATGTCTGTAGTAGACTTAGATGTTTTGTAATTTGATAGTGAGGCAACCAAACATATTACCATGTAGCACAGTTTCTTCACTTCAATCAAGCCTTCCCCTCCAGGGAATATTATCACTTGCACCAACAAGTATTCTTATACTATCATGGGAATTGGTAAGATCATTCTCACTATAATTGCTTATGATAGTTCTTTCACATTCTGAAATGCTTCACTTTTGCAAGGGATCAAGAAGAATCTATTATTAGTCTCAGCTTTAGCCAAGATTGGCTTGGCTATGAAATTTGTTGATGATAGATGTACACTTCATGATCTCTCAAATGGTGACATGATTATTTGCATCTAGCAATTTATGTCATGGGCTGCATAAGGTCAAAGAATATTAAAAATCTGTGAATGATTTGGCATGTGCAGTACATGATTCTTTGGCTATGTAAGATGCAAAGCTTTGGCATGCATGCTTTGGTCATCTGAATTTTGCTAGTCTCCATGCATTTTCAATAGTACATGTGTATATGTATATGTGTATATATGTATATGTATATGTATATATAGATATATATGTATATGTATATGTGTTTATACATACATATTTATGTGTATGTGTATATGTATATGTATATGTTATGTATGTATATGTATATGTAAATGTTTCTCTGTGTGTATGCACATATTTATATGTATATATGTATATGTATATATGTATATGTATATATAAATGTGTATGTGTATATGCATATGTGTATATGTGTATGTATATGTATATGGGGATATGTATATGTGTATATGTATATGTATATATATGTATATGTATCTCTGTATATGTATATACATATATGTGTATATGTGTATATGTATATACATACATGTATATGGCGTATATATGTATATGTATATGTATATACATACATATATATATATATATATATATATATATATATATATATATATATATATATATATATATATATATATATATATATATATGGGGTATATATATATATATATATATATATATATATATATATATATATATATATATATATATATATATATATGGCACCAAGCAATGATGAAAGAGTATGTATCACTTAAAATAATCAATCTCCCTAATGTAAAAATGTTTTGGAGTCTTTATATAGACTCCTAAGGATATTATCATGCCCTTTTTTCATGGATTTGAATTTGAAATTAGGCCGGTTTGGTAGTTTAGATTGATTGAAATCTTTCCTTACAATCTAGGAAAAGAGATTTGAAGTCATGTCTACTTTTTGATTGATTGATTGAGAATCAATCTCAACCACTTCTAACTCATGGCTTTTAAGCCTTTCACTCTTTCTTTTTACAAAGACAAATAATTTGGAAATTACATAAGAAGGTGATCCTATGGTCAAACTCTCAATACAATAAGTGAATGCAAATATACCTCTACAAGGAGTATATGTGGCATCATTCAAATGATAAATTTGATGAAGATCAAGAAGAATGAAATCTTGGCATTACAATAGCTCCCAATGAAGCTAAAGTATGCTTGAGTATTCATTCTCTAATAGTTCGAATACATGCCATAGCTTTGAATCTACAAAGCTTTATCCCATCAAGTTCCTTTGTCATCATGTCTGCTATTTGCTTCTTGGTAGGAACAAGTGAAATGTCAATGTCCTTTGCCATAAGCTTCTCTGTTACAAAGTAGTAATGGAACTCTATGTGCTTTGTCCCTGCATGAAAAATTGGATGTGTAGCTAGATGCATGGAAGTTACATTATCTCCAAGTGAATGAGTTTTTGAACTTACAAGTCCCAAATCTTAGTAGATCTGTACAAGAGACTGACAAAGTACGACCAAGACGTGCTAGAGATACAACTCTCCTTCCAACCTTATGCCTGTATATATAGCTGCTCCAATCAACGAGGACCACAAATGTAAGTAGAGTCCATAAGTGCATGTGTTATCTCCACCATTCATTTAATATCTTGAACTAGAGTCTAACTAGTGGTTGGAGTGATCTCGATTAGTGCTTTAGTACCTTCCACTAGAGTCCACTAGTGGTTGGTGTACTCCCCACTCGAGTTAATTATCCTTGGGCTCATGTTAACCCATGTTAACTTGAGTTAGAAGGCTATACGGCTCCTTGGGCATAAAAGTCTCCCCATGGTCCCCATGGGGATTGAACCCAAGACCTCCTACTTCACAACCTTGAGACTTAAGCACTAGGCTAAGTAGATCATTTTTTTAAAGACAGCACATGAACTTATGCTTGCTAATATATATTAGGTAGTGATGTGTGTGAACAATCTAGGACCGCAGTGGCACTTTTTTCCCTCTTTAGTAGAACTCATCAGGGTAGTTTTGTTCAACTTTTTTAGATACAATCATTTTGCGGCATCAGGGCTTTTTAGCCAGTCGCCATGGCTAAAAGCAGTAATGTATTTCATATGTTGGATATTGACGATAAGTTGGATGGTACAAATAACTCTTTGTGGGCTTATATGATGCATCATGTATTGGTCACAAAAGGAGTATGGAATATTATGCACGGTGTTGAAAAACTTCCTATTGCACCTTCAAATATAGGTACTGAAGCTGATGCAAATGACATTGAAGATGACAATATTCTTCATGTTCCTATTCGTGTTGCATGTTCTCTTGCACCTACTATAGAGGAGATTTGTTGGGATCGTAGAGATGCTCAGGAACATGTATTGATATGCTTGTCTTTCTAATCTGCTATTATTTCTCACATTCGCTCTTGTAGAACAACTAAGGATGCTTGGTATACACATACCACATTGTAATAGACTAGAAATGAGGCTAGTGTTGCTTACATTCAAAAACAGTTGGAGAGTAAGCATATCAAAGAAGATGATTGTATGGATAATTTTTTAACAAAGATGAAAGATTTGAAGGAAGAGTTAAGTTTTCTTGATGAAGTCTTTCTTGACAGTTCACTTGTGCAGACTATTATGAATGGTCTTCTTGATTCATACCATAGTTTTGCTTCTACTCTTTGTTTGATGATCAAAGGTAATGCAAATCCCTTGAGACTTGAGGAGTTAGTATTTATTCTGTTGCAGGAGGATTATTCTAGGTAGAACAGGTCCGTTATGCATGTTTTGAATCAAGCTTTCATGGCTAGTGAAAAGAGCAAAGGTAAATGGAGATCTTCTACTAGTAAGTGGAAATCTACTAATTTTTCACATCAAAAGAAGCATGAGAGAGAGGACAAGAAAACAGAAAAGCAAAAATTGTTTTGCAAGTTCTGTAAAGTAAATGACCATGTCATGAGGAATTGTCCAAAACTAGCTTCAAAAGAGGCAAAGAAAAAAAAAAGCTGGAATGGTTGTTGTAGAGGCCTCTACACCAAAAATAGGGGCTGCTAATCTAGTGCAGAATGAAGAATGGGCATTTACTACTATTTGCAGTTTTGACCCATCTTCTCGTGAACACTCTATGTCTATAGTAGACTTAGATGTTTTGTAATTTGATAGTGAGGCAACCAAACATATTACCATGTAGCACAATTTCTTCACTTCAATCGATCCTTCCCCTACAAGGAATATTATCACTTGCACCAACAAGTATTCTTATACTATCATGGGAGTTGGTAAGATCATTCTCACTATAATTGCTTATGATAGTTCTTTCAAATTCTGAAATGCTTCACTTTTGCAAGGGATCAAGAAGAATCTATTATTAGTCTCAGCTTTAGCCAAGATTGTCTTGGCTATGAAATTTGTTGATGATAGATGTACAATTCATGATCTCTCAAGTGGTGACATGATTATTGCTTCTAGCATTTTATGTCATGGGCTGCATAAGGTCAATGAATATTAAAAATCTGTGAATGATTTGGCATGTGCAGTACATGATTCTTTGGCTATGTAAGATGCAAAGCTTTGGCATGCATGTTTTGGTCATCTGAATTTTGCTAGTCTCCATGCATTTTCAACAGTACATGTGTATATGTATATGTGTATATATGTATATGTATATGTATATATAGATATATATGTATATGTATATGTGTTTATACATACATATTTATGTGTATGTGTATATGTATATGTATATGTTACGTATGTATATGTTTCTCTATGTGTATGCGCATATTTATATGTATATATGTATATGTATATATAAATGTGTATGTGTATATGGATTTGTGTATATATGTATGTATATGTATATGTGGATATGGATATGTGTATATATATATGTATATATATGTATATGTCTCTGTGTATATGTATATATATATATGTGTATATGTGTATATGTATATACATACATGTATATGGGGTATATATATATATGTATATGTGTATATGTATATATGCATATATGTATACATATACATATACACACACATGCACACAGACACACATATATTATATATATATATATATATATATATATATATATATATATATATATATATATATATATATATATATATATATATATATATATATATATATTTATATATATATATATATATATATTTATATATATATATATAGTTGGCTCACATGTACACATCTATATTTGACCTGAAAAATTTCTACTTTGAATAAATTTATCAACCAGCGCAATACTAAATCATGTTAGTTTTTCACTTTCTCTAACCTCAATCATTATCCCAAAACATTGAAGCTTTAGTTTGAAACTATATACGCACACACATATGTACAAACAAACAAACACACACACAAACACACGTTATATATATACACACACACACACACACACACACACATATATATATATATATATATATATATATATATATATATATATATATATATATATATATATATATATATATATATATATATATATATGGAGGATTAAATCTTTCCCAATGCAACATGAAGCAGGAAGGGCCTCAATATGTACTATCATAGGAACGCAAACACACACACCCTTGTAGGGTACAACTTTGATTTCTAGAAGAAACTTTGAAATGAACCGAAAAGATTGGATGTTAACTTTGAGGAAAGTTCCATTTTTTATTGGGTTCTCTCTTCTCATATTTTATTTCTTGCATTTTATTGTTCCACTTGGAACCATTTTTTTTATCACCTCCATCTCGTAAGATTGGAGCTTCATTCCGATCACTACAGTTCAAAATTCAACTTTAAACATACCTTAATGATTTGAATGTCGTTCTTAATCACTGATAGAATCATGATGCCCAAATCTTTGTTGAATATATCAGCATATTATTCGTCTGTACTTATGCGATCAAAGTTTCCTTTTTCAAGACATTCTCTCTAATGTAGTGAAAGTTTACAGCTATGTGTTTGCTGCTAATATGGACATGGGACTCACATATATGTACACACTACACATGTTTTCACAATGAATTCATAATTTTTGGCCTTGCACACTCTACTAGACCATAAAATTCGTCATTTATATAAGCTCACATGTCACTTGGGCTAGTTCTCTATATTGAACTTCAGTTTAAGATAAAGAAACTATGGGTTGCTTCTTTAAAGAAAATGATATGAAATTCCTTCCCATGAGCACTACCTATCCACTTGTACTCCTTTTTACCTTTGTTCAAGCCTATGATCATCTCTCTTAGCTTTAAACTACAAGTAACCTTCAAATAGATATTAGAAAACTTTATTTTATTTAGCTTTATTGTATCAAGTCACACTTTTGGTTTCTTCAAAATGGAAAACTTTTGGAAGATGCAAGAATTAAGATACGACGTATATTGCATATGCTAAATGAGATTGAAAAAATCTTTCATATATCAAGAAGCCAACTATAGAGATAGGTAATGTGGAATCCCCTAGCTAATAAAATTTTACTGAAGTCATATTAATATTCGATTCCCTTGGATTTTTGAATGGTTTGAAACTCACAAGCCCATACTTTTCCAAGAATTTAGGATACAATTTCTCTACATGTTCCATGTACCATTGCTTTTATAAACGACTTGTACTACAAGGAAATATTTTGCATATCTCAAATGAAAGATCCTAAAATGCATGTTTAGCCTTCTCTTTATGTCCTTTAAGGATTCATAACCCTCTCCTATGATGATTAGGTCATATGCATATAGTTATCTTTAATCTCTAGAGGTTGATGCATGTACAAAACCTCTTCTAGATGTTCATTGAGGAAAGTATCCTATATAGATGGTTGGAATTGTTTCTAGTCCCTTCCTTGTTGCATTTCCTATTCTCAGACCTATCGTGTTCATCTTTAAAACAAGGTTTAATCTCTCTTCAAATTCAACACAATATTTAATAGAAATTTCATTCGCTAGAAGCCTTGTCGTATACCTTGAAAAACTACCATTTGAGTGAATTCTTACCTTGTACACCTAGTTATTCCTAATCAGGTACATACTTTGCTACCTTCGCACTAATTTTCAAGTCTTTTTGTTTACCAAGGCATTCAGTTCCTTTTGAATATCTTCTTTAAAATCCATAATTTTTTTTTCATATTCGTTGTTTTTTCATATTCAAAAGATGTGGGATCATGTACTTGAAATACTATGCATAATGCATATCCATAAAAGAATCATAGTGGAGTCATTCAACTAGATACCTTTGCCTTTAATATTTTATTTATTTTCCTTTCTTGTTTGTAAGCTTTCTATGTCTAGGGTGCATGAAAACTTCCTTTAACTTTTCCCCTTTCTATAAATTGTGGCCACCATTCTACATATCATCTAGGTCTATCCACATATCATTACTATATTCACTGTCTCGTATCTTTGATTTACCATTGTTCCTTGCACTAGAGATTTGAAGAGATGTACGGATTCCTCCAATCCAATAAAAGAGTATTCGCATGATCATTGCACTTTATTTTTGAGATCCACCAATTTCAATGATCAATTGCTATTTTACTTCATTTTGTGTTCCATATTGATCACCTTCATTATCGTTTATGGATCTATTTCATGTATAGCATGGAAAAAATTAATAAAATTTCACATACCTTGACACCTTAGTCTTTTGCTATAGGACCCTAGCATCTATAGCCTTTTCTTTCACCGTTGTACCTTACTAACACACATTTCTAAGACTGATGATCTAGTTCGCTTCGTAATTCACTCGGTATCAACACATATCATGAGCATCCACATACCTTAATATGTGAAAGATATGGATTATTTTTGTATCAATATCATATAAATTAGAAGAATCTAAATCATATGATAAGATTTGTTTATGATTTATAGAGTAGTGGTGGATCCATGTTCTTAATAGCTACTTGGTATCCCCATTTCGTTTATGCTAAATCTAGAGCATTGAAGAATGTACCTGTTCTTCATTTTTGCTACTCCATATTATTGGGATTTTTAACTATTCCTATGGTGATTAGTGTTGCCATTGCTTTAAACAAAATTAAAGAAATTTGAGAAATAGTCTTCCCCTTCTAGTTGGACTTAAACACTTTATGCACCTAGCTCGTTTCTTTTTATCTAGAGTTTTTTATTTTTTGAAGTAATGGAGCACATATGATTTATGTTCCATAGAAAATAGCAATGTAATCCTTTCAAACTAGTCAATATTATAATACACCTCCATCACAACATTCCTTTTCTCTCCCATATATATGTGTGTATCAAGTCTACGTCATAGTCATTTATGTTGTTTGTTCTCTTCAATTCCTTGGCTACTTGCCTAGATTAATATCCTCACATAACTACCTCAATTCTAGAATACAAAGGTTTGGTATTCCATTCAAGAAGCTTCTATTCTCCATTTATCTCAATATTTGTACATAGATGTACCGGAGACTTGTCTATTGGAAGGTCCACCTCCACAACCTTTCTTTCTCCAAATATAAAGTATGCCTTTTGGTCAGTGTTGGGCCTAAATTGCAATGTGAGGAACCTTTCCTCTTTTTCTTTGACCACAAGCCTGTATCTGAGATTCATTTTTCCACATAGCATTATTTTCTCATTTATCTTCATTTGCAAACGTTTCGTAACCATTTTATCCATTAAAATCGAATTATTACTAAGAATGAGGGCACGGAGCACATCTTTAACATAGAGCCTTCTTGAATCCATCTAGAATGACATAAAAAATGTGAGTGATTGCATGGAAACTATTATCTCCTATTGAAACATCCCTTTGGTGAAAAGTACCTACTTAATAAAAATAAATCTTTATTTTTGCTCATAATGATGTCATAAGCATATGTATCATGAATTCTTTCCTTCAGCTTTGTAGTTTTGATGTATACTTTTCCTAACATCATTTCCTTGTAATCATTGGACAAGGATCTAGAAGAATTAAATAAAATCTATATGTTTGCATCTTGGTAATGATCCCTAAAATATTGGCAAAACGTTTCACATATGTAGAATCCTTTTGAGAACTTGTCATATCTTGATTGGTTCTATCTTCTTACTCTTCAGCTTTTCCATATTCTTTCTCTTTGGTGTGAGGACATCTGCTCTACTATTGATTTTTATGTTATGATTTTTATCTTCCATGTCCTCCTCCATCCCTACATTTCCTTAGTGTTTGCCTTTTTATTTTCCTATGTAGATTACTTGAGTCTCATCGCCTTTTGATTTAGGACCTATGATGTTTATTTCATCAATGAAAATGAATTTCACAAGCTATTAATGGTTAGCTAGGTTATCTTTCACATATATAAAATATGGTTGATATATCTCACTTCTACTACTCCCTAAATCCATAAGGAAGAAGATTAATAGGTAATCATCATCATCTATGTGAAGCGCTATGGGGCCTAGGCCATCATTTAACTCTTTCACTTTCAAGATGAAACTTGATATTAGTTTTAGGTTTCTTTCTATATCTATGTAATTCTTCAATTTGAGTTTACTAACTTTTGTTGATATGTATTATATTGTTTCTAGGAATTTGTAAACCCTCATTCAAAATATCAAGCTATTGAATATATACTATTATAGAATTGTTAATATGT